>QLNU02015359.1:21300780-21317547 GCA_006491805.2 Dysdera silvatica | reverse complement strand
GGGGGCTGAGAAAAACTATTATCTTCCTCTCAAAGCAGTAAAACATTTTAGTGAATTCACAAGATACTAAAATGCTACAAAAGTAATTGATACCGTTTGACAATTAGTAATGAGCTAAAAAGTACCTTATTTTAAAACCTACTTGTAAAACCTTTGAAACTAAATGCATAGCAGAATTAGGCAAATAAAATTCCTGCAACAGCTGTGTGCCGGGTGAAATTGCCATACTTCCCTTATGGGCGACCATAGCAATGAAGTGTTGTGCGAGGCCCAAGGAGGTCGCCTGACTCGCCTTACCCAAATGCCACCTCCATAGGCGCCCCCAGAATTGTACGTAAGGGGGGTGCATACCGAAAAAATTCCAATTGAATAATGTTGTTGGACTACAGTTTCTTGTGGATTCAGTCCTCTTTTCCCCCTTTTTTCATAAGCCAAGGATGGGGGTGGGTGCAAGTGCAGCTCCTTGTACCCCCTTCGGGGCGCCTATGCCTGTTGATTTTGGCCAAACATCTTCGCTATATTCTTGTTATAACATTTCATATGCTTCTCAAGCGGATTTCTATAAACGAAGGCCGAATTCCAAGGCTTCAGAGTCACGGATTCCATTTTCCCTTTTCGAAAAAGAATTCATTTTATATTTGTGTTTTATTCCAGCCAAATGTATTGCCGGATTTACTTAAAATATTTTCCCCCAAGCAGACGATATGCAAGCTATTTGCTCAGCTTTATTTCGCTGCCATATATCGTCTGCCTTTTTAAAAATAACTAATTTTTCAATCTTTTTGACTAACCTACGTATATTATTAGCGGGTTTCAATAGATATTGAACCCGCTATTGCTTTTGGCTTTCCTGTCTGCCTGTCTATACGCAATAAAAAGGACAAGGCAAAGGTCTTCCGTAAATGCAATAATGATGGCTATTGTTAACATCGAAAACCTAAAGAGTAACACTTGAGAATTCGGGATTTGGGTGATTCGAGAGTTAGGGGGATTCGAGAGGTGGGGCGATTCGAAAGTTGGGGGAATTCGAGAGTTGGGCCATTCGAAAGTTGGGCATTAATGTTAATTGAAACCCGCTAAATTTGAATATCGACTTTAGGCGATTTTCTTTCACTTGCTTGTTTAAGGAATATATTTTTTATTTCATTCGTGACATGTAGGCTACTATCATAATTAGTGCTTTATTTACAGAATATAATTTTTAATATAATACTGAATATACATTTAAAAAAAATGTATTTTCAATTAACAAAACATTATAACGTATTATGGAGCTTAAATCCCGTTGTCATCAAGATTTTAAATTATTGTACATTTAACAAGTATCCAGGAAAAATTTAGGAAACGAGCATAATTGGAACTTTACATTTCATGTTTCATCGTCATTTGAAATATAATTGTATAATTACTTTACTTTTTATTACCTATAATTTTATAATGTGTTTACGTACAACACTGCCATTTTGTTTTAAAAACTATGATTTTGTTCTTAAACTGGACACTGCTGTCACATACTGAAGTGAAAGCACATTCTAACAATTCAGTCCCTTAAATTGAGGAAACCAAAATCACGGAAAGATCCATAATTGCAACGTTTACCTTGTCATTATCATTTCCGTGATATTTAAATGGTTTAAAGGACACACTATTTTAAAAATTGCTAGCGTGTCATGGGCAAATAGGAAAATTTTCCGTTTGGTTATAAAAGTGACTTCAGGTTTATCGAACTAAACTTTCCTTTATTCGTTACAATATCAGGTAAGACCCTTTTGAAACTCTTGCTACGTCTTATTCCCTTTCCTTTGTTTTAATATTTTAAATGCTTTAACAATATATATTCAATATAATTTTTTAAAATCAAATATGTGATCACAAAATCTGGGAAAATTCCTTACATTTATATGTTCGATTTAAAAATTAAGTTTAAAAATGACACTTTATTTTAGAACTGTAAATACTGCAAAGCATCTTTTAAATCAGTGTTTGTTTTCAAATTTTAGTCGCAAATGGAGAAATTTAAGTATTTTGTCTCGTATTGGGGACTACTGGGAGGAATATTGATCATGATTATCATGATCTGATCAATGATGATCATGATCTGAAGGTTTATTATTATGTTAGGCCCTATTGATCTTTATGAGTTGCGAATTGAAGAATTCTCTTTTGCGCATGGTTATTGGCATATAAAGAGCATCCGCAAACGTAGTGTTTTATATCTCAATATAGATTTTTTTAAATTAAACATCTTCAAGGATGCTACTATTAAAATTTATAATGTCCCTATCGCAGTTTATCTCGTTTGCTAACGGGAAAATTATAGAGCCATGATGTTAAATTCATTATTTCTCCCCCTGAAATTTCCAGGACCATTTGTCAGGTTAAATCGACCGCTAATAGCCCATAGATTATGATTTTAGAAACACCTGTTTAGTTTACGTAATTAGAAATTTGTTTCGCTCTTTGAAGCTGGAGTTGACTTATGACAACTTAATAGTTATCTTATATTGCGCCCATTTTTCAAACGAAATTTATTTAAGCGAATTGTGAGAATATTTATGTACAGTAGAACTCCTATCGAAAGTGATGAGGATTTGACTGTAATGGTCACAATAGATAAGCGGTCACTATGCACGAGGGAATTTGGTTTAGGTATGACTAAGTCCTTACTAGCTCTCTCTTATAAAAAGTGGTCAATTTATGCAGGTGACCCATTTACAAAGGTATTCACTTTACAAGGTTACACTGTACTCATTATTTGAAGTTAAACTTGTTTCATATATTAGAAAACGAAATACTGAAGCAGAGAAACAAGTAACTAAAAGCTATTTAAATCTCTTTCGAATTTTGTTTTCCTGAGCCCCTTTAGTGATTTTTATTATTTGAATTTGGTTTTTGGTATTTGTAATTTCGTGCTAAGTGAATAAATAATATACATTATTAATTTGACTTAAGTTATTAACATGAAACAAAATACTCAAACTTGATAGTGAGAATATCCGCTTCCTTGAAAATTTAAAATTTATAAATTAATAAAGGCTTTTCAAATGTGTCAATCGCGGAGTTTCGGAAACTTGAATTATTTTTGCACGAAGGTTAATATGACGGATTAAAATTTTATCATTTATTCGTATTTATGATTAGTTATAGTTAACCTGAATAATGTTCTTTTCATTCACGTGAATTATGATTTATTGTTATTATGAATTTTATCACGCTTGCTGTAAATTACGTTCTATCACTTACTCTGGTCTAGCCATGGGCGTAAACAGAAAGTCCATAAGGGGGTTATAAGCCCAGTGGGGGGGCGGGGGGGGTTACTGAGCTTCGCACCCATGTATTCCTACGTTAAACGTGCAAAATTCTATTGAAATAGGGTCTACAACTCTCATCAACACCCTCCTGCGTACGCCAGTGAGTCTAGCGAGAGGGTTTCCGTTCTTTTCCATGCTCAACAAGCACGGAAAATGTTTGATTAGCGAACAAAGCCACCGGTTCATGAAATCAGTCGGCTCACATGAATTTGTAAACAAAAGCCATTGCAAAATTCGCCTATTCTTTATTATACAGGGTGAATTTAATCCTCCGCACCTCCGATACATTTTTGAAATCCTTATGTTATTATAAGCCCATTTGCAAATCATTGTTGGATCGGAAAATGGAATTTTATATTTTTTTGTTTTTTTAATTTTTTCGAGCGGACCATGTTTGTTGATTCAGCCAATCATGGGTTAGGGGAGGCCAACCTTCTTTTCAAGATTACACGCCCACTTGGCGAGATATTCGACTTGTTAAGCCAAATTAGTATAAGATTTATTACGGCAGTATTTCGTATTTTATGACGGAAAAAAAGGTTTAATTATTGGTTTTATGACTATTCAACACAGAATAGACTGAACGGAATGATTTCATATTTTGGCTAGAAACTGATTACGCATATAATAAATTGGGTAGAAGTGAATTGTAATCTATAGCATTCGCCAAGAAAGCTCGCTAAATTCTTAAATGCAATTTTCGAAAGTAAACAAACTAGTTTGGCTGACATTATTTCACGAAAACATTCACGTGCGGAATTCGAAATAAAATGAATGCTTCTCTTATGCACGAATTGAATTGCAACTTGCAATGTGATTATAAAAATTAAAGTAATTTGTTTTCTGCTATGACTTTCAGAAATAAAATAAAAAGAATATAGAACTTCAATTTAACAAATAGAGAAAAAAATAACTTTACAGCTACTTCAAAATCTAATACGTTTAAATTTAACAAGTTAAAGCCAGCTCTGTATTACTGAACGTATTCTAAACTTTTAGAATACATCCCGCGTTCGCTTTTTCACATTTTTCGACCAGCTTGTTATCCCGCCGCGTGTTGCCAAAAGGGTTGCAATTGGCGCTATTTTAACTACCTTTTAATATTTAATTTCTCGATTTCCATGGGAATATAGCTGCTAATTTTCATACATTAAGGATTTTAATATATCTGCATTAAGCTCAATTAAATTCGTTAGATTCGGCATGTGAGCTCCGAGGAAGTGGGGGAGGGGTTACTTGTGAGTTTTCCTGATTTTCTCAGTCTGTAATGTAAATACGAGCCAATCTCCTAAAAATTCCTCCAATGAGGCAATCCTCTCTATCTCTCCAAGGGGGGCCGGTGCTTACACGCTTCCCCCCATCTTTCCAAATCCTGTAATAACTTGAGAAAAGCAACAAAAATTGAATATTATATTCAAATTTAGCCTTCTTATAAAGACCGAAGTATAGGAGGGGGCAACATAGGGTGAAGTCCAGGCCCCCACCACAAATAATTAATAGGCTACGTATTTTTGTACGAGAAAAAGAGGAATCTTGACTTTGTGCCAGTGGAACTCGTAACGTGTCTTATGTTCAGTGTATCTATTGGATAAAGTGAAAGAAAATACAATGTTTCAGTAACGTACGCAAACATTTTATAAGGGGTTATGGGTGTACTAAGAGGTGGGGAGAGTTTCGGCAATCAAAATTTAATTGTATACAGGAAAATGGAAAGTCAATGGGGTTATGACTAACCCCTGCTCCCGGTGCTATTACAAATAGTTTTTATGTTACAACTACCAAATATTCAGGGTCCGACATTAGCTGCATCCCACCCACCAGCAACTAAGCAGTTTTTAAACACAAAAAGATAAAAATACTACTACTGCTAGGTTGTACAAAAAGTGCTCACGAACTTGATTTACAACTTTGTAATAATTTTACAAAAGTCTCTGATTGGAGCATAGCTTGACTACCCTCTACCCCCCCCCCAAAAAATTGATACACTTCGGAACCATTGATTAGTTGTAATATCATTAATCAGATAATAACAATTATCAACATCTATTAGCTTAAAACGTCACTGAATTCGATATTTGCAGAATTGTGTATATGCATTAGCAGAAAGTTAGAGTTTGGGAGGGGTGAGGTTTATTTCAACCCTCAATCCAGAATATTAACCATGTTAAAAAA
Source organism: Dysdera silvatica (assembly GCA_006491805.2). Classification (NCBI taxonomy): domain Eukaryota; kingdom Metazoa; phylum Arthropoda; class Arachnida; order Araneae; family Dysderidae; genus Dysdera; species Dysdera silvatica. The sequence goes on along the minus strand of QLNU02015359.1, from coordinate 21,312,064 downwards.
AATGCACGTTAAAATCTAGGCGATGGAGGACAAACCTCCGCGACTCCCCCCCCCTCCACCGTTAGGATAGGCAAATGGGACGATGTCTAAATGTTCTCTAGTGCATAATATTTAAAAACTGAGGTTTTTTATATTTATTAATTAGGAAGAGATTTAAGAAATAGCTATAAACCGCCAATTCTAATAAAATGTTCATCCTCGCGCGTAAGAATATTGTAAATTTTATTTTCGTTGTTCGTAACACGGTGAAGACAGCATGCAAAGTCGCCAAATTGGGCTTACCCTTTTTCTGATAGTATAGAACCAATGAAAAGGTTTTCTCGGAAAAATAAACAACCCAGTAGTTACTCGTTAGCGCCTATTGGTGAAATTAGTCCAATCAGTGAACAGATGGCTATTTCAAAAATGTTTCTCTAGTGCGGTAGTTTTCCATTGTGTGCATTTTGTGTGTAACCAACTAAAGGTTTTATTTTCTCTGACTATAAGCGGGTTTTCTTTATAACGCAACTATCAATAGATATAACCGGATTCATCTGAACGATAAATTTACTATATTTTGTGAATTTTTTAGAAGACAACACGATGAAACTCTCCGGGTTGTTGCTCATGATCTTCATTTCCTCTGGGGTTGGACTTGTTGCTAGTTTGACCACAGAAGAATATAAGCATTGGGAAGAAGAGTGGAGGAAAATGATTTGTGGTAAACAATTGTCAGTTTTAACTTTTATCTGATCTTGACATTTTTGTACTAAATAGAGACCATGTTTTTAACTATATTATAATTTCCTAAATTAATAATTTAATTATATATAATTTTCAAATCTCAATAAGGTTGCATTTTAATTTAAAAGTCACAGTAGCTTTACTTCCTTAAAGTTCAGACTCCTTGTCACACAATTACAGTTATATATTTAATAAAAGACCAAAACTTTAAATCTATATGTTAATGATTCATAGACTAGATCATGCTTTAAAAGACCGTTTTCAAAACAAAAGTTTTAAAAGATCGTTTCCAAAATAAAAGTTTAACAGATCGTTTCCAAAACACATGTTTTAAAAGATCTTTTCCAAAACAAAAGTTTTAAGATTGATTTCACAAAACATCTTCCGATTTTTTGTGAAACCAATCTTTTCGAAACCAAATTTTTTGAAGAGTTTTCCTCGGGAATCAAGAACACAAATCTGAGGTTGACGTTTCAAAATTAAAAATGCATTTAAATAACAAACTGCTCATTATTAATTAAAATAAATACTGCCTGACAAATTAATGAGAAGGTAATTTCCATCGAATGTTTAGATCGTTTTTATACAAATACGGCGTTTATTTATGTAGTATAAGAGATATTTATTATTATATTATAACAGTTAAACCAATATAATATATACCATATTGAACATAATAATAATAATAATAATTATTATAATATATATATATTCAGATAAATAAATTTATTATACATATTCATATATGCAGGGTCTTTATAATTAAAGTTCCACTTTGAAATGGCCATAAAATGAAAACTACTGGACCAAATGTTATCAAACTTGGTAATAGCTTACAGATTATATTATATGGGATTTTATATTCCACAAAAAAAGTAAATAAATAAAAATAAAAGTTAAAAAATCACCACCAGCAGGAATGGCACTGTATGCAATATTGTTAAACGAAATAAGACATGAAGACATCGTTTTAAAACGTTTTTAATCGTTTCTAAAACGTGTTACAAAGCATGTTGAATGTGGCGTCCACCATTTTCTGAAAGCAAGTTAAATCGCATTACTGCGTTCTCAACAGCAGCTCTTAGCATATCAGGAGGAATGTTGCGGACATGTCGGTGTATCGCATCTTTCAATTCCGCCAAATTGTTTATGTTATCACCATAAACAATTTGCATAACCCCACAAAGAGTTTCGTTTTAGAAACGATTAAAAACGTTTTAAACCAATGTCTTCATTTTTTTTATTTCGTTTAACAATATTGATTACAGTGCCATTCCCGGTGGTGGTGATTTTTGAACTTTTATTTTTATTTTTTACTTTATTTATTTATTTATTTTTTTTTTGCGGAAAATAAAATCCCATGACCACTTGTAAGTTATTACCAAGTTTGGTAACATTTGGTCCAGTAGTTTTCATTTTATGGCCATTTCAAAGTGGAACTTTAATTATAAACACCCTGTATATGAATTTGTAATGCAATAAATAATTACATATATTATAAATAGCTATATACATGATAATGTATATATATATACAGGGTGTATACAAAATGGCGGGAAAAGAATTCACTACACGATTCCTTGTAAAAAAAATAAATAAAAAATGTCCAGTACAATTTTTGCTTAAAATCAATAGTTAATAAGTTATTTCAAATCATAGTTAAACCAATAACAAGGCAAAGCCAACCCATTTAACATCGCTTTAATACAACGACACATGCGTTTGCGCATGTACGGCCCTTCTACGAAGAAAGATGAGAAGCTAAGATTTCACTGGTTTTTAAAAACTTGCTTAGGTCACGTGTTACTTGAAATTTAAAGGATTAAAAATCCACTCAAAAACTTAGCTTGTTTACGTCATAATCAACAGCATACACCAGATTTGGTGATTTATCGTACCAAATCACTCATACCAGGGATGGGATGTATACGGATCGGAATGGGCTGTTTGCCACTAGATTCAACCACTTTTCTTCTTTGTTGTGGGAAAAATATTATAATTAATAGTAACTTTTTCTTATTTTGTAAGTAGCCGCGTCCCAGCGACATTTCTTCGCGTGCCAGTCTGACAGGCTTGCGATGTATTTGCTATCAACAGTATAGTAAAGTGAACTCCAGGCCCGCGCCTCGGACCCCTAAAATGCACAATCCGCCACTGCCAGCGACAAGCACATATTCCAATATGTTAAACAGAACTAATATTGAAAGTCATTTGGTTTACCAATTTCATTGGCGATACCGAGTTGTTAATGACCACCACCCTCCCCATTTGGAGTAGGTTCATGCTGCTTCTGAGTTTGCCATAGGCTATTTCCTTCTATTTGGAAACTGACATTTTGATTGATCATATGATTAATTTTTTGCCTTATTAACTGTAAAATAATATACTTTTTTTTTTCTAAAATTATCTACTATAAGTTTTGGGGGAAATGAACAATGACGAACTGGGTCCTTTTCCTCGATGGCTTTCCCTACTGTGGAGGTTATCAGCACGCTACTGCTGTCTCATGATATATGAATACAAAAACAACAGGATTAAATGCCGGGAAAAGGGGCAGATGGCTTCAAAATGGCTATTCCCCTTCCTTATTGCCGTACTTCTGTTCACTTTTCATAAAGAAATTACCCCTCCCCCCCTCCATAATAGCGGCTATGGGTGAGTTCAAGTATTACGTAAGCAATATTTTGGCCATTTTCAACACCACCCCCATTGGTAAGCAAAAATTAATATTAACTAACATAGGAAAATAAGCACAAAAGCCACCCACTCCCGCAAAGTTGCTTACGTAATACTTGAATGCTCCCTATGCCAAAAGATACATTTTTTATAAAGTTACCAGATTTAGAAAAAGATTGGTATTCCATTGGCTTTCTTTGGTGATGAAAAAACCTTCACTAGGTAGCCATACTTCGGAATTCCAATGACGTATTTGGACACGCAACTAAATTTTCAGGTTTGAAGTTAACGAATAAGATCATTTGTGCTCAGCCATGCCTCTCCAAGAATTTCTTTGGTTTGCTTTTCTAATGATGGGCGTATCTGGGGCGTGATTCGTTCATCTTTGGCCTTAATTATCTTATTAAATATTGATTTTAAGCAAAAATTACACTGGACAATTTTTATTCCTTTTTTCACAAGGAATCGTGTAGTGAACTTTTTCCGCCATTTTGTATAGACCCTGTATATATATATATATATATCATCATCATCATATTCAACCATTATCTATCCACTGCTGGATGAAGGTCTCTCCAAATGCTTTCCACACAAGTCTATCCTGAGCAATTCGCTTCCACGTCACCCCAACCTGTTTTCTTATTTCATCCACCCATCTAGTTTGAGGACGTTTTCTAGGTCTTCGGTGGTCTCTTGGAATCCAGTTCAGAATTTCTGTTGTCCATCGTTGATCAGTTCTTCTTGCAATATGCCCAGCCCATCGCCATTTCAGCCCTTTTACTTTAACAATGATGTCCTCTACTCTAGTTTGCTCTCTCACCCAAGTGTTTCTTTTTCGATCTCTCCTAGTTATTCCAAGCATGCACCTCTCCATGCTCCTTTGCGTTGTCTGTAACTTTCGTATTGCTCCAACTGTTAGACTCCATGTCTCTGATCCATAAGAGAGGACTGGCAATACACACTGGTTGAAGACTTTTCTTTTTAGACATAAAGGCAATTTCCCCTTCAGGATAAAACTGTTTCTTCCAAATGCACTCCAGCCAAGTTTAATACGTCTGTTGAGTTCTTTCATAATGTTGCCATCCATTGAAATCAGCTGGCCAAGGTAAATATATGAATCAGCAATTTCTAGCTCAGTGTTGTCAACTTGTATTTTTGTTTCCTCTACAAAATTATTGAACATGATCTTAGTTTTTTGTAGGTTCATCTTGAGTCCAACTTCTTCACTTCTAGTTGAGAGCTCTTGTACCATGTCTTGGAGTTCTAATGGGTCCGTTGAAAAAATAACAATGTCATCAGCAAACCGCAGATGATTTAAATATTCACCATTTATTTTTATTCCCTTGTTATTCCAATTTATCAGCTGAAAAATCATCTGTAAAGCAGAAGTAAAAAGTTTTGGAGAAATGGTATCTCCCTGCCTCACCCCTTTGCCAAGTTTGATAGTTTTGGTATCTTTATGTAACCGAAATTTTGCACTTGCATTTTTATACACACGTTTCACCATGTCAATGTACACATCCTCAATGTCTGTTGATCTTAAAGAGTTGATGACTGCTGATGTTTTAATAGAGTCAAAGGCCTTCTCATAGTCAATAAATGCAACACACAATGGAAGTTCATATTCATGTGTTCTTTCAATTAATTCTCTTAATACTTGAATATGGTCCACTGTACTGAATCCACTTCGAAATCCAGCTTGTTCTCTTGGTTGAGCTGCATCTAATTTTTTCTGCAGGCGATGTGTTAGCACTTTTGTGAAGATTTTATAAATAGCAGGTAACAAGCTAATTGGTCGGTAATTTTTCAAATCCTCTTTATCACCTTTTTTATGCAAAAGAATTACTGTTGCAGAATCCCATTGGTTTGGTATGTTACCGCTGTTAAGACATTTGGTAAAGAATTTTGCAAGTATGTCTTCTACATATTCTCCAGCTTCTTTTAGGATATCTAATGTAATACCATCATCACCAGGGGCTCTTCCTTTCTTCATATTTTTTATTGCAAATGAAACTTCTTCTTTTAAGATTTTAGGAGCTGTTCCTTCGACTATTTCAATGTCTTCGTTTAATTCACTGTTACTTTCGTATAGATTTTTGTAGAATTCTTCAACTCTTCTAAGTATTTCTTCCCTATTTCTTGTTACGGTGCCATCCTCTCCTTTTAATGCAATGATGTGTTTCTTCCCAACAGATAAACTTCCTTTAACAACCCTAAGGCTCTTGTTATTTTCAATGGCTTTCCTTACTAGCTCACAGTTGAATTTTCTTATGTCTTCTTTCATGCTTTTGCGCAGAGTTTTACAAAGTTCTATGTACTCAATCCTGGAACTGGTATTTCGATTGTCCACCTTCATATCTCTTCGCATATATATATATATATAAACAATATGTGCATAATTTCTATATATTTTAGTATCATGTTTAATTTAGAGTAGTTAAAAATTATACGGAAATAAAAATGTAACGGAAATTGCTACTCAAAATGTTCTTCCCAAAATATATAATTGTTAACTAAAGTCAAAAAGTTTTTCTCATCATGGCAGGTGATGTAGTAATATTAGCTTACAAATTTCTCCCAAAGAAAAGAATGATTTCACGGTGCCTGGTTTGGAACCGAACCTACGACCTCTTTGTAGCCGGCCAAGGGCTATTCCAACTGAGCTACAGACTACCACCCTTCGCGAGAGCATATAAAACTTCACTATAGACAAGTTTTGAAATGGGTCAGTGCTTGGACTGCTTTTTAAACCAAATCGACGTCAAAGAAGCGAATGTATGAAAAGTGAGACTAGCGTGATATTAAAGTCGGGAATTTTTCTCTTCCTAGCCGATAATGTGGTAATAAATTGGAGCAATTTATCATCTGATATTACCATATCATGCAGATAAAAGGAATTTCATGCAGAAACGAGTTTTCTGTAATTCGTCTTAAACTAACCAGCGAAGGTGTTAACAGATGCAGACAGCTTCCTCATTGGTTGGAAGTATTTGGCGGATATCACGAAAAGTACTGACCTGTCACCTAAATGCAGACCACTTTTATATCTCAAAATTGTCCCAGGAATACCGCTGTGTACTTATTATCCGAGTGTTGCTGAACACCCTGTATAAAAAAAACGAAATGTATAAATTTGTAACTAAATAAAAGTTAATGAATATTAGAATCAACATAGCTACGCATTCGTTTACTCATAATCTAATTTAGATAATTCTCTTTACTTTTCTTAAATACAAAATGCGCTACAGACTAGTTTTCTTTAATTTAAGAACAGCTGTATTTGTCATAAAGTAAAATAAAATATTTGTAAGACAGTTTCACAGTTTTTTGTGTCTTTTTGTCACTATTTTATTATTTATAACAATAATTTCTTAACAGTGCATACAAAAGTGAAGAATTTATATTTTATGCTGCGGATTTTTAGAAATTAACGATGCCAAAATTCCTTAAAAAAATAAAAAAGCCATTTATTGTATATGTTTGTTTATTTATGACGCAAAGACAAAAACCGTTTATCTTTTTCGTTAAGCAAATAATTCTCTCCAAACAAACAAAATATTGAAAAAGCGAGGATAAAAATGTTGAGCTTTAAGAAGGAATAATTACACTAACAACAGCTTTTTGAATATCACCAGCTGTTCCTATTACTGAACACTGAACTAATGGTAAACTCCATTAGCTTAGAGTACAAGACGGTATAGTTTAAATGATGCATTTTTCTCAATAATATAAGCATAAACTAAAATAATAATATTAATTAACATATATTCATATTTTAAAAATATTTTTGGGTTCTATATATAGATATATAGATTCTCTACTGACTTTTATAATGTAACATTCACGTTGTTATCAACTGCGTGTGCATGTTAACGATTTGACCTATACAATTAGGTAAAATAGTGGAAAGATTTTAATATAAAATAAAATGGTAAATTAATCTAGATGTTAAGCATGCATCTATTTATCCTATGAGGTCATTTCTAAATTATTTTAATCCGTATCTGCCTCATGACTTCTTATATATTGCAAACTGAAATCTATAATAATAATAAGTCATTATTTCCGACGAAAATATGCTTATTTCATACGTAATAACAATCCATCTGGATTACATTGAAAAACCTTGTAAGTCCGAATAAGCTTAAGATGATGTAAAGCTGATAACAGCCGTCCACTTTCATTAATTTCCATCAAAAAAGTTTCAAATCTATACGACAATTTCTAGCAAGTTAATTACCAATTCTAACAAGAATGAATTTGTGATTATTATAATTTAAGTAGATGTGGCAAAAATGTTTTTTAAAAATGAAGTAGCAAAAGGTAATTATTTCTCACAATGTGAACCATTTCACTCACGAAGACAGATAACATCAATACAAAACGTATAAGTGCATAACTTAATAAAGCAAACTCTATCTTCTTTCAAAACATTTCCATCATATTTAAAAAAATATTTGACTTTTACTTCTTTTTAAGAGCTAATGGGCTCTGTGAATTTTTGGAACTAAACATACCGTAGCGAGAAACCTTAGCTGGTGGTGACGGGGGAATAAGCTTAATTCATTGGTTTATAGAAATCTCGTTTCGTAAGATTTTGGGCTAAAGGAATTTTTGAATAATCCGTAAATTTTTGTGTAGGGGATAGACCCTTATCTGGCAACGCGCTTGGACCAAACTAAATGGCTAATTTTCTTAGTCTCTATATTTTCAACAACCATATTTCACACTACAGAACTTTATTAACAAAATTACAAATACGAAAAATAGATGAATTTAAGTTGTAGAGCTAAAATAATCCTATTCGCAAATGAGTGCCCTGCGATTCTAAATGTTTTATAAAGACAACTAAGAGTGAAAAGAATGATAGTGTGCAATAAAAGTTGTTGGCAAATATAACACATATGACAAAGGCAACAACATATGTTGACGTATTATAAGACGAATGACAAGGATATGATAGAATGGAGTCTTGTTAATGCGAATTAATTGGAACCGAAACGTGTTCGAATTAAAAAAATCGGATTAACCGAAATCTTTACTATAGAAATTACTATAAGCTATAATTATTTGATGTGTGTGTATGCTTTGGTGTGCACAAGTAACGAACAACAGACGATGAAAAGTTTCCTCTAACTTTATGGAATATCAATTTGTTGGCAACACATACTGCACTATTTGTTTATGTCTGGTCGATCACCTGCCGTTAAAAAAACCTTCAGCCCACTGAAGAAAGTACGGATAAACCGGATTTTCGGATGAGCGTGGTTCCGATAAACGAGACCCTATTGTATTTATAATATTGTATCTTTGTTCACCCTTTTTCTATAAGGGCAAGTAGACGCTGTTATTATTCCATAGTATACGTTAGACACGATCCTTAGGAAAGAAGAAACACGGATTATTTTAGCTTTGTCTTTCTCCTAGTGCTGAGACAGAATAGGGTTGCTATACATAAAATGGGAATTAAGTCTGAGGTACAAACCAAGAAACTATTAAAATTTTTAAACTGAAAATAACGGTACTGTAATATCAAATTGAAATAGTAATTAAATTATTATTATTACATACCCAATAGAACTTCTATTATACGAATCAATTTGAAAAAAGCCTACCTAAAAATTTCCTGGTAATTGATAATTCATCAACTCAGAGATCCAGCATTAATTGTAACACTAATTAGAAGCGCATATGTTTATAATGTGTATTCATTTAACAGACAAAGGATGTTATTTTAAAAATAAATACTTTCCTGATTTTTACCTTGAAAATTTTATCTATGTATATTACAAATCTTATCTTACAAAGGTTCGAAAAGTTGTGTTTGACGCAAAATTAGATTGTCTATGCCTCGAAGCTCCATCACAGAGCTTTCTAATATCATCACTTCCGTTTAATCACTTTTTTGCTACTTCAGATATAAAAAGCCCTAAAAAATTAAGGCTTTGTATTCTACGAAAACGGATGGTGGAAAAAGTCGGATAATGGACGTTCCATTGCATGTATACAATCACAGTTAATCATATTATGATGACTAGAGTTATCCTCTAAATCCAGGTTCTCTATAGGAGCTGATGAAGGTCAGTTTTAAATATTAAGTGCATGTGCTGAGCTTTTCAATCTTGCCTTGCGCGTGGAGCGACACAGAGCCTCAACTGCCAGAGTTGGTGGTCTTTTGAGAGCTGTCACCTATGACAGTCGATCACCACTACTAGTGATACGAAGTATACTAATAGTTCAGAGATATGTACTGGGAATCCAGCGGTTATACTTGTTGCCTCTCATGGCAGAGCTTGTAACAAGAATGTTTAGCAGGATAATGCTATCCCTCACACGGCATGGGTACCCCAGAGATGTTTCCGGCAGGTTGACACAATACCTTGGTCTATGCAGATACCAGATCTATCTGCGGTCGAGCTGTTATGGGACCAATTGCAATACCAGCTTCAGCATCCTACGAGTGTGCAGAATATAGAATCCCAGTTGCGACATTCACGGGCAACTGTGCATCAAGAAACCATATGGAACCCGTATGTGTCCATGGTAGAGATGACTTAGCAAGGTTTTACAGCCTCCTTTAAATTGTACAGTTTTCCCCGACAGACATTCTTTCGCTCTAATTTTGTATTTACTCACACATATAGAATTTTATTCGATTTCAACAATTCTTTCTTGGTGAGTTATTTTACTTGTCAATGTAAGTATAAATATGGAGCCTTTTCCTAAATCATTCTTAAGTAATTGGTACAGTATTTCATCCATTCTTAATATATTGTGATATGATGTTCAAGGTTTGTTGTAGAATGTACACTTAGTGCGTCAATTATAATGGGGATATAGTTGGCCTTTTTCATCTGTATATAGGGTCTTTTAGATAAAACGCTGTGAAAACAAAAACGCATAATTAATTTTATTTCAGCCATCGAGCAAAACAACTATAGTTTTCGAAAGAAAATTGTTCAACATTTTTTTTATATAGTTTTTGTCGAAATTTTCGATGTAGCATCATTGAGAAAAGCGGAAATAATGGCGGATCGTAAGTTGTCTGTTGAACAGAAAAATAATGTTACCTGCGTTTTGGAGTCCAACTCAGCAGTTACACTGCAACGAATGTTCCGACATTACTACCAATAATAATGAGCACCAGTAGTTAACAATGTTCGTTTTCGGGATTTGGAAAACCCAGATGAAACCATCGAGTCTTCTTTGCAGCCAAACAAGTTTTGGTATGGTGTGCCGTATCCAAGAGCGGACTGATCGGGCCATTCTTTTTTGATGGTTGTGTTAATTCCGAAAATTACCAGGACATGTTGATGTTCGTTTGGATTTTTTATGGCGCAAGAGCATCTGGGCTATACTGCGCCAAGAGGAAATGTTAAATAATTTTTCCCTGCCAACCTTACGACGGAAGTCTGTTACGATGAGTGTTCAGTGGTTTCAACAAGGTAGGGCCAGGCCCCACACCACAAAAGAGATTCTCACGTTTGTGCATCGCCATTTTAATGGTCGCGTCATCTCCAATCGCTCTCCTGATTTCTTCAGTGGTAGCTTACAGTGGCTACCCATGAGTCCCGATATAAACACTTGCAACTTCTGCATATGAGGCTTTCTAAAGTAAGAAGTGTTCAAACAAGCGCCAAGGACACTACGCGAACTGAAACTTAATATTGAACAGTGTGTTGCAACCATCACTCTTGAAATTCTTCGAGTTTTTGACAAATGTGCGTTTGAGCACAGAAAATGTTGAGCAGACATGGTGGACACGTTAAACATATTGTGTAAAAATTGTGAATTATTTTCTTTCGAAAACTATATGTGTTTTGCTGGTGGACTGAAAATAAAATTATTTCTGCATTTTTGTTATTAGGGTGTTTCATTTGAAAGA
>QLNU02015359.1:21271689-21299780 GCA_006491805.2 Dysdera silvatica | reverse complement strand
AGGTGCTTTCAAGCTGTACTACACGATAACGCAAAGCCACACACAGCTCACATCAGCAGCTAGTTCTTACAAGGCATTCAGGTGTTTTCTTGGCAAGTAAAATCCAGATCCTTTTTTTATTGAGGACTTGCAGGAAATTATTGACCATGAGTTGCTGGTTGAACTTTTGTGTCCTAAGAGCTGCAAGGGTCATCTTTCGCCAAACAAGATTTATTGACCATTAAGTATCCCTGCCCGACGCCATCGAAACGATGGTGTAATTTAGGACCTAATTTTATATCGCATGGTAGGCAATTCCTTAAGACACTTCCTGGAGGCCCTGACTACTTATTGCCGAATGTATCGTCGGATATTGTGGCTAGGGGCGGACTGGGTCGGTGCGCCCTTATCGATGATAGGACTCGTGCCTCTGAATGGTCAAGGACTCGCGCTTCCGAATGGTAAAGGACTCGCGCCCCCGGATGGTCAAGGACTTGCGCCCTCCGATAATTCAAGGTATGCGCCCTTTAAAAGGATCCAGTCCGCCCCTGATTGTGGTCATACACTATTTATCGGGTTAGGCCAAGCTAGCCTCTATATTAGGTCACTAGAATGGAACTAGAACCCCAAAGCTTAAAACATTTAGTCACAACTTGTCTATGAGTTTGCTGTCTTTCCTCTCCTTTCCAGTATTCAAAATGTGATATTTTTTCTATAAAGCAGTGCATAAAAGAAACACTCGTGTAGCAAAAAACAGCTTGGAAAAAGTCCATTGTAATAACAAAAATTATAACCTAATTGCCTGTGGTGCTATAGAGGGGACAACAGAAATAATTTGCAGTCCATGGTTTTAAAGAGGATCATGGACTAGACTCGGATTCTGCGAAAGTTACAACAGAATATGGGCCCTGCGGTGGCGCAGTGTGGTAACGCGTTCTCCTATTGCGCGGCTAATCCGGGTTCGACTCCCAGCAGTGCAAAAAGAACGCTTACTCAGAGATCTCATAAAGATCGCACTGCTCACTGTAGTCCGGGGTTTGGTTCCCCAGGCCTTAAGAGGTTCGGATTCCTCGGAAAACAGTAGGTCCCGGCGCAGCATGACCACTGTAGTCTTTGAGCCGTAAAACCAAACAAACAAACAACAGAATATGGTGAATCTACTCAGTAGATTTTTCTACAGTCATGAGAGGCTTACAGCTTGAATAATAATTCCACGGACATTTCAAACCCTCAACCAAAACCTTATAGAAATTTTGCCAAACCTAGAGTCAAAAGTGGTCATCTAGTGCCATTCGGTGTGGCGGTTTCCCGAACTCGGAATTCCCCATGTGGTTTGGAATTTTCTACGTCGGGTTTTCACAGGTAGGGTTTCCAAAAATATGGATACTTTAACTTAGGACTGTTACTTACTCTTCATTCTGTATTCACTTAATAAAGTTTGGTCGCTGAATCCTCGTGCATTTAAACCTTATATTGGTATTAAAATAACACATATTATGGAACCTCCTAGTGAAATTTTATATTATCTTACCAAAAATAAGCAAGCTGATATTGCCTGTTATATGCCATGGATGTCCAACTCATTCTTGGTTTCGTAAGTCATCTAATCTCTCTCTCTCTCTGTCTCACACACACATAGATATTCTTTCATTCATTTAAGAAATTTTATTCTGTGATTTAAGCATTCTTGTACATTACTAATAATCCATGTTTCTCTTTCATACATCAAAAAGGGGAATACTAATTAAGATTATTTTATTTCTCTTCTTGTCGTATTTTTGAGTCCTATTTCTTCTACAAAGTATCAGCTTGCCTCATTATAATGCAGGAGAAACGTCTTTTAACAATCCCATAGAATGTATAATCATCGTATAAATATAACTAACCATGAATGCGTATTCAGAAATTATATTCTAAGGAATAAAACGAATTTTTGTGTACTATAGAAAATTTTAAATTATGGAGCATCATGATTTAACAGTAGATTAGAGTAATAGTAGTAGCTATAGTAGTAGATTAGACAAATATAATATTTGTGTAATATAAATAATCATATATCCAATTAATAGTATGCTCATTTCTATCTATTCTTCCCTGAATAAGTATGTACCGTGGCCAACTGATTTTAATGGAAGGCAACATTATGAAAGAACTAAACAAACGTATTAAATTTGGCTGGAGTGCATTCGGAAAAAACAGTTTTATCCTGAAGGGAAAATTGCTTTTGTGTCTAAAAAGAAATGTCTTCAACCAGTGTGTAATGCCAGTCCTCTCTTACAGATCAGAGACATGGAGTCTAACAATTGCAGCAATACGGAAGTTACAGACAACCCAAAGGAACATGGAGAGGTGCATGCTTGGAATAACTAGGAGAGATCGAAAAAGAAACACTTGGGTGAGAGAGCAAACTAGAGTAGAGGGCACCATCGTTAAAGTAAAAAGACTGAAATGGCGATGGGCTAGGCATATCGCAAGAAGAACTGATCAACGATGGACAACAGAAATTCTGAACTGGATTCCAAGAGACCACCGAAGACCTAGAAAACGTCCTCAAACTAGATGGGTGGATGAAATAAGAAAACAGGTTGGGGTGACGTGGAAACGAATGGCCCAGGATAGACTTGTGTGGAAAGCATTTGGAGAGACCTTCATCCAGCAGTGGATAGATAATGGTTGAATATGATGATGATGATATTCAATTAATAGTATGTGCATTTCTATCAATTCTTCCCTGCACGAGTATATATAGTGATAACCCCTGTAAGGGAACCTTTATTTAAGGGACGATTCCTCAGGCCCCCCCAGTATATGTATGCATCAACAGATGTATTCCCGAAGAAGGGACACCTCTATTTAAGGGGCAAAACGCTCCCGTGGGTGTTCCTTATGGAAGGTAACACTGTTTTTATACTGATTTTTTGATTTCTGTTAATACACATCATCATCATCATCTTCTTCTTCGCCGTCGTTGTCGTCGTCGTCGTCGTCTTACCTAGGGGACATAGGGCCTTCAGATAAGATTTCCATTTGTTCCCCCTTCTGTTAGTCTTTTGACCCCCTCAAGATTTACCCGCTTCTCTAACTCCTATAGTTTCCCTCCACGTGTGTTTCTTAGTTTATCTTTCTTTAATTTTCTTTGTGGGTTTAAGTATAGGTTTTGTTTTGTTGCAAACATTGATTGGTTCCTTCATTATGTATCATCGTTATTTCATCACGTATCAGACCTGTGAAACTGATTATCAATTTTATTGTCATTCAAGCTCATTCTCTCTGGTTATTTGATACATTTTAGAGCATTTATGATTAACGAAACTTAAGGAAAGTGTAAAAAAAAACCCGAAATAACAATTTCTTGTTGTAATATAAAAGATTCACGTAGGATTATTTTTCTATTTTAGTTCGATGCTTGCATGAAGCCTCATATAGAAAACGAGGCGTTCTTGAAGAAGGTAAGAGTTTTTTAATAGAACTGGAAGTTAGTAAATGAAACCATTTTTGATTTCTATCCACTTTTCATTTCTTTAAAATTATAAAAAGATATACTATAAGAGTATATGAAACATAAACGCCATGAATTGAACAAAAATAGGAGTTTAACAGATATCTACAAATTGAATTTTTTTCTTCTATTTCATAAAGTAAAATAAAATAGGCCTACACTCTTTATGAAAACGTTTTGTTTATAATTTAGGAACAGTTTAAGAGAAAATATTATAAAAAGTAAATTTACATAAAATTGGCGTTTTATATTATATAAATACATTCCGTTTCAATCAAAGCATTTCTATATACAGGCATGTCTCGGTTTATTTCCGGGTTAGCTTTTTGAAATATTTTGCTTCAATCGAAACTAAGATATAATACGAACATATGTAAATACATTCGTTTCCATTTCAAGAGTTTCGGAAATCAACGCAAAACCATTGAAAAATATTTTAAGAAATTTACGTACTGAGAATTGTTATACCATTGAGATGATGATATTCAAGAAAAACAAGATCTAATGCTTTAAGAACTATATCGTTATTTACACGTATTTGATTGTCTTTTCTGATATATATAGTTGTTATAGTATTTCTATAGCACTGTATTTCTTTCTTGACGGTGGATATGGGCTCCCATTGATAAATTCGCGTACAATATTAAGGTTACCCTCAATGTTATTTCAATGGGAGAAGTACATATTTTAGCTCTTTAACTACTGATGTGCTTTATTTAAAAATAATAATTTTACAAAAATTAAAGAGTTATAAATACTTCACAGAATCACAACAAATTATAAAATTTCAGGCTTCCTATGAAGGAGAATCCACGATTAAAATTGACGCAAATATTGAAAGTTGAAACGAAAATTCGTAAAAAACTGATTTAGAATAACAAATTTTCTTACATGAACATGCAACATTATTATAAAAGGATTTTTGATGTTTATGTAAGTAAATTTGTTAACCTAAATCTATTTTTTACAAACTTTCGTTTTCCACTTTCAATTTATGTACCATTTTTGATCGTGGATTCTATTTTATAGGATACCTACAAAATTTTATTTGATATAATTCTGTTAAATGTTTGTAACTCCTTAATTTTTTGTAAAATGGTTTTTATAAATAAAGCATATCGAGAGTTGAAGAGCAAAACATGTATTTCTCCCATTGAATAACATTGACTGTAACCTTAATTTCGGACACGAGTTTGGTTACTGATGTGGAGGAATTTCCATTTCGCATTAATGAGATGCCATTCTTCCGAACTTTCTCCCTAATTTTATAATTCTCCCTGTTTCCCTTTCTCAGTAATAAGAGTAACAGCTCTTTGTATTGATTTCACTGTCGTAAAGTTTCCTAATTGACATTGTAGAGCCAGCTTTCCCCTATCCTGTTTTATTTGGGCAGATTTTCAGCTAACTCCTTTAAATTTTCCGTTGAAAATATTTTACTGTGACTCTCACAGACTTCGTAACCAGCTTCTATAACTTCTACTTTTATATTTTCTTTGTTATTTTATTCGCATGCTTTGTTATTAACGGAAAGGTGGTATCGTAGTTGTGAATGCAGTGTGGCAAAACTCGAAGCCGGATACCATTCATATAATGTTTTGACGTAGTTTAATTACTTCGCATTATAGTTTCATCACCATTGTAAGTTTTACTACGTTTTCGGGAACCGTAGTAAGTTGAACACAGCCACGCCTTACGATCGATATTTATGAATTGTGATGTGTAAGAGGCGTAGAAGTGAAGCGAGTGCAAATGAAATTAAGTAAACCGAGTCTTTCCTATATTATTATTAATAATATATTAATTATATTTTATAACAAACAGTTATTTCGACACTGGCGTAAGGTTTAAAAACACGACGTTTCGGGAGCCAACTGCTCCCTTTGTCAAGTGAAGGCATTCTTATTCCAACGTCGAAATAACTGTTTGTTATGGAATCTCCTGGTGAAACTCTGTATTGTTTCGTTATTACATTTTATATTTAAAAATTTTAAAGCATAAGTTTTATTTTCTCCACAGATCGAGGAAAGCGTAGAAGCTATAGTAAGTTTAAAGTATTTTTTAGTATAAATTTTACCTCAAATAATATGAATTATCAAACGAACAGTGCAATAAGAATAAACGGGCAGTGACTTTTACAGGCAATACTTTTCGTGCTAGTTAACAATTAATATCTATTTTATAGTATTCTTCGTATTCTTAAGTATCTATTTTATAGTATTCTTTGTATTCTTAAGTATCTATTTTGTAGTATTCTCAAGTATCTATTTTATAGTATTCTTAAGTATCTATTTTATAGTATTCTTAAGTATCTATTTTATAGTATTCTTAAGTACCTATTTAATAGTATTCTTAAGTATTTATTTTATAGTATTCTTTGTATTCTTAAGTATCTATTTTGTCTTCTGTTACCGTGGGGGTAACACCGTGGGGTCTGAGAGGTATTTTAACCGTACTGTGTGTGATAAAATTCTAGTAATAGATAAATGCACTGAACAAATATTGTATAGAAATCATTTTCTAATTGTTATTTAGGAATTGGATTCTTTGAGTTGACCATATGTAGATGTAGGGATATTAAAGCTGAAATGCAAAAATATTTTTCTCACCTTGTATCATATTCTTCATGAAAAATACTTATAATTACTATATTGCAATTAATACACTAATAATAACCGTAGCAATGCATAAGGTATCCTAATTATAAGTTAGCAAAGACGTAAAACTAATCAGAGTAGTTTCATGATGTGTCTTTTATTTAAAGTTATTAGTTATATACATATTTTTAATTCATAAACTAGTTTGCAATGTTTACAAATTTATTGATAATTGCAAAAGTTCCAACTCCCCTTTAAGCTGCGTGATCGGATATCTTTAACTTTTTTGAAAACTTTGAATGAAAGTTCGATTGAAACACTGTTTGAATTAGTTTCTGGGATATAATTTTAAATTACATACCATCAGTAGTTTACTATCATTTAAGTAAAGATATCGATGGAGTAAAAAAACGCAGTAATCGTTTCCAAAACACAGGGTGACTAAAAAAACCCGGACAAACTTTAATAATAAGAAGAAGACGAAGAACACTTTAAATTTTTGCATTATGTCTCGTGTTTTCGAAAGCTAAACAACAGATTCAAATTTTGTACTGTTCTCCAAGAACTTCCATGTTTCCAGCAATGTCAAACAGATGTGTTGCTGTTTTGGAGTTGTTTCGCCAAGGTCTTCGTCAATGTGAAATTGTTCGAGGTTTCCCGCCAAACCGTGTCTGATGCCATTCAGCGTTTCTATGAGCTCGGCTACAAAGGCGACCGCCCCGGATGTGGAAGAAAGCGAACTGTCAACACTTCCGCCAATCGTCAGATCATCCGGAAGCGAGTGAGGGGAACTCCGCGGGTCTCAGTGAGAAAAATCGCTGGAGACACCAGAATGAAACATGAATCAAACAACAAGGAGCTAAAAATGAGCTGAAACTCAAACCCTACAAGCCTCAAGAGGTTCAACTCCCCACGTTCGAAGACAAGCGAGTCCGACTTCAAAGATGCCGACAACTTCAATACTGGGCTGCAGGTATGCATTGAGAATGTACGCTCTTCACAGATGAAAAGCTTTTTGCGGTCAAGCAGGCTCACAATCGCCAAAACGATAGGAACTGGTCCACAGAGTCTCCAGGTACCTCAGCCATCGTCGAACATCGCCCAAAACCGTTTTTTTTTCATAACCGTTATGATCAGGGGTGGAATTTGCGCTAGCGGCAAGACACCATGGCTTTCATGAAGAAGGTGGCAAAAGTCAACAAGGACGTGAACCGACGCAACATTATAGAGACCGTCGTTCTCCCGTGGGCCTAGCAGCACTTCGATGATGCGGTATGGATCTTACAACAAGACTCGACGCCAGATCATAGAGCTAAAACAACCCAGGAGTGGTGAAGTCTCCATTTTCCTGTTTCATCACTTCGCAAGGATGGCCGCTGTACTCATCGGATTTAAACCCGATGGATTACAGCGTGAGGGCACTTTTGTAGGCCAAGACTTATGCTAAGCGCCACAAAAATTTTGGGACACTGAAGCAATGGCTACGCCGGGAAATGGGATGGAATCACGTCGGAGGTATTGCGGTCCATCGCCGAAAGTTTCGAGAAGCTCCTGGGACTGTGCATCGACGCTGAGGGTTGCCACTTCGAAACCTGCTGAGAATGTTATTACTAAGGTAACATATTATTGTATTTCATTGATAATTTTTTAAATTTCTTTTTATTAATAAAGATATGCTAAAAAATCTTCTTCCGGGTTTTTTCAGGTCGCCCCGTAGTGAGTTGGAAGAACTTTTTTTTTTTTCATTTCATGTATTATTTTTAATTAATCATAAGTGTCGAAAGGGTCATAAATAGGTTAAAAAGAAGCAAACACAAAATAATAGTCTTATGTTTTTAGAACTATAGCAATTCAAATGCACAGTGTCACACTACCTTTAAAAGTAACAGAGGTATCTAATATGACTCAGGGATTTTTCAAGTACGTTTGCGATGTTTTCATTTACATTTACCCCACCTTTTAATTTATTGAAATTTTTAAAAGAATCGTTCTCGAAATGGAAGGCATGCCATTGTAGAAAGGTAGCGAACAGGCAACGAAAGGTGTGGACAGATGAGTTGAAAAGCTATTCAATATTCATTTTAAAACACGTATATTCGAAAATTGTGATTAAAATTACATATGGAAAACTGTTGCGCACTTTTTGCGTACATCTTCATTGCTTTCATTTTTTTGAACGCTTATGCAGTAAAAATCCTTTAAAGTCACTCTCAAAAAGTGGGCATCTTTATTTTACGGACACTTCCCAACTCCCATTTCCAATTTCTAATACCTGTGTTCCCTGACATTCCCGGATACATGAGAGATATTCAATTTTCTCTTGAAGTGTCCGTTATTCAAAGGTTTCACTACTCCAGGTATTAAAACAATATATAACTTTTAGCTTCCTAAACTTTTAAATCATAGTAATCACTCAATTTTTTATAATCAATATATTTTATCAATTAAATATGAGTACTCTCTCAAATTTATAGTGTATATTCCAGCTTTAAACAAATGTAAGCAATAAGTTAAATGATTGGCAAATGCGAACCATTTGCTAAAAATTGAGTTAAACTTAATTCAGTAATGATCTTGGTTTTATGAAGACTTTTCAAAGCGCATTTTAAAATTGTAAAAAAAAAAAAAATTTCGAGCACAGACTGTGTGGAAATATAAACGGAGTTTAATTACTCAAAAAACTTGACGTTTCGTTTCGTCTTTTGCGAACCTTTTTCTGAAATGATGTCAGTCATTGATGGCAGTCGACTTTCATCATGAGATCACTTTGGATGAAGGTTCGCAAAAGACGAACCGAAACGTCAAGTTTTTTGAGTAATTAAACTCTGTTTATATTTTCACAGAGTTTGCACACGAAAATCTGTTTTTTACAAGTAATGCCATTGTTTTATTATATTATTTTTAAATTACAGGGTTGTTATATGGAAGTTCTGGAAAAACATGGTGTGCTCACTGAAGATCTGAAGTTTAAGAAAAAATAATTTGCAGATTCAGATAGAAGTTTTCGTTTGAAAGCAAGGAAAATTCCTATACTGAATAAATTCAAGATGTAAAAAATTAAAAAGCAACATATACACGTTTTGCGTTGAAATAAACATCGTTTCGAACTAACCTGTAAACAAAACTATAAACAATGGATTGTGTTATCCTATTTTGAAAGAAAATCCATTTTGTCTGTGTTTTGTTTTTTTGATAATTAAAAAAGTAGATTTAATATATTTATTTAATCTTAATATAAATTTTGTGTGTGGTACATATTACCTTCCCAAACAGAAGACGTAACAACCTCGTAGGAAAAGAAAATTTTCAACTAGCTAACTGCAAGATTCTAATCGCCAATGCTCACCAGAGGACTGGATTCCATCATTACTTCATAATAACTGGCGCTCATCATAAATTCAAGATAATTACTACTTATTCATACTGAAACAACGTGGTAAAAGAAGTAATCCTATATTAACTCGTTCTTTTGTCCATGTCGACTCATAAGTTTTTGGAACTATGATTTTAAATGGATCAGCAAGAATAACATTTATGACTGAACATAACTCCTAACAGTTATGTTCAGTCATAACATTTATGACTGAACATAACTGTTAAGAGGATTTACTGCCCGAAATAGTTTATCAATATAAAGTAGCCATTTATCAACTACTACCAATGCGAAACTTTAATTTGTAGTTGAACTCAATTATAACGAATTCTGTTTTAACGAGAAATCTAATTTCACGAGAGATATAAAAATTTAAATATGCAGTAATTGTCGGAGTATTGATTTGAGAAGCCATCTTGTACAAGAGTCGGATGCTATCATTGGTGACACAAGAGACCGTCATAGTACAGTCGTCCGTTTAGGAAATTCTGCATCCTCAAGCCTCTTTGCATAATCTTTTTATGAGTTTCAAGGAATGTATATTACACGAGAAAAAGGTATTAGTAACAACGATAGAGAGCTTAGTTTTTGATGCAAAGTAAATATGTCAATTTCAATCAAGCGATAATATTATACAATGTGCAATATAAGAGTTTACGCATCTATAAGTTATAATTCTTCCATAATTCTTTCTTGTAAAGTTGTTTATTTAGTCAGTCAGTCAATTGCATTTCTTTTAAACATAACGTAAGTCAAATTCTTACAATGCAATTCATTGCATTCGGAATGTTAATAAATAAACGAAATAAAGCAAAAAACGTTGCAAGTGAGCACAAAAATTAAATGTATCTTTACTTCATTTAAGTTTAAATATAATTTCCTAATTAACATAGAAATCAAAGAATATTTAATTTATTGGCAATTCTCACCCACACACACACACATACATATTTGCCGTTTATAGAAAAATATTATTTTGCATTAAAGAGGAAACAATAACCATATAATAAACATATAATATATATAAGTTGCGGTGAAAAGTTATGTTTTATTATCTATAAGTTCAAGTCGAACCCCATGTCTCTCCCCAACTCTTCTTCTACAATCCTGAGGAGAGAAAATGTATTAAAAATTAACGAAATAAGAAAAAAGACAAAATGATGATAAACATTTTAAATAAATTTTCATATGTTCATATTTTTGATTTTTAAACGCCATAAACAGAACATCAATTACAGAAAAACTGTCCGTCAATTCTATCTTCTAAAACTGCAAGTGATTTCGATGTCCAGAAAAATTTAACATTACGACTTGATGACATCATATATCCCACTAATTCCCTTTTATTCAAAAACTTTCAATTTCTTCTGAGATGTCGACGACAATATTACAGAAGATTTGCGATTGTTAATCCTGATCGAATATTTATATATATACGTATAAATAATGCGAATAAAATGCTTACACACTTAGTTGATTAATTATATATATATATATGACTTAAAGGAGTCTTGTTTTTAACAAAACAATATATAAAAAACAAAGCACAAATTCTTACTTCTACTTCTTGGCTTTCTTCAAGCTGAAAGAAATTGAAGCACAATATTATTTGAAATACGAATTGGTCTTGGACTATAATTTGAAAACGAATAACTCTTTATAAAATAGGCATATTTGCAAAAATGTAACATCAATTTCTACGGATGTATCTGAATGTATTTAATCGTTTGGACCAGGACTCTAACGTTTATTCCTTCGTCTCACGGTGATAAGAGGTCCCTGTATTTATATTCTGAAACAAATTTCTATTTAAATTATGAAGAACTGACAAAGAAAGCTAAATTTTTCTCAACCTCTCTGATCAGCATGATCATCATATTTCTGAACCTTTCTAATATTTTTTCATATATAAAACTATAGCTTTTGTTCAACGTTTGCGTTGAATTAATTTTTATTAAGGAAGTTGTAAGTGTCTATACTTAAAACCATCAGAATAATCTATATTGCTGTTCATTTTTTATTTTAGCGATGCACAATAAATAAATTTCATTTCAAGCCAAAGACATACTCAAATGCTGAAATAACTGCAAGAACCATTTTTGTTTTCAGATAATTTCACCACGCTCTCTGCATTAAGCGAATCTTCTATAACTAAGCACACATTAAAGAAGATATCCCTTTAATCCGTCATCACAGAACACGTAGTGAAGATGACAGTATGCCACGATTTAATAAATGTTAGTTAGGTACTCACGTTTACAAGCTCAAACTGGAGTTGTTTTAAGAAAAGAGATACTGTCCGGACCCGATGGTAACTCAGAGATACTCTTGACAACTTTACTACCTAAACAATATTTATTCTTTATTCCCACACCAAAAATCATAGAAATTTTCCCCGGCGGCTTTATTTGTCGATCAAGATTTAGCAATTGTGTTACTGTGCAAAGGGTAATAATTATTACCCTTTGCAAAAATTTTAATTATAAAGCGAAAGGATATCTTTCCTGTGTCTCTGTAGCCTATGGATTATAGTACTGCGGTTCTTTTAAAGGGGTGCTTAGTTCTACTCGGGATAGGATAGTGCTTCTTTCTTTTTTTTTGCAATCAACTCTAATTTGAGCTTGAAAATGTGGATGTCAAACTTTCTTATTTATTCCTCAAAAAATCACGAAATATTTGCTCAGTGTGGCAGTATGTGCCGACCAATATTTGGTAATACCTCTATCCTTGCGAAGGGTAATAATATGCTATAGATGCCACAATCTATGCGATCGTGAGTGGGGTATGTGAGTCATCGCAGCAACAAATCAATGAGAAATTCTGATATTCACATACAACAATTTCAATAGTGTACTGTGGCTACATGATATCAGGTAAGAGATCTAGCATATTAAGCGTTTTGTACATATTAATGGGACATCGGAATACCAGAGTATTATGTCTCTATTTTTTCTTAAGTACTTTTATCAGATTTATTACACTAATTACCTGTTTCAAGAAATCGTCGTCAATTTCAGAATTAAAACAATCTATGTACTGAAAATAAAAAGATGAGAATTATTGGTAATACACATTATTTTTGAACATGAATACAAGATACCAGGCAAACGTTTTTTCTATAAAATTAAAGAGATCTGAGCTACATGCATGCCCATAAATGGAAGCTACTTTTAAATGTTGTATAAACCTTCATGTCATACATAAAAAATAAGCACTGTATCAACGTTATGTACTTAAACAAGAGTAAGTACATATGTATAAAGTGTACTAGATTTAGATGACACAGTCATACTACATGAGCGGTTTAGCATTCTGCCGCCCGTAGACTGCCTCCTACCGCTTCACGACTACTTTTTGCCGCCCATTCCTACCCCTTCTCCCCCTAATCAGTAGTAGGAACATAAAAATTATTACATTCAATATACGCCAAAAACTTTTGTATTGACAGTAAAAATATTGAAAAGCGAATTCATAAATTGAAACATAAACATTAAACAATATTACTTTATATTTAAGTATTATTTCTTCTTGGTATATAATAAATCAAATTCAATTTCATTGAAATAAATTTTAATTTCAGCAAAAAATTAAAATAAATAAAAGCCTATCGAACAATGGTAATTAAATTGGAAAGCATGATATTTAGCTTTGTTCTCGGTAAAACATCTACTTATATCATCGTATGGTATTGATTTTGTTATATCAGACTCAATACACAAAATTTTGCCGCCCTAGTCTATAGCCTAGTATAGCCTATTGGGAAATACCGCACTGCATATTATATAAACTAACCAATTTACCAATACGGCATAAACCACGCAATGTTGTTGAAACGGGTTTACTTGGAAGTTGCTGATACCGTTATTGCAGTACACATGCAGCGTAGCTTGCTGAAGATATTTGGATAATATAACACGTGCAAAAAGCAGGCTGAACTCATACATGGGTATATTTGTACCATGATATTTCGCGAAATATAAATTCCTGGTTATGAAGATGAATTCTAAAAGATCGCTATGATAAAAGCTAAAACAACTGCTAAAATTTGCAGCGACAATACGTAAACGATTTTCAGTGGTGAGAAGAATAGCTGTTCTCAGACGAATAGCGAACAGAAGGTTAAATTCATATGAATGCATATCTATATAATTTAAGCTTCTTGAGTTTGACTTGTTGAACTTGTTGAACCGGGCACATAGGCGCCTATACGAGTCAGGTAAATGCAATGTTAAAAGATAAGTCAATGTTTGGCCTCGTAATTGATTTGTAAATGATTTGAGAGAGAATAGATAAATAAATTTATTCAACCTGTGTACAGTAATTGTTGATGCACATTTGATATGATATTATTCTGAGGATATAATTGAAAGTTGTTTAAATTAAAAAAAAGTTGATAAGAATAGATTAGAAATGGAGGAGAGCGGACAGAAAAAGCTTGTTGCGAATTTCATTCCAGTATGATGCTTGTGTATGACTTTTTAAACATGTAAGAAAGACTATAGTCCGTTCGCAGAAATTTGTCAACCAGCCCCGTTGTCACTCCCCTAACTGGTTTTACGCGTGCGAAAAACCAGTTAGGAAAGACGCTCTTACCTCTACTGCAATGAATCGACCCGTCTGTTCTGCTCCCTTGAATTCTAAAGGGACAGATGGACAACTTTCCGCGAGCGGTCTATACTCATGTAGGTGTGTAGTAGGACGGAGTCGGGCAGGTGGATGGAGTACTATAATTTGGGCATTATTTTCGTGACGAACGCTTAGCCAGTTACCCATGAAGAAAAATCTCTGACAGCTGACATGTATTTGAACAACGTGACGGATCAAGTACCGTCATTCGTGGTTACTCAAGCCACGTTTCAATTTAAGAAGTCTGCCAATTCAACATCATTTACTTTAGAGATTAACTAGTTATTATAAAACTTGGGTCTACAGTTACACTCTATGTTTACATGTATGAAAGTTTTATAAAACATGTATGTTAAAGGAAAAAAACATGGTGGCTTAAGTTATCCCTCAATATGGGGTAACTAAAGCCAGCAGAAGAATTCAATGTTTGACTTAGGTTAGTTGATGATGGGGTATCAAAATCCATATAAAGGGCTAAAATAAATGTACATATACAGATCAAGATATTTATTAGAACAGTGGTTCCCAAGCTTTTTCAAGCCGCGACCCACTTTTATAGTAACCAAGTAATCCGCGACCCCCTTTTATAGTAACCAAAAGATCTGCGACCCCTCTGTCCGCCGCCGACACATTTGCATAATAAAAGCATTTTTAACAGAGTAAAGAAAACACATTAAATAGAAAATTATATTAATTATATATATGTTACATTATATTATTTATATTATATTAATTATACATATTGTAACTATAAATAGTTGCGGCGACCTCCAGAAACCTGTTCGCGACTCCCTTGAGGGTAGCGACCCCCAAGGTAGGAACCGCTGTAATAGAAAACTAAAAGCAAAAAGTAATATTCTTTTCATTTTAGTGTTTTGGATATATAATTTACACTAAAAAAGTTCAAGATGTTTAATTTAACATGTGTTGCCAAAATTAGTGTCCGAAATTTACCCAGCATAATGGCTTTATTTATCCCAACAGCTTAAGTAACCCCGGATGACGGCATATTTGTTGATAACTGTATTCTTTAGTGGAAATGGCGGCTTTCAACAAGACACTGCTGCTATCACAATGGCAATAATGTCGAATAATAGTCCCAAGAAAATGACTTAATAATTCTCTCTATTGCTAGGACCTCTAAATTGGTCGGACATAAATTTATCGAGAATTTGTAATCTGGCGTGGAAAAACGCTTACGCGAAGCATCACCATAATTATGTAGTGATTGATGTAGTGAAAGTGTGGGATTTGTGTAGATTGATGCAGTAGCATGTAGATTTATGTAGTAAACGTGTAGATTGATGTAGTGAAAGTGTAGGATTTGTGTAGATTGATGTAGTAACATGTAGATTGATGTAGTAACATGTAGATTGATGTTGTAAACGTGTAGATTGATGTAGTAACATGTGGATTGATGTAGTAAACGTGTAGATTGATGTAGTAACATGTAGATTGATGTGTGTAGATTGATGTAGTGAGAAAGTGTAGGATTTGTGTAGGTGATGTAGTGAAAGTGTAAGTTTGTGTAGATTGATGTAGTGAAAGTGTAGGATTTGTGTAGATTGATGTAGTGAAAGTGTAGGATTTGTGTAGATTGATGTAGTAACATGTGGATTGATGTAGTAAACGTGTAGATTGATGTAGTAACATGTAGATTGATGTAGTAAACGTGTAGATTGATGTAGTAACATGTAGATTGATGTAGTAAACGTGTAGATTGATGTAGTGAAACTGTAGGATTTGTTGTTGCAATCGTGAAGAAAACATCAAACCATTTCGCTGACTCCGTACTTGGTTGGGTGAGATCGTTTTTGTCGGCGAGAAGTGGACTCACATAATAGTAGATAAGTGGTTTTCACGTTTTGGGTGATCAGCATATTAGACAATACATACTGAGATATAAAGGCATTAAAAACCAAACATAAGGAATAACTTGGGCTACTATTACTCAATATAAAACTGAGAGATCATTTAGGAAAGGAGAACAAACTAAATCAATGTAACCGCAAGACATCGCATAAACCATGGGACTCCAAATTTTAAAAGAGAATAAGGAAGAACACGAATAGATAAATCTTTGTCCACTTCCAGAGACAGTGATTGATGAGATAACAATGATTATCGTAGCGAAAGTACGAAACTAATAATAACATTAATTTTTGAAAGGATGACTTACTTTTACTTTAGAAGCTTCATTACTTTTGCAGAGGGCTTTGATGAAGTTGCCATGTCCCTTTTCGTAATCCGGCAGTGCTACGCTGTGACATTTATCTGTCACTTCACGAACCTGTAAACGATGTTTTAATATTTTATCGTTAGTGGCATAAACAATAGCTAAAAAAAAAGGTTTTAACCAATGAGTGAATGATTCAAGGTTTCTCGATTTCCGCGTTTATGATAAAATTGAAATAAATAATATATCATTTATTATAAATAATATATCATTTATTATAAATAATATATAATATATTTATAATAAATAATATATAATATATTTATAATAAATAATATATTTATAATAAATAATATATTTATAATAAATAATATATTTATAATAAATAATATATTATAATAAATAATATATTTATAATAAATAATATATTTATAATAAATAATATATTTATATAATATTTGATAATAAATAATATATTTATAATAAATAATATATATTTATAATAACAATATATTATTGAATAAACAATATTTTAAGGATACCATCCCGGATTCCGACAGCTGGGACATATATTCCATTCCGTGCCAGTGTGGCCAAATTTTTATTGTCCAAACACGAAGAGCACTGCGCCCAGATTGGTGCTGAACACGAATCTTATGTCAGAAAGCAAGAATTTCATAAATCGGCTCTGGCAAAACACTCATGGGAATTCGGACATCAGTTTCTATTCTCCAATGCACATATTATTAAAAAAGTCAACTCAACACTTGATCTCAGTTTCTTTGAGGCATTTCACATTCTATCAAACATCAACGTTTCAGTTAATGATCAACTCCTTAGTAACTCTATCTCACCCACTTGGAAAAATCTTTTGTGTCTCACGGCTAAAGGCGTCTCCACAAATACGCTTTACTCCCCCGCCCAATCAAGTTCCCAACCGACGTGATGGCAACACCGACCAACAGCACGGACATAAACAGAAGCCGCCATTCGCTCTGACGACGATAGCTGTTTAACGCTATCGAAATAGCTATCAGCAATGCTATCGTGTTAATGATTTTAAAGAACTGCACCATAAAAATTGTATTTTATTTATTTCTATTGATCAGTGCAGTGTGTCGCTATTAAACTAAATAATATATCGTTTAAACTATAAATACAGTAATTCATAGCGGTTTTTGTATTCACTACTAAGCCATAAATGTGTTGGTTACGATCTGTTCATGCTTTGTCGATGTTTTATGTTGTCACAATCTTTTTTAGAATATTCTTCTTGAACGCAATTCTTAAAATATTCTTCTTGAATGCAAAGATCTTTCTCATTGAGATTAGTTACGATTAAGGATTGACTGATAGATCAGCTTGACGATCAATTGGGACCGATTTATTCATGTTTTCATAAATCGGCATCGGCAGCCGATTGAAAAAACTAAAAATCATCGGTCATTTGTTCGATTGTATTAGTCATCGGGCAATTGTATTAGCCCGATCATCAGCCGATGTATTGGCCGATGTTACAATTTGTTTCCATTGATAATAATCGGGGAAATAGATCGCGATTTTCGGCTTTACCGCTGCCAATTTCTCAGCCTCAATCCGCAAGCGCCTTTTATGTTTTTGTAAACATATCGAATGATGGCATTTTCGCATTTTAAACTTTTTCTCAACGGCCTACTGGGATAGAAGTTTGCTATTCGTGGGACATATTTTTCTCTAGTTTCAAAATTGTCTGAGCAGTGATGAATTAGGTTTCAAGCGTCGCTCTTTTCGATGTGTGAGGAGCGTCGGAGTTCGCATTTTCTTTGTATCGTGTCTTTGTAATTCTTACTGCGTAGTTTCTATATTTCGAGTTTTCGTTCATTTAAAAATTCTCTGTGTGCCTTACGTGTTATGAAGTTGAATTCTGAATACGTTTCTAAAGTACTCAGAAGGGAATTTTCCGTTTTAGTTTCGGTTTGAAGTTCACAGTATGTTAAGGGTGTGCTTTGTCTCCCGCCTTCATTTTGCTAGTAACTGTTCCACCAGAAATTCAATTAGTGCTTACACGACCTTTGAATTGCACATATTCACATATCTAGATTATGTTTCTGGTTTTAAATTTGAACAAATGACTGATTGTGCTTTGATTTTCTGTCTGATCGCTAGCATTAATGTAATATAGAAGGAGCAATTAGTTCACATGTCTATTGGTTAATACTTAGAGAAAAATATGTTTAATACATATCTATATACGTAGGTTATTCTAAATGTAATTAGACTGTATTTACATGGGTCAGAAATGAAATGAAGTAAGCATATTTCCATTTGTATCGTTTCAAAGCATCCTCCCACTACTTGGACATCGGACTGGTTCCACATTTCCATCCACTCTTGGAAGACCTGTTGGAAGCTTTTCCTCGAAACAGTGGTCAGGATACATAAGCACAGCACTGTTTCTTTCAATATCTAATGTAAACCAATGCTCATGAGTTTGTTTTCTATGATTTTCAACCATTCCCTAAAGGGAGTGGCTAAAAATCATAGGATGACATATCTGGTGGCTATGAAGGGTGTGTTATCGTTTCATTATATAGATCTTCAATACCTTTCTGGATAAGACAAGTACGGTGCGAAAAGGCACCACTTTGATGTAAAATCTGAACGGATTTTAGTCTTGGCCCTGTTTGGGAATTCTGTTTTTCCTTAGAGGACTTCAAAATAATATGCATCGGTAATAGTTTTCCAGCTATGGAAAAATATTAACTTCCACAGTTACCTTTGAAGACCTATTGGAAAACACGACGCATCTTTCAGAATCTTCTCACCAGTTAAACTTCAAATCCATTTTCTTTTGCCACTTAAAAATATTTGAGAAAATGAGAGAGATTTATTGATTTATAATAAATATTTATTATGAATATATTTGCCTGAATAGATGAGTAATGGGGAGTAGACATAAATTTTCATATTATTGAAAAATAATACAATATTAAATTTGGCTGAGGCTGAGTTATATATATATATATATTATTTAAAACATGTAACAAAATAAACTCGCGTCATTAATTCTGAATTAACAATGTATACGTGTGTGTGTGTATATATACATGATCTAAACTTACTTTAGGAGGGTAATCAGCGTTGCATACGCCTTCGTCCTCCATCATAGCTGTATCGTTCTTCTCTGCAATATACGTTTTTAATACAAATTTGTTTACATAAATTAAAATGAGATGCTTTGATATATATTCTTCAGATTCCCATCTTATCATACTAACAATTACAGTGCTAAAATGGCTTTATATTTTGTAAGACGTTATTACCCTTCTCAGGGTTTTCGGGTTCCTACAATGGAA
Source organism: Dysdera silvatica (assembly GCA_006491805.2). Taxonomy (NCBI): domain Eukaryota; kingdom Metazoa; phylum Arthropoda; class Arachnida; order Araneae; family Dysderidae; genus Dysdera; species Dysdera silvatica. Next base: position 21,280,198 of record QLNU02015359.1, on the reverse strand, counting down.
CCACTATGTTAACTTCGCAGACTGTCCAAATTGTTGCACTTAGAAAGTCAAGGAAAGAAAACTTAATAAGCTTAATACTCAAAATTTTCAAAATGCCAAATTGTTTACTTTTATATGATGTTTTCTAAATGTATATAATTTTAATTTCCGTATCTGGAAACGCATATTTTATAATCATAATTTTACTTTTTATGTTTGGCAACAGTTTGTGTAATTGTTTTCTGAATTTTAAAATCAAATGAGTCTTCAATTTACCATTGACGTGTGCGCACGTATTACGAAGGCTCCAACAAAATTCTTTTAAGATTGTATTGTAATTTAATTATCTTTTGGCGAACTATTCTAAATATTTAATGTTTTAATAAATATTATTTTAACTGAATGGAATTCCAGCATCTCTTAAATACTTATTTCTTCAATTGGTGACCCGGACGTGCTTTCACAACCGCCAATGGGGCAACATATGAAGACACTGGTGTAGCTTTTTGTAATTTGCTTGTGAGAATTAAGACAGATAACATTTGAAACCCACGTTTAAGCTCTAGTTTAAGTTTAAACGTGGGTGTCAAAATTGTTACACGAATATGTAATAGATAAATTCATGACACAATCTATATATATCCATGGCGTCATATCGAGAAAAAGTAATGTGAAAATTAATATGTGTGTGAGAGACAGGGCCAGATTAAGACCTCGTGGGGCCCCCAGACAATCTTTTCCGGGGCCCTTGTAGAAAAGTAAGCCTGTGTACTTACAGTAGGACCCGTACATAACAAGGATCTTGGGACCAACAAAAATGAACGCTAAATTCGATTAATCGATAAATTCTTTCTGGAATTTAAATTTTAAAGTTTGAAAATAAAGTCTGTATAGGTAACATATTTGCATGCAACGTATATACATACAAAAAGTTTTAAAATTCGCGGAAAACATCGCGAAAGTTCGCGCCGTGATAAAAATACTACCCTGGTGGTAAGGTCCGATTGGCAAGAATTTAGAAGTAGCGTTGAGTCTTTACCTCGTAGGTCCCTCAAAAAGCGGGACCCTAGATATTTGTCGACATGATAATCCGGGCCCCGGTAAGAGGGGATAAATCCCCCTCCCCTAGTATACATGATATACATGGAACACCTTCACGCTAGAGATACGTCTGATACATGAGAATTACAGAGTGAGTCACGAATAAATCTGTCTATTTCCGTACCTTATGGGTCAAAATAAGCTGCTGTGATGATAAGCTGATTTGAGACACCGTACGTGGGCGCCCTTAAAAATCAGAATTCCAATTCCATAATATGTAGGCTATATCTGTTCTTATTATATATAACTCTATGTAGCTTATTTGCATAATTCTAAGACCTTCTAATTCTAATACATTTCCACAAAAAATATTCAACTTTGAAAAATAAAACATTTGACAATTTTTACCGCAAAAGATGTTCACAAGTTTCTGCTTCTGAATTATAAATTCATCTTTAGTCAAACCAGTCACCAGGCAAACGTGAAATACAATCCAAATTAAGGAAATCAACCACACTTTTGTCATGATGCAAGATGTGGAAATATCTGAAACAAACTGAGAAAATAATTTGTATGTGTAGATAGTTTTATCTACCTACAAATTTTCAAAAAATTTGTAACGTGTAAGTAATTTTATGAATATTGCCTGTTATGTGTTTATTCAAGTCAAAAATTTTGACACATTTCATTATCAGTTGTAAGAAATAAGCTTCTCACAGATAGAGCTTCGAAGCCTGATTAATCTTTATTGGCATATTCCATTTTTTAAAATTTTCTTAAATTTCGAAATAAATGGAATATGCATTTTTGCTTCAGGAAAAAATGTTGGATCTGCAAGGACTAATTCGTTTTCGATGGTTTTTCCGTTGTTACAAATTCTAAATATTCCAAATATTGATAAGATGATATTTTTAAATATAGGTAGTTTTCTTATAATGCATCTTTCTATACCACAATTTCCATAGAGAGGAATTGGTAGAACGCGAACCTTTAATGAATTTGGGTGAGCGATTTTCTATTATAGAATTTATTATTTGAGGAGTAAGTATTCATAAAACCCCACTTTTGCCAGAACTTTTGGTGATATTTTGGTATATAACTGTATATAACGCTCACTGGCATGAGCAGGGGGGGTTGTAACCCCCAATTGCAATGAAATTTTGTATTTTTAACATAGAAATATATGAGTTGTATCTCTGTAACCCCCCATTGAGTCTATAACCCCCTTACGAACTTTCTGTGTACACTCATGATAACGCGGCTCTATATCCAGCTTGGAAGTAGGAAAAGAAGGATGGTTAGGCCTTGGAATTGAAGTCAGTTTTGTTTATGACGCTATTTTGGCTGGCGATTACTGCGTTAAAGCAGAAAATTCTATAATAAATGCTGATAATAATAAATGTTTTCTATAATAAATATTTTCTAGAATAAATATTCCAATATAAATGTCTCTATTACGCGTAAAATTTTTTTTGATTGGTGCGTCTCTCCCTCTCTCTCTCTCTTTTTCCCACGAATCATGTTGCTTTCAGGGGCGGACTAGGCCACCGGTCAACAGGCTTTGGGCTGGTGCGCTCGCATGGCAATAGGACTCGCGCCTCCGATCAGACAAGGACTCTCTGTTCTCTGAACGGGCAAGGACTCGCGTCCTACGAAATTCTAAGGTATGCGCCCTTTGAGAGAACCCAGCCCGCCCCTAGTTGCTTTTATAATGCAAACGCATCCAGCCACGTCATCATAGCATTATATGAGAACTACTTTTTATAAGTTGCTTTCAGGGGCGGACTAGGACACCGGCCAACCGGCTTTGGGCTGGTGCGCTTCCATGGGCAATAGGACTCGCGCCTCCGAAAGGGCAAAGACTCTCGTCTCTGAACGGGCAAGGACTTGCGTCCTACGAAAATCTAAGGTATGCGCCCTTTGAGAGAACCCAGCCCGTTCTTAGTTGCTTTTATAATGCAAACTCATTCAGCCACGTCATCATAGCATTATATGAGAAATACTTTTTATAAAATACTTTTTTGAAATCCAATTAATGAAATACTTAGCTTTTCAAATATAAAAATTCATTTTTTTATCAAATAAATAAACCAACATTTAATATGTTACACAATGCTATTATTGAGACATTTACTTTTCTTCAGGGAGATATTAGCTTCAGTGCGTAATTGAAAAGTTTTTTAAATTCAAAATCTTTTTTTACTGAGAGAAATACAACTCTCATCAAATGAACACGTATGTGGCTTACAGACATAAATTCAATAACACAAAAGCAAAATAAATGCACGAGAAGTCAAACCGATATGGGCTCTATCGCAAAGAATAGAAAAGGACTAAAAGGTTTTACTCATAATGATAAAATAAAACATATAAGAATATGTTATGTATATGTACTGTGCAAGTTATGTGCAAGCAATGTGTAATAATGATATGTACTGTGCAAGTTATTTAATACCTCTCTTTTCTACCGGCCAGCCTCTTACTCATCCAGGATACAGAACGTCAAATAATGCCACATTCGCAGAAGTACATATATACGAACCTTGAATCAACATAAGAAAAATAACCAGGTGGTAAAATAAGCATCGGGCGTAGGCGGTTTTCGTGAAGTATATGTAATTTCAAACGTAGGCTAAAATTTATTAGTGCTTGATAATATGTAAAAAAATGACATGGCAATTTTTTATGAATATTTGAAGTCCAAAAATGACACTTTTTTCGCCAGGTTTGATATTTTTTAATCGCACTGTATGTGAGCAAAAACAGGTTTGAAGTCTGTAAAATTATGACGGATCATCGTATTTAACGGATAAAAAAAAATTATGTCTCAACTAATCCAAACCGTGTAAAAAAATTAATATGAAAAATGAACTTTTAGCATAGATATTTGGCGAAATTGAGGACAATTTTGAAGGCTACTCCAGGTTTTCGTTCGAGGTAGTTATTTCGTATTATCGCAGCCCATGTCAAGTTTCTTTTACATTTCTTTTTCCAAAATATTATCTCATGAGGAAAAGAAGCACATGAATACATATAAGCATGCATACATGAGTATAAATAAATGAAATGTATGAATATATGAGTATCTATATATGAGATGTATGAATATATGAGTATGAATAAATGATGTGTATGAATAAATGATGTGTATGAATAAATGACGTGTATGAATAATGAAAAGTTGCTATATTTACACAACCTGGATGTGGTCATTGCATATCACATGCTGTTGCAACCATGGAATTTAAAAAAATTGTGAACAAAACTTAATAGTAGGCTATTTGAAAATGCATTTATTGTAATTAGAAAAAATGTGAACAAAATTTCATGAAATGTATTTTATTTCATGAAGTTATGTAACCATAAATTGTGGATTAATTGTTGAATTATGCTCTTTATTTAAAAATGAGAAAAATTAAACTGTGTACATCTCAGGAAAGTCCTGAAAGTGATACAGTACAAAAAAAGAAAAGAGTGAAGCAAAGCAATTGATCACAGTGGGCACATTTTAAGAATGACAGATTTTTGCAATTATCTCGGCTACAATTGTTGTATTCAATTTCAAAAGAAATTTCCTCAACATTTTTGAATTTTCCGGGATCATGATCGCTATAACAGCACCTAAACCAAGCATATTGTAATATAGGGCGATATTTTTTAGACTGTAATTGATTGTGAACCAAAGAATGCATTTTTATTATCTCATTTCGATGTCGTATGTCAATATCCATTTCATCGATTGCTATTCTGTTGATTATTTTTTTGTACAAATTTTTTATTGTCGAAAGAAATAAACATCCAGCGGTTGTATGAGGGATGTTGCTTTGGGGGGTATTTGCAAGGATATACAATTTTCCGGAAAATCTTAATAAGTGTTTGGGTCTGTACTACCTGTCCATGAGTTTAGTAAAACACAGGAAGGAGGAGACATGATGGGTTTCATACAACATTCTACCCACTTTCTCATTTTGATTTTGTCCATTTTTTCCGACTTGGAGCATGTAATATATAAGTTTGAAGGTTGAAATAAATTCGTTTTGAAACGTTGTTAATCGTTGAACAGTCGGGCCAAATGTTTCCTCAGCTTCTCTTAAACAAAGTAACATTTTCCCCTGTCAGTTCTTTGGTTTGGAAGAAAATAATTAAAACCACTTTGATCAGAGTTAAAAATTTGTTGGGGGATAATATTAGCAGTAACATTTCTCGTTATCAAAATAAATTCTATGGCACTATCTTCTATATTACCCATATTCTGGGTGTATATTTGAGTGATATATTTTGTTACTTTCCGCGCAACTATTTTGTTTTGGCTCTTAAAATTATCTATAAAATTATCGGAACATTTAAAATCCTCAAATCCTAACTCTTGGGATTTCAGGATCGCCCATCTTTTCAAATCTATATCATGAACAGGTAAATAATTTTCCCTAGCTTTTGTAAATCTGGCTAACATTTCATTTTTTATTATTTTATACTTTTCTATATTTGTGCCCATATTTGATATATATTTTCTAAACCTCGAAATATAAGTAGGGTATTTTACTGTTGGATATCTCCTGTTTGTTTTCTGGAATTTATTTTTTTGACAACTGTCAAAATACTGAACAATTGTTTGCATATTTTCTAAACTGAATTCATTTGCCAATTGATCGCCCTTTACAGTACAGTTATAATATTCGTCACCGACTATACTAATATCACTTTCTTCGTCGATACGGAAATCACAATTGTCTTCAAAATCTAAACTGATACTTTCACTGACATTGTTATTAAAAATTATGTTTTCGATTTTCGACAATACTTCCCGACTTTCCTTAAGTTCTTGGTCAGTTATTAACGACCAAATTCAAAACGGATTGAATTATTTAAATAAATCGAACACTACGCAGATTAAATTAAACAACAATATAAATGAACAGAAGTGCGCTAAATACAATTTTAGTGAAAAAGTTAGATAAACATTATCGATAAGGATATAATCATGCTGATAGCTATTTCGATAGCGTTAACCAGCTATCGTCGTCAGAGCGAATGGCGGCTTCTGTTTATGTCCGTGCTGTTGGTCGGTGTTGCCATCACGTCGGTTGGAAACTTGATTGGGCGGAGGAGTAAAGCGTATTTGTGGAGACGTCTTCAGCCGTGAGACCCAAAAGGTTTTTCCAAGTGGATGATATAGAGTTACTAGGGAGTTGATCATTAACTGCAATATTGATGTTTGCTAGGATGTGAAATGCTTCGAAGAAACTGAGATCGAGTGTTGAGTTGACTTTTTTAATAATATGTGCCTTGGAGAATAGAAATTGATGTCCGAATTCCCACGAGTGTTTTGCCAGAGCCGATTTATGGAATTCTTGCTTTCTGACATAAGCTTCGTGTTCATTTAGTCTGAGGCGCAGTGCTCTCCGTGTTTGACCGATATAAATTTGGCCACACTGGCACGGAATGGAATATATGCCGCAGCTGTCAGAATCCGGGATGTTATCCTTAAGATGAGAAAAGCCTATTTTGTTGATCGGAGTGAAGGTAACGCGAAAGTTGAATTTGTGCAGGACAGCAGCGATCCTAGTAGAAATTTTCGGAACATAAGGAATGCAGACAATGTCCCTAGGAGCTGAAGAATCACTGGAGAGAGAAGAGGCCGGTTTAGGTTTAGTGAGTTCTTTAAAAATATGATCAATAATTGTTGGATTGTAGCCACGGTATGAGGCAATTTGTCGAATGTAGCTGATTTTCTTAGTCAATGCGTCACTTGTAGAAGAGAATTTGATGACATGAAACACCAACCAATAAAACGAGCTCATTTTCTGGCTTTGTGGATGAGCCGATAGAGCGTGAGGAAGAAGGCTAACGGAATTAAGTTTTCGGTAGACACTGGTTTGGACGCTAGTAGGTGTTCTATGAACTAAAACGTCGAGGAAAGGCAGTGTACAGTCCTTTTCTTCTTCGAAAGTAAATTGGATGTTAAGATCAATGGTGTTTAGGAGGTTGATGATCTGTGAAGGATTCATATTGCTAGAAATTAGAGTGAAAGTATCATCCACATATCTTATCCAGAATTTGAATGGGATGAGCGACAGTATTTTATCTTCTATATAGTGCATGAATATATCACACAGAATTGGGGAAAGTGGATTTCCCATTGCAAGACCACTGGTTTGTTTGTATAAGTTATTTTCAAACAAGAAACAAGTTTGGTTGATACATAGTTTGGTAAGGAGAATCAGTTCGTTAATTTCATGATCTGTATAATGGAACTCCTTCAATCTCCGAGTAAGTGAATCAAGTGAGCCTGATGGGCTGTTTGTAACCCATGAATTATGAAATTATGAGCCGCCACATATTACTACAAGACAGACAGACAGGACAGAGAGAGAGAGAGAGAGAGAGAGAGAGAGAGAATATTAATAAAAAGGTTAAAACGGTCCTGGAGTGGATTAAAAGTAAGACGTAGACGGGAGCGTCAAGAGTGCTGCAGAGAGGACAAGTCTCTGTCCTCCCTGTACTTGGCGTGCAAAGTCTTCCCCGAAAGAGCGGAAAAGGTCAGGTGCTAATTAACGTCTATTACTTCATCTTTTACGCAGAGAGGCCACAGGGGACTGTGTCTTCTCGTAGTGTGGTTTTACATAAATATAATTTAATATATATACGGTAAATTTATTATATTTAAATATATTTTTTATTTAATTTTTAAATAAAACGGTTTAATACTTTTCTATTAATATGATTTATAGACTCTAAAGTATATTACTATACTATGATTTTAAAAAGATATCGTTTATAACGACCGAATTTGTAGGTCATTATACAGTATTTTCACTGTATCTATATTCATCTATATTTATATCTATATCCATTATATCATCTCATTCTTTTAAAGTTGGCTTCAAACACTTGGCGCTTTGGTGTTTTTGCGAATGAGAAACTATATTAACCTGTGACGTCACTACTCATGACCTCTTCTTCTTCACCAAATTTTAGTTTTGGGTCAAACCACGTTTAGGCCACTTGCTAGGGGACTGATTGTAGGCTAGGTGTAATTGTCTGAGTGTGGCTCGTCTTAGTCAAAAGAAGGGAAAATTAAATATTTAACAAAAATATTAAAGAAAGTAAATAAATCAATAATAATTTTAAATATTGATAATAAATGGAGTAAATAAACTAAATATTAAATATCGGAGAGCTGGTGTTTAACCAGCAAAAAACTAATAATGTGTAAATTTGTGTGGAGGAATCTGTGGTGTTAATGTCTTTAAATGGACGCCACACACACACACACACACACACACACACACACACACACACACACTTACACGCGTTCTTCTTAATTCTAATTTCGAAGTATATAAAGATATTTCTTTTTCAAAGGTGCTGGTTGGTAGATAAAGTTCGTCATTATCAAGGTTTAAAATATTTTTCATTTAGAAAGTATCCAATGTACAAGCGTAAAGGTAGAGGGAGCAAGCGTAGTAAGCATTATGAAATAGTTGTT
>QLNU02015359.1:21202206-21260922 GCA_006491805.2 Dysdera silvatica | reverse complement strand
ACTCTTATGGGTGCCCATTGTTATGCCTATAATATCTAAATATTTCAGAACTTTTTCAAGTTGAATGTGATGAACCCAAATATATCGATCACAACTGGGGCAATAGTTACACGCTTTTGACAGAGTCTATTGAGTTTTATTGCAAGATTACGATGTTTAGTGAGCTTTTCAAATTCTTTATCTTTAATGCTTTTGCTACCAGGTATTGCAATGTCTATAACGTAAACCTTTTTTTCTTTTCACCATCAGTATTACATCAGGAGAATTGTGTTTGTCTGTAGATGGAAGTCCTAAAAAACTTCAACACGTTTCCAGTTATGTTTTTTATTTGCTTCATGTTCCCAGTAATATTGTTAGTTACTAGGACATTGTACATTTTAAAGGTTCTAATGCATCAGGGAGGCCACTCCTCTATGTCTATATTTGAAGTCAGCCTGTGCAATTTTACTACAGCCGCTAATTAGGTGGTCGAGATATATTTAGATATTCTATTTTACAAAGTCTGCATTTCCTACTGTTGTGTTGCTTCTGTATTTTGGAAGACACCACATTTGTTTGCAATGCCTGCTATTTTGTTGTTAATAGCATTATTTATTAAAATTATTTAAAATTAATTGGTTAGTTATAAGTACGCAAGAATCTCCTACATCTATATGCACTATCTTGAAGCTTATTTTAAAAAATGATGTTGAATTTTGGAGCATTTTATTTCATTTTTATTTTAAATGACGTATCCAAAATTCTTTACTGCATTCTAAATTGGAGTTTCATTATGATCGAAGCAAAATTTTATTACCTAGTTGAAATTAGGCTTTCTTACTCATTATAAATAATACTTTTTACTCATTATGAATTAAGTTTTATTTACAATTACGCATTTTATTACTTGCAGTGAATTATATTTTATAACTTTGTATAATAGCGGTTTTAAAACGATAGGTCGCGATGTACTTATGGGTTCTGAGTCAATGTACAATAGGTAGCGAAAAATTTTAAAAGCAAAAATTATATACACATAAAATATATTATATGCATATATGTGTGCTGCGAGTATTATAGATATATATTTGTGCGTACTTAGTACATATATATTGTATTATATGTAAAAGTAAAAATGTCTTAAATTGAAAAATAATTCATGCCCCTTATTCATTGAAGATGAGTGGATGGCACGGTTAAAAAATTCGAGAACCACTGGTCCGGGCTATGTGTGCCATGCAATATAAATAACGCATATAACGTCTTAAAAGCACTGTGTTTAAATTTCTGAAGTATTCTTGCTTTTAAGCTGAAATTATTCGTCTGTTTTTGAAAGAGAGCATGAATTCATGCTCAAAAAACTTAAAAAAGTTATTCACGCAATTTCTTAATGTACAATAGTTAAATTCACCAATATAGATATGCAAATTATTCAGGGTTTAAGCTGCAGTCGCATTTTTCGCAAAATGCGACGAGTTGCTCGAAAATGTGACAGGCATTTTTAACCACAGTTTATTCTCTGAAAACAGTATTCCTCGATTCCAGAATATCTTCTATGCACTTCAGCGATCTTTTCTTTTCCTTTTTGTTTCCTCTTCAAAATTCTTAACAGCACCTGCATGAATACCCCATCCTCTTACTTATTACTCAAAGGGAAATTACAACTGGGGAAAGTGTGAGGGGAGGGGCAAGCTGACCAAATAATATTTTTTAGCATTTTGCTATGAATTTTTTTTTCCCATTTTAGCATTTTTGTGACAGCACTTTTTGAGCCAGCTTAAACCTTGAAATTATTTAATAAATTCGTATAAATATATACTATACATGGAATCTGATTTTCCTGTTTCAGAGATTTCTTCAGAAGGCAGTACAATGAAATTATTCGAATTTTTCCTCATGCTTTATGCCATCTTTGGGGTTGGCCTTGTAGCTAGCTTTACTACAGAAGAATATTATGAATGGGAGAAAGAATGGAGAACGCTTATTTGCGGTACATAATTTCCATTTTTATCACTTTTATCGGACCTTAAAAATTTCAAGACATGTATGGATATTTTATGATAGTAGGGATTTAAATGTGTTTTTTCATTGTATCATTACATGATTTTCATGGATGGTCCGATCAGCATGGTAATATTAATTTCACTCAAGAAACATAATTATAATAAACTATTTAAAACACGACTATAATAGTTAAAATTATTTAATTAGGTGGATGGCGATGGTTTTCGGCAGTAAATGACTGCCTTTGTCGAATCCAGATACAAAAGTGAGGGTAAACTTCACCGCACTTGGCGTATAAACACGCGTTGGTACGCCTAGTGCGGTAAAGTTTACCTTCACTTTTGTAACTGGATTCGACAAAGGCAGTCATTCACTGCCGAAACGATCGTCATCCACCTAATTAAATAATTTTAACTGTGGTAGTCGTGTTTAAATAGTTTATTATAGTTTCCGCACAGTGTTTCACGTTACTAATTAAACATAATTATGTTCACTTAAATTTCGCACTCTTTAATTTCAAATAGAAGGTTTGATGAATTAAGAAGAACAGGATAAAAATTTTAAAATCATAGCTTAATTATTAGCAGATGAAAACTTATTAAAAGCTTGTTCTAAGAAAATAAAAAGTTTTAAATGGTTTACTGAAACCTTTCCTGGAGGAAAGTAACATGAAGAAACATGCAAGATAATTTGACGCAGCACTATGCAGATTAATTTACAAGTACAAGCTCATGTTATAAGCGTAAAGCTTGTTGGATGTATTTTTATAGCGCAAGTGTGGTATAGCACAGATAATGTTTGATGGTACAAGAAATTTTGAAATGATGTGAAGTGGCGGATTTATCAATAGCATGGGCGCCCCGATTGTGTTACAAGGGGTTCACTTGCTCCCTCTTGGCTTATGAAAAGAAGGGGATAAAAGGACTGAATGCACAGAAAATTATAGTCCAACAATAGGAATTTTTTCTGGCTGCACCCCCACTGCATATAATACTGTGGACATCCATGATCAATAGGCTATATTGGCTAAAACATACAGCGGCAAACTTTAGACGGCGAAAAATTAGCGAAGGCGCAGCAACGCGGAAAATTTTTTGGCCCATTGAATTATCAATGTCTCAGAAATGTTCTTTACTTATCGAAATACGTCACGGCTTTTTGTTCCGTCATATCATCTATTTAATTGAAAGCAGATAGCGAAATATGTGCTTACAAGGGAACTACCCCGAGTGGAAGTCCTAACTGAGAATTGAGACATATTGCAATTTATAGATTTTAGACCCCTAATTACGAATCCGAAGTCCTTTTTCTGTGAAATCCATATATTAATTTTTAATTAAAGAATAAAGATTTTAAAATTGGCGCAAATTTCATCTGTTTGGCGAAATATTTATAGAAATTGGCGATGTTTCTATAATCATTTCAAAAATGGTTTGTTTTTTGATAGGAAAAAAAGTTTTAAAATAATATACATGCTCTTTGTGAAAGCAAGCAGAATTATCATTTTCGATAAATTACACTTCAAGTGCACTTTCTCTATTTATAAAAAATAATACCACAAAATTTAAAAATTTGTATAATGTGCATACGATGTGAAAATCGAAAGTAAAAATTTAAATATGGGTTTGTTTCTAGCAGAATTAATAAAAAACATTAAACAAGACTACCATGAAAATGGTATTGAACGAAAAAATTTTCAAAATATAACACTTGGTTACAGTAGGTGCATTTTAAAAACGAGTGACTCTTATATAATGAAATATACAACGTTATCAACTGCGAAGGAAAGGGTTTCTAAAATATTTAAAGTTTTAGGATCGTTATCTGAATAATTGCACTTATACCAGGAATATTGTAACATTTAAGGATATTGTTCAGATTGAAGTTGGTTATATATTATTAAAGAGTGCATTTTTAGTATTTCATTTCTATTTTTTATATCAATTTTCATATATCAGCAAGGGCGATTTAGTTTGTAACTTTTTTAACGAACTTTTTAAACTGCCTGAAAAAAATATAGTCGTACGTCGAATGATTGAATAAGTGATATTGTTTCAGGGGGTATTTGTAAGGTAATGCAATCGCTAAGAAGATCTTCGTATATGCTTAGATCTGTGCACCCTACTCAGGAATCTAATATAATACAAGAAGGCGTGTGCAAAATAGGAATAATGAAATTATTCAGCCATTCTTTTATTTGCAGTTTTCCATTTTCCTTGATTTTCAAGAAGTAATAAGTAATATGTAAATCTAAAGGCTAAAATAATTTATTTTAACGGTTGGACTAAAATTTTCATTATTTTCTTTTAAGCATATTAGTAACTTTTAACGCCCCACTCATTAACAGCATTGGCATAATTGTACATGAATGTGTTAATGAAAATTCTGATGGAATTTCTGAATGGGTTGTTTCCCCACCTCTAAAAGAAAATAACCTTTAATTTGCAATGAAATAATAAAGTCTACTCTGATCGGAATTCAGTATTTGAGCAAGATCAAGAATTAATGTCGAATCTCGCAATTTTAATATAAATTTCACAACAGTATTTTTAATTTCCTCAATATTATGGATATATGATGCGGTTGAGTATTTTGTAATTTTTTGAGAAACGATTCCAGTTGTCCTTTTAAAATTTAGAATGAAATGATAGTTTCCATTGAAATTTATTAAATTTAATTCTTTAGCTTTATTGAATACCTGGTGTTTTAAATCCACGTTATGAACTCATGAACCGGCAAGTGACGATTTCTGGCATTCTTAAATTTTTGAACCATCGAAGCCCTAATTATTTCATATTTTCGATTATTCGTCTTTAACTATATTTTTTTAATCTAAATATATAACTAGGATATATAACTTTAGAGGATAGCGAGTTTTGGTTTGAAGAAATTTTCGTATTTTACAAGGATCATAATAATCAACAATTATTGTTTTCATATTTGTCAAAGTAAATTCGTTTACCAAAATATCATCGTTACTATAATCAGATTCATACAAGCAATTATACCATAATCTACCCGATTTTCTGTAAAGCCATGAAAATCCAAAGTAAACTCTTCAGTCATATTATTAATAAAAAATAACTCTTCAATTTTTCTAGAAAAACGTTTATTTTCGTCTAATTCTGAAGCTATAATTATTGGAAGTTCTATGTTGCATTTTTTCATTGATAAATTTAAGATAGATTGAATGATGTTCACGAAATTCATTTTTTTGAAACAGCAAATCAAAAATGAAATGTGGGCGGTTTTTATAATGTGATACTTCGCTAGAAAACGAACAACTAATAATTTCAGTCTGGCATTAAATAAACTTCTGATTAAACCAAGTTAAAAGTATTAATTGCAAATATTTTTTAATATATCTATTACTATGTTGAGAAAATAAATTGAATTGAATTGAACTGATGACTCGAATTCTCGTCAATAACTCGATTACCGTCATAACTGCGCCAATTCTTAGAAGGATTTCGCCAATTATTTAAAATTTGCTCCAATTTGGAAAACTTTAATCGTTAATTAAAAATTTATATATGGATTTCACAGAAAAAGGACTTCGGATTCGTAATTAGGGGTCTAAAATCTATAAATTGCAATATGTCTCAATTCTCAGTTAGGACTCAGACTCGGGGTAGTGCTCTTGTTAGTATTTTTTGAAAACATCGCAACTACTAAACAAGTGGAAAAACAAAGAAAAGAGAAGACGAATATGGAGCGCTTTAGTTTAAGATTGTGTAAGAGACGTAAGACTATACTAATAACCAATTCTTCTTCTTTTGGAAGCTCGTTTTCTTGCTTGAAACGAATAAAAAATCATTTGAGAGTTATATGTCACAGGATAGTATGAGACAGCAACTTCATCGCCTGAACCACACATATCAGAATCAATTTCATTTGACGAAGATTTTGTAGAAAACAAATGTTGACTGCAATATTTGCAATCGCATTGAGTTTACCACAGAAGGACCTAATTACGACACTCTTTGCTCAAAGTTACAAAAGATGTGCTAATATTTTTATAATGAAAAATATGATATATTTTATTTACTAGAGTTACCAATGTTGTTTTATATGTGATGTTGAGATCACACTGTTACAATGTCGTGAATTATGTTCCGTTACTTTATAAAGTTATGTTTATTATTAAGGATTTCTATGTTTTTTACATATTTTTTTTTATAAAGATTTAACCTTTTCCTGGTTACGCATCTTTTACGTAGGTCGGTACGTAAGTTTTTGGAATCTGACAACGCGAAAGATCACAGTTTTAATTTTTGACGACTTCCTAGAATTTCAATTTTCGCGTGAAGATTAGGTATTACGGAAGCAGGATTGCTATAAAATTCTTTTTACACGGCGTTGCTTTAAAGTTAATGAGGTAGTGAAAAAACATGGATTTTAGTCGAAGGGATTTTAGGCCATGATTTATTATGAATGGGAATATTATGATTATGATTTTCAACAGGTTTTGACAGCAAAGGTGTGTCGATCGTATGAATTGGAGTTTTAGTAATGAAGCACCATCCAAGGCAACAATTTAAAACTGGTTTAAAAGGGTACGGGTATGGTTTTGCACTTCTTTTATTTTATAAGGTAAAGACTTGAAATTTTTTTTTACTGAACTAGCATATCCACATTAAACATAAGAAGGTGAAAAACTTAAACTTTTTTCACATAAGAAAATATTAGTATACGACAAAGAACGTGGTTCCATATTTTTTGTTATTTTTTTAACAATTTCCAATTGATGCCTTCTAAGAAAATATTTTTATGGAGAAAACTATACATTGCAATATTTCATCAACGGAATTTCTAAAATTTTGCTTAGATTTTTAATTAAAAAATTTTAAACTTTCAATATCAAATTACTAAGCAAACGAAGAATTTCAAAAATTCATAGTTTAAAAAGTTGTAAAAATATACACAATCCCCTTGACGAATTTCAAGATAACGTTATTTTCATTGTACTTGTCAAATCTTATATACATAGCTATAACGATTATAAAGTTATTAACACATATTCACTTGAGAATATTCAAAAATGCCGAACCGAGAAAACGAGCTTTAAAGTTAATGATAAAAAATTACATAATTCTTTATTTACACTGCTTCTAAAATCGCCAATTGTTGCCTAAAAACCACCTGCTTTATATATAATACCATCCATGTATTTTTTTGTCTTTTTTGGGATCTTAATTGAGCTAAATAAACGATTTTACGATATTTAGCATATGTAGTGGTTGATCCGGACTCAGTTTGTCGCTTTCCTCCGTATTTGTTTATACGAAGAGAATAGTTCAACGTATTAGACCCTATGCTGTATGTTGCATCAGACTGCATTTGTATAGCTGTTTTATTATAACCCAAATTATATAAACCGACTGTTTTGTCAGTTGCCATTTCCACGCTTCGCAACAAACTGTTACATAATTTAGGGCATTTTGTACATATTCGACTATGCAATGACTCGTTCGCATTTTGAGTGTAACACTGTGTTAAAATTACATGTGTATCTGAGGTGTGAACCCATTAAATCCAAACTCTGTATGATGCATTTTTAACAAGTCATAAAAAAAACAGTGAGAAAATGATTGTTTACAAGATGTCTGCCCCTTTAAATTTTAATCGACTATACTTATAATTCGAATTTGAAAGTGAAAAAACATCGTATGGCCATAAATTTTGTATCAAAATGTTCAGAAAGATTTGAAGTTATTTTAAAATAAAAATAAAAAAAAAAAATCGGCGTTTTTGTCGTTTTCCTTCAGGGTCTCTTCCCGTATCCCCTTAAGAAGGCCATTTTGGACGTAGTAGTCTCAGCACTGAGCTTCGTGAAGGTTGACAAAAACTTCTACGACACCAAGAAACAATGATGCTATGCGTCAATTAATCACTTCAGATTGTCATTTCACATTTGATGAAATTGAGGCATCTTTGAATATTTCAAGGACCCAAGTGAATTTCATTTTATACGATCATTTAAACGTGCTACCGAACAATTTAAATTAAGCTCAAAAGGCTACTCGTGTTTGAATGGTGCAAGGAAAATTTGAAAAGATCCAACTGTGGAACCTCAAAATATATTTTTGACATTGTAATAAGTGATAAAACTTGGATTTATTCCTATGCATCCCAAACAAAAACAAAAAAAATTCACTGTTTGGGTGTTCCAAAATGAACCGAATCCTACAAAAGTTTTTCGTGCACAAAGTGCTTAAAAAAAATTGATGGTCACGGTTTTTGGTAAATCCAGCCGTATTCCAACTGTTGCATAGGAGGATCGTGGAACAGTAAATGCTGATTGGTATACGACAATTTTTTTACCAGAAATAGTTGCTGAAATCAGAGAAAATAACTCGAAATGTTGCATCGTTCTTTATCTTTATGACAATGAAAACTCACATACTACATTTCAAATTATAAATTATTTGAAGCAAGAAAACATTGATTCATGAGTCATTGCCCTTATTCACCTGACTTAGCACCCAATGATTCGTTTTGTTCCCAACGACCAAAACTAACATGCGTGGTCAACGACTTAACATCCCAGTAGAAGAAGCTAAAGTTTATAAATCACATGTTTCTGCTATACCAAACTCTGAATAGCATAACTGTTTTGAAAATTGGTTTATTCGAGTGCGAAAGTGTATTAATAGTAAAGGAAAATATTTTTAAAAGATATAAAACAATTTTTTCCATATAGAAATATTTTGCATATTATTTTCTAAAAACTTAAGTACTGACCCTCGTATATCTAGTTTTAGGTGTTACGATCAGAATCGTAACTAAGCATTGGAAAAGAGAGGGCTGCTACGTCATAGCGTCTAGAGAGGCTCAAAAGGCGTCAAATTCACAAATACTTGTGAAAAGACGAATTTTTTTAAATAACCGCCAGGGGCGTCAAAATCTTAGTTACGTCTTTGGTTATGTTTAGAACGACAAGGCGACAAAATATATCAGACTACAAGCGGCAAAATCGTAAACGCGCCCTGATGGTTTGTACGAGCATGTGCCAGTTCTACGTGATAAAATGAAGGGGAAGAAAGTTATTTGGCTTTTATTTTATTAATTTCCCTTACATTTCTATGTCAGTCTCTTGATTTTTATTTTTTATATTGCATCTTTTCTTCATCTTTATTGTTTTATAGGAGATTTTAATGAAGATTTTCTTAGAGCTATGTCGGAGTGTCACAATAGCGATCCACATGGTGTAAGTCAAACTTCCGTTGAAAGCTTGGATGGCAGCTAAAATTAAATCTCACTACCAGTAAACGATCAAAGAATTGAAAATTTAATGTCTTATTCATTACAGTTTAGAAAAATGCCTTTAAATTAACTTAATTGGGTATGCAATATATTAATAAGCTCTCTGTAATTTTCTTTTTTCTAGATAATGCCCATTTATAAGGGTTGTCAGACCGAAGCGTCTCCTCAAAGTTCGGATTGCGTCGAATTTACGAAAGCTGCATGCGCAGACCCTGCCTTATTCGCCACAGTAAGTTAAATGAATGAAGTTAATCGATAAAGTTGCTCAAATAAGTATTGAATTAATGTAGTATTCATCTTGTTAAAATAATATTTTATTAATGCTTTATAAGTTTATTCAGCAACATACGCCAATAAACAAATTAAATCGACTACATTGTTAAAAGAATTTAGTACGCGTTTTTGGCGGAGCCTTCGTATAGTACGTGTGCAAACGTCAATGGTAAATTGAAGACTGGTTTGATTTTAAAATTAGGAAGACAATTACACGTACTGTTGCCGAATATAAAATGTGATATTATAATTATACAATCAATATATTTGTTGCCAGATACGGAAAGTAAAAGTACATGCATTTAGAAAACATTATGTAAAAGGAAACAACTTGGCATTTAGCCAATTTTAGAAATTAGACCTAAGTTTTCTTTCCTTGCGTTTCTAAGTGGCGACAATTAGGAAAGCTTGGAAAGTAAATACAGTGTTTCTAGTGTGGGAGCCCGCAATGCACATACTTAAAGCACAGTGTTGGATAAATACCCTGTCCATTTGCCATATGGGCGAAGCGCATGCGCCATTGAGAGAAGCAACGCGATGCTAGCGCCGGTGTTCTCCCCTGGTGAGACGCTATCGAACCACGTAGTCCTTGACTAGATGTTAATCTGTGAATACGCAAGCCAACGTGCTGAGCTCCTTGGTCATAACTCTGCTAATATAATTCACAACACAAAGAGAACTAAAACACAACTTACATTTTACACATACCTATGCAAATAGGACCCTAATTAATTTGCTTTTAATTAGTTCTAACGAACGTAGTTTTTGCGCACTTAATTTCGTTATACAAAATTATGACACTAAATTAATTAGATCTTTCACACTTAGTAGATTGGTTTAAGAATACCTTTTCTCTTTCTACATTAATCATCCATTTACCCTTTTCTAAGGCTTGCCATACTCATTGTTTTAAAACTCAGTTTGTTTGCTTCTTTGATCCTATTTTTGGAATTTTCTCCAAATGCCATACAGGCTTTGCTTTGTGCGATGTAATTCTGTTCCATAGGTTGTGAAGTTCCTTGCAAGCCTCTCAGTAATCTATAATTCAATCTTAAATGAAAAATATATAGTCAACAGGTCGATTGCATCTATATTCGTCATTTCTATTCCAATTCACAAAAAAAAGTAAACATACAGAATACCTAATTGTTTGTAAGAATTTTGGTTGTATGTATGACCCTAGAGATCCACGTTATAAAATAAAGTGGGAAAACAGTTAAAAAGTTGAAGATAGGCAGTATGGATGAATAATACAGTGTGTCCGTGAAGTCATGGTGCACTTTTGACCGGTCACAGGAAATCAACGAAACAAGATAGAAATGTGAAATCTTCACCAAATAAAAGGAAAACTATCCAAGTTTCATACCTATTCAGTACAGTTCGAACGGGGTTTGTTCAACAAACTGTCGGTATCCTTCAACTGCTAATCCCACCGATTAATGGTATTCCTTTGTGGTGGCGCTTCGTTGTACATGCGACAATATTCACGTTGCACTTTGGTCACGGATTCGAATTTAGCAAGCCACAGAACACACTGAATTTTCCTCTGTACCTTCCACATCTCGACTGGCGTGGGCGTGGGCTGATCCGCTGCTGCGCAGTTCGTGGTGTTGCGTCATCACCTGTGTGCGCACACGCTTGCACATCATACTACGGAAACTTGGAGAGTTTGTCTTTTATTTGGTGAAGAGTTCACGTATCTATCTTGTTTCGTTGATTTCCTGTGACCGGTCAAAAGTGCACCATGACTTTACGGACACAGTGCACTTTTTTCTGGTTGAGCTACCGTATGAATGTATCTCAATAAAGGGATAACTCTATAATGTTAACTTTGTTCGTTGTGTTTTTTTAGATGAGAATAAAGAGTATGGTTTTTAAAAATGACGCCAAACGTGGAGCGTTTGGGTTTTAATTTGATTTATTATATACCAAAAAGAAATAATACTTCAATATAAGTTAATATTGTTTAATGTTTACGTTTCAATTAGAAGTTTTGTTCAACATATTTACTGTCAATACAAAAGATTTTAGGCGTATATTGTTCCTATCACTGATTTGTGGGGCGGACGGGTAGTAACGGGCGGCAAAAAGAAGTAGCTTAGTGGCGCCAAAATTGTAAATCCGCCCATGGTTCTCAGGAGTAAGTACACTAAAGTTGGTTCAGTTCGGCTCAATAAATTTTTTGTTATCGGGATCTAAACATCTCACGTTAGACTATGGCCGCCCCGCATGTAAACGAATCGATGTCGCAGCACCAAATAAGTTGGGAAAGTCAATCGCAACACCATGTGAATTGATCTTCCGCGTTACCTGAAGTACAGTTCGTTGCAGATTTGACAATTCGTCTAATCTTGCGCATTCCTTCATTTGCAGAACGAATTTCATTTCGAGACTTAGGTTTGCCTTCCTTCTCATTAAAAGTGCATATCCCACTCTTGCGTAAATGAAAAGGAATAACTATTGATCTAAAAATTTATTTTTCTTCTTACCTTGTTGTACTGTTCCATTAAGCGCACAAGGTAACATTTTGAATCTCATAATGAATATTGCTAATACTAGAGTATGTATAATTATTATGTACGTATATATATAATATCCATAATTAGTCGCATATGCGTATTACGGGAAGGGATTTGTTTCCCACGTCATAGGGATATGAACTGCGTGGAAAATTAAATTCTGATGCAGCTTAATCCAAACTATCGTTACGGCCTAAACAATCAAATAAATATTATATACATATAATACAATTAATCATATGTTTACAATTGACAATTATTAGTATTTCGCCATCATTCTCTCGCAGTTCGCATCTGCGTATCTTTTTTTTTTTTATATCAATGTCTGTCTATATCAATACGTGTCGTCTACTATCTGTGAAATCGATTATCAGTAATATTTTATTCACACCTTATTAGGCAAATACTGAAGTATTTCTTTATAACGAAACTTATCAGAGGTATAAACAAAGAACTGAAAATGGCAATTTTATGCTATTATACGAAAAATGGATGAATGTTTATTTTTCTATTTTTAGTTTGATGCTTGTATGAAGCCCAATATAGAAGATAAGGAGTTTTTGAAACAGGTAAGATTTATTTGAGACGATTAAAAATTATTAAAAATTATTAATTGAGATAATTTTTGTTTTTATTTATTTTTCAAATAATTAAAATTCGAAATATTCGTTAACGAATTATAGAAGATAAGCGTACCCGAAACTTTCACGGGAATGAGTTGTATTAAAAAAGGAATTTAAAAATTGTTTAGGTTCGAGAGAGAAAAACAAATACGCCTTTTATATAAATGATTTGTTTTTAATTCAGGAAAGCCTTGAGAAAAATAGCATAAAATAAGTTTATATGAATCTAATATTACAGATATTATGAATACATCTATTTTAACTAAAGCATAAACGCATACTGGCGTGACTTTTTTTTATGTTTATATTAGGTCTATGATATTTTCAGATTAAAACGAACTTTAGTAACCAGAATCTACAATAAAATAGAAATATATTTAAGTACATTATTTCATTCAAACGATTTCTAAAAATCAACATAAAGTACTTAATGTCATCTTTTATGAACTTACACACTGAAAATTTTATGATTTTTAGAATAAAAACAATTAAGGAAAAGAAAGAAGCTTACTGTGTTTTTTTTTAAATTTTGAGAAACCCAAATAAGAATCTATTGTATCATTTAATGATAGAATAAATGTTTATTTGGGCTTCCTTTTTGCCGATGATAGAACTGTCTGTCTCAATTGCTCATTTAAAGGTTGGACTCAGCTAATAACGTAGGAAAGGGGGGATCGGGGGCTCATGCTCCCCCCCTCGCGGATATCAAAACACATTATTTTCTCTAAGGCTGCATCACATAATTTTCTTTAAAGCCACTTAACACCTCCCCATAAGTTTTGTCCTGCTACGCCACTGAGCTCGGCTCCCAAATGGGGCTATTATTGCAGAAGAATTTCTGTTTCTTATTATTAAGAGAAATAGCCTCTTGCATTTACTTCACTGCTGTGAAATGCTTCAAGTACTGCTAAGTCAGTTTCACTTTCCTATGTGTGCAAGTTTTTTGTACAGTTGTATTACCTTTATCTCCCCTAAATCTTCCGTTGAAAATTTCTTACTAAGACTTTCAAGGAACTTTACTAATTATACTATATATTTTTTTTGCCAAACGGAGGGACCCTGGTTCGAATCCAGGATGGGGAAAGCGTCTCTTTTCTCGAAATTAAAATTTAATGGAACTTCGCTACGGTCATGCATGCTGTGATTGTATCAATATCTGCTATAAAAATTTTGAACCCCGTAAATTAAATCCTATCTACGGCCTTAATAGAAAGATATTGGTCTGGTAATTTCTAGTAATCTAGTAATTCACTAGTAATTTCTCACAAAGCATCGACTAATAAGTAGGTTCTCAAACCTAATTTAGCTTTACAGTTAAACATAGATTCATATGGACTACGATCTTCTCAGAGTGATGCGCTCTCTTTTTCATGGATTGAATGAATTTTAATCCTTCTGTCAATTTCGTTATATTAGTTGTTTCAAGCCAGGTAAATAGCATATTTTCGATGTTATAGTTTGCTCTTTCAACTAAGCCTTGTAATTGATTATGTCTTGGCTTTTCATGCACACTTTTGAGTTTCTCCCATATTCTGCAAATTTTTCAATATTCTTGTTAGTGAATTGTTATTTTGCAAAGATGCAAGGTACTCTAAATATCACGAACACATTTAATATATAACAGTAAGCAACTTCCTCGGCTCGTTTTGCTTTCAAAGCTCCCAACTGAAAAAATTTCGTTAGATGGTCTTTATAAACCATTATAAATTTATAATCTCCGTCCGCTTGTGGCTGCATATCAATGAGATCAATCTGACATCTTGAATTGAATTCATTGCATTTAACTGATTTAATAACGAAACCGTTTTTTAGGAATGCTTTGCTTCTTTTGACAAGGACAAGGTTCACAAAGAGATAAATATGTCATAACAATTTCCAATGCAATGAACTGATACTTTGCTTTAAGGTCCTTCATCATTTTGTTTCGTCCTCCATGTCCTATTACAATACGAATCTCATGAATTATTTGAAAAGTCTACTACAGAAAAGTGAAATATATAATCATCTTTCTTTTATCATTTTTAATTGGTACAATAAATTTTTCAACACTTTCAATTCTTACAATATCCTACCTTGATAGTTATTCGTAGTCTTCTGGTGATTTGCTGGAAATCCCCTCTTTGTTCACTTTAACTTTAGACAAAATCGAATAATATTGTAAATAACTGACGATTTTTTTCCTTTTTCGATTTGAACGTGTTAACATGATCGTTAAATCGTGTCTTCATTACTTCTAAATCACTCATTTTACTTGTGAGTAAAGTAAAATTAGTGAAAATGTTAAAAGCAATTAGGCACTTACGATCAACTAACAAAGAAAACACTATTGAACTGAGAGCACAGCGTCTAAAGCAGGCCGAAGCAGTGGTAGTTACTGTTGTGCACATGCGCAATGGCGCGAAAACTCGAAAGACTGTTGGGAATTATCGGCAATCACCTGTTCATGCAATAAATTCTTTTAAATTATTCACTTTAACTATTCGATTTGGCAATTATTAATATTAGCCGGTTATTATTAATATGAACCATATCACCTATTCACATGAACCGTAACACTTATATAATTATTAATAATATATTAATGATCATGTATATTTTAAAAATTTTAATCTATGAATTTTTCCTCGCAGGTTGACGAAAGCCTAGAAAATAACGTAAGCATAATTTTTTATTCCAAATAATATAAATTGTTAAAGCGATAACAGAGATATGGGTGCGTATATAAATACATATATAAATTATATACGTATATAAATACAAATATAAATTAAACACATATATAAATATGTATATAAATTATATACGGGTAAGATACGTATACAATTTATATTATTCCAAATAATATAAATCGTTAAAGCAATAACAGAAATATGGATACGTGGCCAGTGATTTTGATAGTTTTTATTTACTACTTAACAATTAATATTTGTTTTATAATTTTTTTCATATTTTTAACTATTTCTGTTCGTTTACCATGATTTGCACATTGTGGTATCCAAGAGGCATTTTTAATTGTGTAATTATATTCTATTAAAAGCTTCCTCCATTAAACAAACAACGGATACAAATTAGTCTAAAATTAAACAGGAATTCGATTTGTAGAGCAAACTATATTTTAGTGGAAGAAAAATCCAAATTAAAATACTTTTCTATTAATATATTTTCGTAGTAAATAATGCTCATATAGCAAAATCTTCAACTATAATGCTACTAAGCGGCAACACAAATAAAACAAGTTATTAACGACGTGGAATTAATAATAGTAATTTAAAGATGTACCTTGTTTTTCAAAATAAAATTATTAGATATTTGCTTTTAATTCATAAACTAATATGCAAAGTTCATAAATTATATGGTACAGTAAAATCTTAATTATTATATTACATTCGAATCGATTGGAATCAACCGTATGTTTGTTAATCGAAATTTCGAGATAATTGGAAATGTATCACATTGGAATATTCATATGCTTACGCATAAAGTTCATAGGGGGGGAGGGGGGAGTTGTATGCTCAATGGGGTTACAGAGCTACAACTCATATATTCCTATGTTAAATATACAAAATTTCATTGCAATGGGGGTTACAACCCCCATCAACACCCCCTGCGTACGTCAGTGCGAATATCTGGCATGTTATATGAATTAGAAGCACGTACTTTTTAATAATAAGTAAAACTTTAACAGGCAATGAATATTTTTAACAATAAATACAATTTCCTGTGTTGTATCGCCTTAATTATTTATTTAAAATGCATCATTAAGTCTTGAAATTGAGTTTTGTGTGAGCATAAGCCCGGGTTCATAAAAGGGGGTTACAGCATACAACTCCATATATTGTCGCTAGGATTCCCACAACGAAGACTGAGGAACAATTCTCTGATTAAGATACCTAGACAAAAGTCGTTAATGATCCCTACAACAAATAATGAGGAAAATCATCCTCTGATTAAGATACCCAGACAAAAGCCGCTCATGATCCCTACAACAAATAATGAGGAAAATCCTCTGATTAAGATACCCAGACAAAAGTCGCTAATGATCCCTGCAACAAATAATGAAGAAAATCCTCTGATTAAGATACCCAGACAAAAGTTGCTAGGATCCCCACAAAAAACAGTGAGTAATACCAAAAGAAATTAATAATTTCGACGTGAGTAATGACTTAAAAATACCAATAGTGTGAATACCAAGGTAGAAGATATTCATTCCCAAATGGGCCGGAATTTTCCGACTTTACATACCACGATCAAATACATTGAGCAAAGCGTGTAAAAATTTAAAATGAAAAGTATATTAGAGAATATTATTTGCCAACAAATTACACAAACAAGTGAATTTTATCAGAACGCTGACCATTTTGAAAATACAAGGCGGCGAGATAACCTTTTGTTTTTGGAATCGTATATATTATAATATAATGGATTTAGATCAAATACATAGATTTAAAATCTTGATAATGATATTTAATAGAATAAGAAAAGGGAAGTACATTGAGGACATAAATATAGAAAATAAACTGAATGTTAATAATACTCTATCAGGGGAAACTTTAAAAAAAAAAAGAAAAAAAAAAGAACAAGCATGGGTTCCGCAATATAAATTATTATGGTAATAAGATGTGGAATTCATTACCAAACGAAATAAAAAAAATTACATCAGATACTGAATTTAAAAACAAATTAAGAAGACTAATTATAAGAAATGAAACTTAAGCCAGTGTAGGGAGAGAGGGAATTAACCTTAGGTTTTGCTACTCTTGCCCCATGTGCAGAATTAAAAGACCTGAAACATGGAAAATAAATGTATTTGTATTGTATTGTATTGGAAACGTGGAAGAGTTGTACGAAAAAATAACTGAAATAATTTCCGAGAAACTTTTAATGTATTATAGTACAATTGTCATTCATTATATAGGCTATCTTGCTCTTTTATGTTGGGTTAATGGGCTTGTGCATTGTGTACATGGCGTCCGGGCTTAATACAAAATTGAATTACTGTACTATAACAAGCGAATTCTAAATTGAAAAGGTTGGATGGAATTTTGAAAGAATTATATAATTAATTATCAAAGCAGTTATTCTGATTTTCTGTTCACCAAGTGAGGTAACAAGTGTCATGAAAACGATGTCTCTCATATATCCCCGCAGTACGAATTCAAACAACGTAATGTAGGGAAAGCACCCTACAAGAGTAAAAAAATCGGGCCGTCACGTCAAACCTAACGTCCTGGAAAATGCATATTCGTTGACAATAAGATCTCAAAGTGGTGGTGCTCTATTTTGATGGAACAACACAGTTAGCCACCCTGACAACAATTTAAAATCATTATGCGTTATAGCGAAACACTCAACGAGTTTTGTTTTAGTATTTTATTTTTAATATTCTTTTTTTTATTCTAGACATGCATTTTGGAAGTTATGGATAAATATGGTATGCTTACCGAAGAGCTGAAATTAAAAAGAAAATAACTTGGAGATGCAAAAATGGAGACTCTTAATAGAATGCAAGAAACATCCTTCTAAGGAACAAATTCAATGTATGAATCATGTATATGTATTTTGTTTTCATTAAATGAAACTATTATTTCGAACTCATAAGTAGAACAAATTAAAAATAATGAATCGTTTTACTCTATTTTGAAAACCTCGCCTTTCTATATAGACAGGGAACTGTATTGTTTTACGGCAAACATGGTGTCTATAGTTCTAATACTCATGTTTACAAAGTTATAATATTAGATTGTAGCATATAAATGTATGACTTGGATGTACTAGAATTGTAAATATTCGTTTAAAAATATTTTTTAACATGACCATGCCCGAATTCAGAGGGGGCATTTTAGAGATCGGCTCCCCCCGAAACTAAATTTTTAATGGGACTTGGCTACGGCCTTGCATGCTGTGATTGTATCGATACATGCTGTAAAAATTTTTGAACCCCCCCGAAATTAAATCCTGGCTACGGTCTTGAACCTGACTAGGTAAAACGATAGTTTCTCTGAAAAAATGCCTTTCTGCATTAATTTTAATTTTTTTTCTATAAAACTGCCTGCAATATAAATATTATTCCGGTATATCATATAGAAAATATAATTATATTTGATTTCTATTCTAAATTATACCACTAAATTGAATAGAATCGAGATTGTCATGCTCGAAAATTTGCTTCTAATTTGTCATTGATTAGTAAATATTGATTAATAATTTGTGAAATTTTAGTTTTCTTGCAAAATTCGCCCTATCTTAATTGTAAGTATACTTATTACAAAAACTAAATTAATATATTGAAAAATAAAAAAAAAAGATCCAACGTATGCACACATATTAATAAGTCATGATCTCTGCAAATAAAGAAATAAAAACCAGTGTTTGTTTATTAATAAATGTGCACGATGTATATTCTAATGTAGTCTTAAAACAGCTTTGACACCTATTATCTAATTTCTTTTGTGAAAGGAGAGAAGAGGGTCGGGATAATTACTGGACCTTAAATATTTCTTACAAAAATAAAGGCCTTGCATTTTCTAATAAAAAACGTAAAATCAATTAAACAAAACAAAAGTATATATAATAGCATTATAAGATTCTCTACTAAAACCAAATTTATTTGGAACACTTTTCTCATAAACCCGCGAAACCGAATTCTCATATTCGTCATTTTGTTCCAAAATTAACAGAAACTGGAGAATAATGCAGCGCGTTAGTGTCTTCTGGCCACAGATATATTGGTCGAATTGAATTAACGCCAACTTTCTGGCGTTTTTTTCTTATATAATTTTTTTCTTATATATATTTTTTTCTTATATGTGATCTTCTGTTTGCACAACTGAGCTAATGCAATGAAATTTAATATTTCCAATGAATATTTCACTAAGAAATTTATTTCTTCATTTCTTTTACAGCTACATATATTTGGCTTCTACCTTAAATTTTGCTTGTAACTTTAGAATCTTGCAAACTCCTAAATTACAAAATTTCTAGCACTTTTAATTTCATAAATCCATGGCTTAACCTTCATTGTTGAACCTACCAATACATGAATATACAATACGAAATGATCATGACATCAGATTTAATTTCGCAAGAATTAAGATGCTCGTAACTTTAGAATTTTGCAAACTCCTAAATTACAAAATTTCTAGCACTTTTAATTTCATAAATCCATGGCTTAACCTTCATTGTTGAACCTACCAATACATGAATATACAATACGAAATGATCATGACATCAGATTTAATTTCGCAAGAATTAAAATGCTCGTAACTTTAGAATTTTGCAAACTCCTAAATTACAAAATTTCTAGCACTTTTAATTTCATAAATCCATGGCTTAACCTTCATTGTTGAACCTACCTGAAATGGTTGCTAAATTACTAACAAGGGAAGTTCCCAAAGTGGCAACGAAACGCAAATGTTATATATGGTTAAAAAGGTCTCCCAAGGCAGACTTTACGTGTAAAATATTTCTCTTGAATGGACACTCTACAAGGCGGGAGAGGCCGTAGAAACCAAAATTTAAAAAATAAATGTTTTAGTTATTCATCTATTTTTTTTACTTATTTGTGGAAAAAACTAACCAGGTTACAAGCGTTGTAAGAAATGTGTTTCACGAGGAAATCAGTAAAAAATTTGCAACAAATATTGTAAAAAATGGTTTCATTATATTAAAATAATCTAAAAAAAAAAAAAAGAAGCTTGCTTTCTTTCTTCCTTCTGTCCATGGCCGGATTACGGTTTCATTGGGCACTAAACAAAATTTTCTCCGGGGCCCCTTGTATTATAAATTAAGCCTGTTTACAGTAGGACCCGTACATAACCAGAATCTAGCGACTAACGAAAATTTTCGCTATATCCGATCGCTCGTTATATCCGCTTTTGAACTTAAATTTTAAGCTTTGAAAAATAAAGTCGGTACAGATATTATATTTGCATGAAACGTACATACAAAAAACCTTCTAAAATTCGTGGAAAACGTCGGGGAAATATGCTCCTGGTTAAAATTACTTCCCTGTTGATAATGTTTGATTGTCTAAATTAGCACTGATATAGGTGTAATCTGGGGGGCACTTGTCCCCCTTTTTTAGAAAAGATGCAAAATTTTTTTTTTTTTGCCCCCTTTCCAGTTTACTCTAAAATTGACTCTCAAGTTACGCCTACGTGCACTAAGTCCTCATCGCACCGAACCCTCAAAAAAAAAAAAAAAAAAAAGGGGCCCTGGAAATTTGTCTTGTTTGTTTGTGCGATACTTCAGCCTTGTTTCTTTCGTTAACGTCTAAAATACAAAAGGTAATTCACGGCTCAGATTTTGGGAAATTGATTTTCTATTTTTTTTAATATTTTTTCTTTATATTTTCCTTTTTTTTTCATCTTGTTACAGTCCATCCAACAGCATTTGTATCGCGGTAGACCCCACTCAATATTTTTATTTTTTGGTTATAATAATAGCCTTTATCTATGCACATATATGTATTTATATGAAATAATATATTAATAATAAATATATAAAATAATAATGCGCAAAAAGAAGCTTGCTGTTCACTGTTCAATGGCCATGCTTTTCATCAAATAGTGGATACGTCTGGATGGTATTTTGCACGGGTTGCACAGTTAGCGGAGGGACGTGGGGGGGACCCGTTCCCCCAATCATAGAATTAGGGCTCCATGTCCCCCAATTTCAAACAAAAATTTTATAATAGGTAACGTCGTTCAAAGTTTAAAATATTTTCTCTTTCTTTTCTTTTTTTTTTAATCTAAGGAATGCGGTTATATTTTTTGGTGTAGTATATTTAGTGTAAAATAAAAAAAATGCACTTTGTCATTTATTTGATGTAATTATACCTTTTGTTGGATTGTATTGTATGGCGCTTTTTTCTGCATGGCAGCGTTTTCATTGACGTGTTATTATTTCAACTTTCAAACGGAACGTTTTTAATAACGTTACAACTACATTTTCCCAATTTTAATTTCGCAAGCTCAAGGATCGTTTTAGCCCAGTAAGCTCATTATCAACGACATAAATTAAAGGGACTGTCTACACCATCACTATCAGCGTAATAAATACGAAATTTATTAAGGAGCATTGCATGTGAAAATGAAACTAGTAATGCAACTACAATATTAATTTTATGGTAAAATGAGCGTCATCAAGCAGAAGCACATTTAAATTAAACACTGCTTTGTTGATGTCTGTTATCTCTGTAAAGAGTTGTTAACAATAAGGCCTTAACCAGAAATTTTTTTGTGGAGGCAAGAATTTTTTACAACCTCGCTAATGAATAAGTATTGGTAGCAAAAACATTACGGAAGGGGGGACGGGCCTTTGGGACCACCCGCTGGATGCGGCCCTGTTTAACAACAATCTGCCTTCTGTTGGTATACTGTCCTCCCTCCCCCAATATTTTTTTTGCCATCGGCGCCCATGCGAGGCCCTATACAAGAAGACCGGCATAAAACGTGAAACTTGGGACCAAAGGACATTCTCTCTATATTCGACCCCTAAAAATCCTGTTCACTTAAAACGATTGAATTTGATTGTATTTAACCTTTATACCACACCCCCTCCCACATATTGTTTTTCGCTATATTCAGAAAATCGCTAAATGTGTGCTTTTTATAAGTGGATCTTACTGTATTTGAAGACTTTTTCAAATAGTTTTTATTTAGGGGGCAGGACAAAGGGAGAGAGAGAGAGAAGCAAATTAATAAAAGAAATTAAATCTATAGTTGAATACTGATCACTTTCATCAATTGCTCAAATGTCTGTAACAGATTACATTAATAATTTGAACGCTGCGACTTACTTTCGCAGACTTACTTGGACTTCACTAAACTTTAATTTTTGCTTAAGTCACAATATTTTCGTTTGATGAAACTTTTTTCCTACATAAGATTGTTCATAAATACGTCATACTCTATGCTTACTTTTTACATCTATAGTGGGATAGGTAATTTGGGATGGGATCAATGGGAGTCCTCAAAATAAAATTCGCTTGCACATAAATCTTGATAAAGGGATTGATAATATTTATTACAGGTATTTTTTTCATTTGCTGCCTTTTTTTTTTAAATTCAAAAACAACTAAATTAATCCGAACTTGCTATAATTTCCAATACTTTCTTTAGTTATAGTATGGATGTCATTCCATAAAAAATTGCATATTTATTAACCACATGCCCGCCCTATTTACTATTTCTTCTCTCCCTTTCACGTTAACTGTCCGACTCGCTTCTAATCATTCGCAGGCCATAAACCAGCCTTCGTTCTTTGTTGCAGAGACATATTTTGTAGTCATTACCTGCTTAATTTTAAACAGAGAAATTTTACACTATTTGAAATTGTTACTGGTAAAAAAAAATTTTGTAAATTTTTTGATATGATAAATATTTAAATTTCATGTAGTCTTTCGAAGGTCAGAAAAACTAATACACACGTGAAGTATTTGCGCGAGGCACTTGATGGCGCGAGGTCTAAGGTCGCCTCTGACAGTGAGTGCAATTTCGTAAACAACTCAATAATATTTTGCTAGTCACGGAAAATAATGGCGAAAAATCAGCTGCAAAATTGCGACTGGCACGCGTATAGAACTACTTACTAATGCGTATCCACACACACCTGTTTTAATGTAAAGTTTCGTGAATCCAAAATACAGACCCAGCTTTTGAATTCGCAAACAAATGTTCTACTTTGCATTCGCAGGCAAGAAAACAAGAGGTGACTCAGCTATTAATAATGTCGAAATACAGTCCAACGAGGTCATAAATTCATTCAAGGGACCAGCGAAGTTTTGACGCTGTGATCGATAAGAAATTTTAAAATGTTGGTACATAGTATTTAACACAATACTACTATACGTGTATATACATGAACTCCTCTGCGTAATTATGTTGATTGTATTTGTTAGGTAGATAAGATTGTAGGTACCTATGTCAGTGGGCGTGTCAAAAGTACAAACATGTTTCGATTGGGAAGTCTTTCTTTATGTCACCCCGGCCCTGCGGTGGCGCAGTGTGGTAACGCGTTCGCCTAGTGCGCCGTTAATCCGGGTTCGACTCCCAACAGTGTACAAAGAACGCTTACTCAGAGATCTCATAAAAAGATCGCACTGCTCACTGTAGTCCGGGGTTTGGTTCCCTAGGCCATAAGAGGTTCGGATTCCTCGGAAAACAGTAGGTCCCGGCGCAGCATGACCATTGTAGTCTTTGAGCCGTAAAACCACAAAACAAACAAATCTTTATATCACCCCAAGTGCAATTTTTTGAGGTTAAAAAAAAAATAATATATGTATAACTGAAGAATTGGGGTCCCCTTCCTCATAGAGCTAACAATGGATATGTCCATGTAATGTTGTTGGCACGAGTGCCGCTGGCGGGGAGGACCCGCCCCCCAATGTTTGAATTAGGGTTCCATGTCCCCCCTCAATTTCAAACAAAAATTTTATAATTGGTAAAGTCCTTCAAAATTTTAGATATTATTTTTTCTTTTTTTTAATCTAATATTTTTCGATATAGTGTATTTGGTGTGAAATACAATTTTCGTCCTGGGGAGGGGGTGGTTAAAGATCAGAAGGACAGGTGCTTAGGATAGGATCATGTATTTCGCCCTCGGACTTCAACCCAGCGTCGAAGAAAATTTCGATAAATTCATGGCTTTCACCTTTCGTTACTTTCTGAAAGCCCTGAATGACGACAGTGGCATAACCAAGAGGTGAGTTTAGGTGTTAACAAACTCACTTTCGAAGTTTCATTTGGATTTTTTTGATACATGTAAATTTACGAATATTTCCTTTTACATCTACTTTAGAGATTTTACACGAATTTCATTTGTCGGCATGGATGGAATGAAGTAAAACGCGGGTTAGTGAAAATTCTCTAGAACAAAATTTTCACGAAATCGAAAGAAAGTAACACCAAATGCATAGAAAAGAGCGAAAATAATATCATTTTCATCTATTCAAATATGCCAGCGAACGCACTTTTTCCTATTCTTGAAATGAAAGAAGTGCTCTCACTAGCATTTTTGAATAGGTAAAAATGATGATTTTATTTTAATTCTTGCCCACACACGCGTTCAGCGATTTCAATTTTTCTCCAATTCACTAATGGGACTTTTTACGCCCTTTAGAAAGGATTTTTCACACATTTGGAGTTGCATTTTAAGATTTTAAACTTGGGGTGATCGGAGTAATCGATTAAATAACTTACTGTATGATGCCTTTGAACTTCCCCCTTGAAAATAAAATTGCCGTATCTGATGTATTTTTAAAAGAATACATTTTAACTACTTTAAAATCCGTTCGTTGCGTTTTCAATGCGCCACCCTGCATACGTTATTTACACTGAAGTGCCAGAAAAACCGGTACAGGCGTGCGTATGCAAATAACGGAGCTTTGCAACCAATCAGCGTAACGCGATGCGGTCGGCAGCGCCTATATAAGACAAGAGATGTCTGGCAAAGCTGTTAGATCGGTTCTTGCCGCTACAATGGCAGGTTATCAAGATTTAAGTGATTTTGAACGTGGCGTTATAGTCGGCACAAGAGAGATGGGACATAGCATCTCCGAGATAGCGACAAAATTTGGATTTTCGCGTACGACCATTTCACGGGTATACCGTGAATATCAGGAATCCGGTAAAACATCAAATCTCCGACAGCGGTGCGGCCGGAAAAAGACCTTGAAAGAACGGGACATTCGACGACTGACGAGAATCGTTAAACGAGATAGACGTGCAACACTTCCTCAAATTGCCGCGGATTTCAATGCTGGGGCATCAACAAGTGTCAGCGTGCGAACTGTTCAACGAACCATCATTGATATGGGCTTTCGGAGCCGAAGGCCCACTCGTGTACCATTGTTGACTGCACGGCACAAAGCTTTACGCCTCGTCTGGGTCCGCCAACACCGCCATTGGACTGTTGATGACTGGAAACACGTTGCCTGGTCTGACGAGTCTCGTTTCCAATTGCATCAGGCGGATGGACGTGTACGGGTATGGAGACAACCTCATGAATCCATGGACCCTACATGTCAACAGGGGACTGTTCAAGCTGGTGGAGCTTCTGTGATGGTATGGGGCGTGTGCAGTTGGCGTGATATGGGACCCCTGATACGTCTAGAGACAACTCTGACAGGTGACAGGTACGTAAGCATCATGTCCGATCACCTACACCCATTCATGTCCATTGTGCATTCCGACGGACTTGGACAATTTCAGCATGATAATGCGACACCCCACACATCGAGAGTTGCTACCGAGTGGCTCCAGGAACACTCTTCTGACTTTAGACACTTCCATTGGCCACCTAAATCGCCAGACATGAACATTATCGAGCATATCTGGGATGCCTTGCAACGTGCTGTTCAGAAGAGATCTGCAAGATTTGTGGACGATTCATGATTCCTGGTGTGAATTGTCTCCAGGATACCTTCAGACATTATTCGAGTCCATGCCATGTCGTGTTGCGGCACTTCTGCTTGCGCCGGGGGCGGGGTGGGGCTACACAATATTAGGTAGGTGTACCAGTTTTTCTGGCACTTTAGTGTACGTTACTTTGATACATACACTTTTTGTACATTATATTTAATGAACATTTTTATCTTTTTCAAAATTCGCCTTGTCATTTATTTGATGTATTTATACCTGCGTAGCAGCGTTTTCATTGACGTGTTATTACAATTTTTAAACGGAACGTTTTTTAATAAAGTTACAACTACAAGTATATTTTCTCCACTTTAATTCTTTCAGTTCTTTAAAAAAATAATGTTTTAAACTTTTTTTAAAAATTTTAAACATAAATTTTCATTCATCACGTTTGCTTCTAATATACGGCGGCCCCAACATTCGGCCGCCCGTGTGCGTTGCATACGTTGCACCTGTACACGCTCAGGCCCTGCTTGGGGCCCAAATGCATTTTTCCGTGGAACACTAAAGTAAAAAAAAAAAAAAAGAAACGATCAATTTATGCCTATTTGAAATTTAGTTTAATAAATGGTATAATGTAAATTAGAAGTATGCTAAAAAAATAAATCGACTAACCAAATCAATGAACGACAAAAATGTGAAAGATTTCGACTAGAGCAAAAGATTTCAAATATCTTTGAGTTCATCACGCGTATGAACGAACTAGAATGCCAGTTAATTTGTTTTAAATCCATATACTTAATAAAAATAACTATAGAAACTTTCAAGAAATGTGCATAATAAAATCCTTTTATTAAAATGCTACAAATTGAAGTATTTTCTTATATACCTATTATCGTAATATATATTGAACCAATTTTTCGGTGCTTCAAATCATCTTTCATGGAAATTTCTAAAAATGTCTAAGCTATAACAGGGATCATTTTCTGGTTTTAAATTCCAAATCTTCATTATATGCATCATATTTCTTCATTACTTCTATGGAACATTTCTAAAGGGCGAAAAAATTTGTGATATAATAATTTTTTCAAACACTTGATATTATATTAAGAGGAGCTTAAAAGAAAACAATACAAAGTTTTACCAAAAGATTTCATAAAGTTATTTCAAAAGTAAGTTATTTCTGGAGTAAAGTTCAAAACCCGACGTTTCGAGTATCAAGTGCTCCTTTAACCATGTTCACTTGACAAAGGGAGCAGTTGGCTCCCGAAACGTCGTGTTTTAAACCTTACGCCAGTGTCGAAATAACTGTTGTTAGAAGGAGTTTATGTTTAAAAATTTGTCACCTTTTCCAAAGCACACGAATTGCTAATGACCATATTTAAAATTTTACTAGTAATGTTATAATATTCAGAATATAATTTAGAAGCAATTATTAGGATTTTAGTGATAATTGAAGATATGAATGAGAAAGACACATTGTCACTAAGAAGATATTCACTTTCCGTATTTGTGCACTATAGAAACGAATTCATGTGTTTAGCCTTTTAGTTAAATTTTATGTTCAATTCTAATACCAACAAAAATTATGTGTTTTTAATTAAAATGTTTTGAGATTATGTTTTAAATTTTAATATTTCTACTACTATGTGTATACATACACACACACACACACACACACACACACACATATATATATATATATATATATATATAATATATACACACTATACGGTCGAATATGATGATGATATATCTTTATATATATATATTACAACTCTTTTAACAGAGGCTTATATTCGATTCTAACATAATATTCTTTTATGT
Organism: Dysdera silvatica; assembly: GCA_006491805.2. NCBI lineage: Eukaryota > Metazoa > Arthropoda > Arachnida > Araneae > Dysderidae > Dysdera > Dysdera silvatica. Next base: position 21,233,073 of record QLNU02015359.1, on the reverse strand, counting down.
TTCATAATAAAATGAAGGTGTCATGTCATACACGCAGACACTATTTATATAAATATGCAAATTTTTCAACATTATTGCTTTAATAACATATGAATACCATTTTCTGAACTATATATTTTACACAAAAACAAAACAACAACTATACTTTATATAGGTACTCATAAAACTTATTATATAAATGCGAAAAGCAAATTACTCATTTTTTTATGTTAATAAAACCTTTTCTATATTAAAAATAGCAGTTAAAACTAATAAAATTTAAAAAAATAACATAAATTATTCAGTTATGACATGATGAATCTAACTGTAAAAAAAAAGAAAACTGCTTATCTGTATATTGAAATCATAACAATGTTAAAATTAATCATGTCACATACATTGGCAAATAATTTCTAATTAAAATATTAAAATTATTTTTAATTAACATCAAAACAGGAAATCGCAGGAAGAAACAAATTAGAAATTACAAACCATAGACAATTATTTTACAAGAAGAAAAGAGATTGGAAAATATCAGAAAATGTGAGTCAAACTAATTATAAATGCTGATTTCAATTTATATCTAATTTATTTTGGGCAAATATAAAAGAATCATTAAATATTGCATATAATATAGTTTATCATCTTAAGTAACGCATAATACAAGGTAATCGGAAAGTCTCGGTCCATATATCGGTGCACAAGTCATCAGTGGCGTCCCAAGAACTATATGCAAGGGGGTGCATTCAGGGCAAAGTTCCAATTGAATAATGTTGTTGGACTATAGTTTCTTATGGATTCAATCTTTTCTTCCCTTTTCTCTTAAGCCATTGGGTGCAAGTGCACCTCCTTGCACACCCTAGTGGGGCCCATTCAAGACATTGGTTACATGAAATGTTGCAAAGGACCGCCTTTGGCATCCAAGCATGCCTAGACACACGTCACCATGTTGTGTGACTCACTACGCAGTTCCTGTGTTGTGATCCCCCGGATGTACTACGTGATGGTATCCTGTAGCCGCAGTAGGTTATTTTTAACGTTTCGTGTAAACAATGTCTTGTGCACCGATAAGTGGACTGAGACATTCGGAACACCCTGTACCATTAGCGCAATTTAATTATTTAATTCGTTTGCTTTCACATGATTTTAACGTTTCAGTTGGTTGATAAATTTTTGTGGCAAAAGGACAGTAAGCATTATTTTTATGGCGCAAAGACAGCAAGGATAATTTTTTGTGACGCAAGGATTATTCCGCACCAAGGAAGATGAGGTCATATTTATGGTTCTAATTCTATGGTTTAAAAGAATTGATAAAAAATAAATCAAATACACGGCTCTACTTACTAATGTTTCTATGCTTTCTTCCACCTATAAGAAAATAAATAGTTGTGCGTATATATTTCAACTTATAAAATAATACGGATTTTTTAAATCATGCGCATATTTAAATTATGCATGCAATTTAAAATTAACATAAATGCCATTGCTAATTATTTGTTTTCTTCTTAATAAATAAATTCCTCCAAATTAAAAAAAATTACAACAATATTTTTTTACACAAAATAAATGATCTCTCAACACACACACATCACCATATTAAGATTAAATCTACCAGAAATATCAATTTTTGTCAGTTAAAAATTATCATAAAAATGATTATTCATATTAATTTCCAAATAAAATAATAAAAAAAAAAAAACATGTCCCGGCGGCTTTATGTGTCGGCCAGTTTGGAAATTGTGTTAACCTTACGAAGGGTAATAATATCCCATAAAATAGTTAAATCTGTTACTTTTAACAATTTACTACAATTTTCGCTATACAAGTTACGAGTTAAAGTATCAAGTACCAGAGAAGAATTTACACAAATATTGTTGTATACTGATAAAATGGCAAAAGTAGAAAATCCAGGCTTTCAAATGCGTTAGTAACAACCCTTTTTTAGGGATGATAATTATGCCGAATTCTTGACTTTAAAGACATAAATTCATGAAAAAACTCATTCTCTGATAATTCCTGGAGCATGAGAAAACACAAACTGCGGGAAAAATCTCATACTGTTAGAAAAATATTGTTGCCATAGGGATTTCTTAGGCGCCAGGGAAACTCCCCATTCCATCTATAAAATTTTGTAAACAGCTCACAAAAGTTAAAGATTCAGTTTACCCTGAGGGGTCGAAACAAATGAAAAAGTACACAAGAAAGTGATAAAGAAAAAAAGCATCTCCTCACGACTAGCAATACGCTCATTATTATACGGACGCGACCGGAACATAATAAAACTATTGCACCTATGATTAAATAAAAACGAAAAATAGTCAATTTATAGTTTAAGGAACCTTACTAATTGCCCAAACATGCCATTGATAAACCACAATTACGTCCAAAAACATACAATAAATTTTACCACTAACGCTTTTTTAAACGAAAATTTTCGTGGATCTTCTCATTCTGGGTTTCCTAAGAGAGCGGAACTGGTTGGAGGCTTTTTTTCTAAAAAGTTCTTACAATTTAGGTTTACAAAAGAGACATGGACATCATACTTACTTACGGTAAAGGACTGCTACCAACGCGTTCGAGAAGAGTTTGAATTTTGCTATTTAATTAGTGTTTAATCTTTAACTAACCATATAATATAATATTAGATACGCAGATCTCAGCCTTTGATTAACATTCTTTTTCCTAAATACCAAAAATTATGATTACTACCCTAAATTAATAAAAATAATAATTATTTTAATTGATTAGGAAGTTAATAATGTTTGAAGTCAATAACGTGAAGAGAAATTAATTTATCAATAACTATTCAATGTAATAAGTATTTCACGAATAATTACCTCTTTTAGAAAGGTCTCATCAATTCTATGGGGCTTCAAGCATTCATCGTACTAGAAATTAAAAAAATAAACACTACAGAAAATACACAAAAGCGGTGAAATAAAAATTTTTTGAATGAAAAGAACGCATTGAGAGAAATATAGTAAAAACACCCCATTAAAGGGCACATACTGCATAGTAAAACTTATTCATGAATGAGATGACTATTATTGTGAAGAAGTTTAGAAAATTTTCCCAAGGAATTTTTAGCTGACCGTAAAAACGGAATTAATGTGTCTGAGGGGTGTCCATTAAGCGGAGTGTTACTTTAATAATATATAATAAAAATATATTGTTTCTCGTGGACGGGAAGGCTGGAGGGTAGCAACCAAAATGGAGAAAAGCTAGAAAGACGGACGAGTATGGCCCAAGTTGATACCCTTCCCCTTTTCCATATTAAAAAGCGAAATTGTTGGCGCAGTATAGCCCAGATGCTCTTGCGCCATAAAAATCCAAACAAACAAACAAAAAGCGAAATTGGTATTATAATTACTTGGCGTATGAAATTTTCTGTAAAACAAACGACTGGTTTAAATAACATTTACATGAGGTGTCAATAAATAAGTGATCATTCTATATATATATATATTTTTTAACCGGTGCAGCGGTACGTTCGCCTAGCGCGCGGTTATCCCGGGTTCGACTCCCAACTGTGCCAAAAAAGGAACCCTTACCGTTTAGCTGCTCACTGAACGCCTTCGGGTTGATTTCTTAGGCCTTAAGAGGTTAGGATTCATTGGAAAATTCTAGGTCCTTGCGCCGTAAAATATCAACATTCTGTATTTTGGCATCTGAGCTTTTCGTCGTGACTACACTTTTCACCATCCCAAGCAATAAGGGGCAAGGACATACCTCTTTAATCCGTGATGCAACGAGATTTAAATGTACAAGATCTGTGACATATAAAAAAAGTGTAGGAGGCATTCGACTAAAACGATTAAATGTCGATTGAAAAAGATGGAAAACAACATAATAAGACTAATTTTACATATTTCCGGTAACCTTGGTTAGTTTCTATGGCGAAAGGGCAATAATCTTCATCCCGCATCAAACATAATATTTTCCGTCATTTTTTGAAGAACAAAATGAACTGTTATACAAGAAAAGCACTTTACGGAGCAGTGTACGAATTAAGAATTTTTATCCTCAGAAATCCGTTTTGGTTTTTTTAAGTTTCATCCTTGAAGCCTTCTTATTTTAAGCTTCTTTAAACTTAGACAAAAATCGAGTTTCCTGAAAATAAAGTACATTTTAATGGTTTTAAAACCATATGCCAGGTGGACTCCACCATATAAATGAATATTACATAAGTACTACATAACACAGAACTTAAAATATGAAACACGAATGGTAATATACAAGGACGCTGGACTAATGTAACATATAACAAATCGTTTCAAATTTATAAGAAAAGGAGCAGTGGTGCAGTCCTAAATAAATAAGTAGCCTAGCGCTCTTCTAAATCAGGGGTGTATCCACTGGGAGGGATCGGGGGACCCCCCTAAATAGTTAATAGCCCATTAATCTGATAGGGGCAGAAATTATTATTATGTATGGGTTGTTGAGCTGGTATTACAAGAACCCCCCCAAATGCCTTTCTGGATCCGACATTGCCTATACATATAGCTTCGGGGTATATAAGCGTAAAATAATAATAATAATAATGTGATACAGACCCATGTGCCCAGCAGAACTAAACCAGGAATGACCTCTGAAGTGAGCTAATAAAATAAAGAAAAAAATTGAACAAGATAGCCAAAATTCCACCTTTTCGCCCTTGTCGCCTCCGTTATGTTAACCAACACATTGTGGCTTTTATTATTCGGAACGCAGTTTATGACACGTGTTCCAAGCTGTAATTTCCTTTAAATTCCCACGATTCTTAGTTGATTTATTCAAAATTTTAGGGTCATTGCTCTAAAGCAATTTTCTTAATAAAATTGTAGAATCCACATATAGTTTATTTACAACTTGAACAGAATTTTGTTTGTAGAATGTATAATTCCTTAAGATGTTGCCCTAGCGCCGCTAAGCTCCCAAAAAAAGTGCCCTAGCGCAGCATGGCTGCGCCAGGCCTCGATCATACCCCTGAAAAGGAGAATCCAGAGGTTGTTTGTTTGTGGTTTTATGGCTCAAGGACTACAATGGTCATGCTGCGTCGGGACCTACTGTTTTTCGAGGAATCCGAATTTCTTAAGGCCTAGGAAACCAAACCCCGGACTACAGTGAGCAGTGCGCTCTCTAGGAGATACTTCAGTAAGGATTCTTTCCACTGTTGGGAGACTAACCCGGATTAACGGCACACTAGGCAAATGCGTTACCATACTGCGCCACAGCAGGGATATGCATCCAGAGATACAATTAAAACACAATAAAATTAATTATAATGAAGGGATCTCTTGTCAATTTAAAAAGAATATATATATATATATATATATATCATCATCATCATATTCAACCATTATCTATCCACTGCTGGATGAAGGTCTCTCCAAATGCTTTCCACACAAGTCTATCCTGAGCAATTCGCTTCCACGTCACCCCAACCTGTTTTCTTATTTCATCCACCCATCTAGTTTGAGGACGTTTTCTAGGTCTTCGGTGGTCTCTTGGAATCCAGTTCAGAATTTCTGTTGTCCATCGTTGATCAGTTCTTCTTGCAATATGCCCAGCCCATCGCCATTTCAGCCCTTTTACTTTAACAATGATGTCCTCTACTCTAGTTTGCTCTCTCACCCAAGTGTTTCTTTTTCGATCTCTCCTAGTTATTCCAAGCATGCACCTCTCCATGCTCCTTTGCGTTGTCTGTAACTTTCGTATTGCTCCAACTGTTAGACTCCATGTCTCTGATCCATAAGAGAGGACTGGCAATACACACTGGTTGAAGACCTTTCTTTTTAGACACAAAGGCAATTTCCCCTTCAGGATAAAACTGTTTCTTCCAAATGCACTCCAGCCAAGTTTAATACGTCTGTTGAGTTCTTTCATAATGTTGCCATCCATTGAAATCAGCTGGCCAAGGTAAATATATGAATCAGCAATTTCTAGCTCAATGTTGTCAACTTGTACTTTTGTTTCCCCACTGGCTCGTACGGCAACGTTAAGTCTCCTAGTGCGCCGCTAATCCGGGTTCGACTCCCAGCAGTGCAAAGAACGCTTACTCAGAGATCTCATAAAGATCGCACTGCTCACTGTAGTCCGGGGTTTGGTTCCCCAGGCCTTAAGAGGTTCGGATTCCTCGGAAAACAGTAGGTCCCGGCGCAGCATGACCACTGTAGTCTTTGAGCCGTAAAACCAAAAAACAAACAAACAGGTTTGCTTTCACGAATTCAGTGAATATGATTTTGGGGTTTTTGTAAACAATCTTGAGTCCAACTTCTTTACTTCTAGTTGAGAGCTCCTGTACCATGTCTTGGAGTTCTAATGGGTTCGTTGAAAAAATAACAATGTCATCAGCAAACCGCAAATGATTTAAATATTCACCATTTATTTTTATTCCCTTGTTATTCCAATTTATCAGCTGAAAAATCATCTGTAAAGCTGAAGTAAAAAGTTTTGGAGAAATGGTATCTCCCTGCCTCACACCTTTACCAATTTTGATAGTTTTGGTATATATATATATATATATATATATATATATATATTATTTTACAAACCTCGTTATAACATAGCAGTGCCAAATGAAGTTTAGGAGAATATTTAAAACAATTACTTTTTCAAAAACAGTTTGTTCTTCACACGCTGCTTTCATGAAACTTGCTGGATCTGTACTATCTGGAACAGCTTCAAATTGACACTTACGAAAGGTATCATCGACCTAGAGATTGTATTAAAATGAATAATAATAGTGTAAATAGATGGAACACAGAAACTGAACGAAATTTAATGACACATGCTTTATGCGTTATTATCTTCCAAGATTCTATTTAGCCTACTAATTAAGATACTTGTTTAGTCTTTTGGATACTTTTTCACGGCGCCATTTATTACAAAATTTCTCATAAATTCACGGGCTTTGAGCTTTTTTTTACTTATTTCTTGTTAAGTACATATGTCCATTTCGATATTAATTGCGCGTGCCATATATATAAAGTCATACTTACATCAAACTCGGCTAATTTATTACATTCTTCCAATTCCTCGATGAAGGAGAGACCGTATTTATCTAGAAAGAAATATTTATCTTGAAAGAAAGGACACTTTAAAAATATTGAATAAATAAAAATTGAATAAAATATTGAAATAATGAAAGTTTTGTTTAGAATTTTGTGACGTTCCATTACTTTTTAGATACATTTATTTTGTGAGTGGGAGTTACGTGTTCAGTAAATAAAAATAGCATTTTTATAACAAATTTTGGAAACTGCATGATATGGTGAAATCACGTGCGCTCATAATAGTACTACTGGGTGTATGTGAGGGGGTGAGAAAAATTATCAAGTACTTCTAGGGGGCTGAGAAAAATTATTCCCCCTTTTCAAAGCTGTCGAGAATTTTAGTGAATGTACAAGATACCAAAACGCTACAAAAATAATTGATACTGCTTGACAATTAGTAATGAGCTAAAAAGTACCTTATTTTAAAATGTGGCTGAAAACTTTTGAGTGTAAACGTGTAGCAGATTCGGGGAAATCAAATTTTTAAACGGCTAGGGGCACTCAAGCCCCCCTTTTCTCCCATATGAGCGCCCATAGGTGAAACAGGTAAGAGGAAGAGTAATAGGAAAGGTAGCCTTAAATGCTCCTGTGTATAAAAAAAACAACTCAGTGAATTCGCAACAGGATAAATTTACATCATTGTGAGAGGATTGTTGAAACCAAGTTAAGCCAGGACAATTTGCAGATGTGGCTGAACCTCTGACGCTCGAGAATCAAATCCTGAAACATCGAATGGCGAAAAAAAATAAATACATCGTATCAGAGGGATTCAGAGGGATAAACAACAATATAGCTTCTATCCGTTCAATTGCTCCAACGTTATAACACGTTTGCAAATTTCCCACAAGATTGCGTTACGTATTTCTCCAGATCAAATCGGCGAATATGCATGGTTAACCTGCATGTTCATTCAAGTTCACTGGATGTCAAAGCCACGACAATAAATGGAAGAGCTGCGGCCGAAATTGCCGGACTTTTGGGACACCAGGTAAACCTATTATGCTTCAATTCGTTGATGATAGATGGCGACACGTGATGCCCATCGTATACCGAAACGCTAACAAGGCTGATTTAGTGGTAACAGATGAATTTGAAAGGATTTTTTGATGAAGGCTAAAGGCATCTCTGCCTATATAACTGTTTAAACGGCTTACCAGTTCACAAAAACTGCTCTTTATGGCAATTTCCATTTAAATATTGGGACACTTATGTTTGTGCTTTATGGCATTGAAGACAACCAAGACCACGCAGTGCCACGAGCGACCGTTTTCCGAGGATTCCGAATCTCGGTTACCCCTGTCATCAAACTCCACAATACGATTAGGTAAAAAAGCGACAAAGGATTGGTGACATGGGTTCAACTTTTTTGTAGATGCGTTCCTACCTCTCGTTTCATATGGTGCAGAGACATGGATACTGATAGCTAGAGACGAAGAATTTCTGAGAATATGGGAGAGGAAAGTACCCCGGAAAATATTCGGGGAAGTTAATGAAAACGGTGTATGAAGAATTAGGAAAACCAGGGAAATATACCGTTTATATGGAGATATTGAGCTGGTGATAGAATTTGGGGGAAAGAAAGTTTAGGTGGCTCGGACATGTAGAAAGGATGGAATAATCTAGCATGGCTAAGAAAATCATGAAAGCCAATGCAGTAGGAAGAAGAAAAGAGGGAAGTTTTAGGAAAAGATGGTATGATGGAGTGGAAAAAGATCTGCGAAAAATGGAAGTACGAGAATGGAAAAGAAAGGCTTTGGATAGAGTAGAATGGGTAGCGATAATTAAGAAGCACCAGGGCCTTCAGGTACTGTAGCTGCGAAGAAAATGCGTTGTTCCTACGCCATCACACATACATAGATATCTACTTATGTAGCCGGGAATCGAACTCGGGTTAGTGGTACGATAGAAGAATTAGTTACTACACCTACATTTCCTCAATGAACCTGTCTCTTACATCAGCGTAGTTTTCAAAATTATTGGGGGGGGGGGGCAAAGCACATAGTATGTACATTTATACATTACAGTATATGTAAAATTGCAATTTATTTCAAATTATTGGGGGGAGGGGCTTGGGCCACAACGTGCCTATATAACTCTACGCCTATGGTCTCTTAAGAGTTAGGGAACAAACCTCCGGACTACACTGAATAGTTAGTCGATAATTTTTTTTTTCATTGTTGTTAGTCTAATTTGGAATAACAGCGCTCTAGGCAAATACTAGTTTGGGTAGGTAAATACTGGTAGTACTAGTATTTACTTAGTAGTATTATTTATTTAGTAGTACTAGTAGCATAAGCGTAGAGTTATGTAGTAAGGTGAACTTATTATGCTCCGATCCTATATTTTATCGAGTTGACCTTAAAAGGTCAACGGTATCGATTATAAGGTGTACTGCTTTTTGCATAGTACTGTTTACTTTCATAACTAATACCATAAAATAAGTAACACAAGTCAGGCTGATGTTGGCAGTGGCATAGAAAATGAGGGGGCTCAAGCAGTGGCGGACCAATTCAAAACTCATGGGGGCACAAACGCCTTTAAAGAAGATTTTGTTATGCGGCCTATAAGAAGATAATGCGTTTTAATATCCAATGGGACGTTGAGCCCCCACGAACTCCTCTCTTTCCTACGCCACTGGGCTCAAAGTCATCTCATTGAATATCATGGGCATATTTTCCAATTTAACGCTGAATCACGTACTTTTTCAAAGCTACATCGTTCCCCCCTCTCCTCAAATATTTTCGAATTGATACTCCTCTAAATGTTGATATATTTGGTGGGATTGAACGAGAAAGAGATATAAAGATTTATTTATCCACTGCTCAAACTGATGTTGACTCCACAGATAATGTCGACTTTTGGTAGTCGTTCAAGTATTAAAAAAAAAAAAAAATACTTGACTTTCAATTTCTGAAAACAAATTTGCTCCCTCCCCCAATTTAATCCCCTTAAATGGTGTCTATGTTGGAATCTTAAATCGTGAGACAGTCATGATCGTTTAAAAAACATTGTTTTGCGTATACAGTTTGTATAAAATGCAATTTACAGAAGGTATTTTTTAATATTGTTGTTTAATAATTTCAAAATTCATTATTAAAAAGGTAATTATTATGAAACATTAGTTGCAAAAATTATTATTACTGGACTATTAATTAATGATAAATTAATCATTAATTTACTTATTATTTAATGGAGGACCCCCCCAATAATTTTCAAAACTCTACGCCTGTGACTAGTAGCTAGGTAAATACTGATCCAGGTAAATTATTGTGTGCATTATTGTAATATTACGTACATTACCAGGTAAATTATTGTGTACATTATTGTAATATTATGTACATTACCACTGTATTCCTAGAAAAAAATTACCGCAGATAGCTTTTCTCCAAGCATTTTCCCATTCATCAAATTCTTCCGTAGTCATAGCCGTTGTACATCCAACCAGAATAAGAGCCCACAGCACGCGAAATAGGTTTGATATCTTCATCATGGAGCTAAATTAACGTATAGCTAGCAGTTAAAGAAACATATATAACAAGACTCTTTAAAATTGACGACAGTTTTATTTTTAGCATAATATTCAACATATGTATATGTAGAGCAACGCATTTATATTAAATTCATTTAATAAAACCAATGAATATCAATGTATGAACATATAATCAATATCTTTCCCCATAATTATAAGCATCATAATGGGAAAAAAAACCCTTTCGCTTTACTTCCCAAATTTTTTTTGGGGAGTAAAGCGAACTCGTTTTATATTTACTATAATTCATTAACTAGTTTTTTAAAAATTTTGTCATGAATTTCGATACATGCGACATTCTGTGCATATATGCATATTACAGACAACGTCATAGAAACCTTGCATGTCTAAATCGAATTCTTTATTTTTTATGTGCGTTAATAAATAAAAAACATGCAAATTAAATAAGTATTTCAGATTGAACTTCTATGAAATAAAAACAGAAACAAGTATATTTTATAAATAATGTTAAAAATTTTACCTCACTTGCGAAAAATAGTGTGAATAGATGATAACTGAGCGAACTATTAGATGGCCGCCATAGAAAAAAAGTTGCCCTTTTATATAAAAGTTCGCCGATTATATTTTTTTGTTTCGCTTTGAAAATTTTGTCTCAGTGTGAAGAAACACAAAAGTGACAACACAGTGTGAAGAAACGCGTAGTAGTTCTTATGCAATTCATAAACTACCTTGCGGAAGTTCCTGGTTATTGGGCAGCAATCCAAAAACTCTAGTAAGCATCAAGTTTATGTCTTTCAAATGCAAAAAAATGCGTATACCTATTTGATAAGGGTCACCTGCAGTTTTCCGAGGAACCCGGGCCTCTTACGGACCCTTAAGGAACCTCTTAAGGATCTCTTAAGGATAAAGGAACTAATAAGGATCTCTTAAGGATAAAGGAACTAATAAGGATCTCTTAAGAATAAAGGAACTAATAAGGATCTCTTAAGGATAAAGGAACTAATAAGGATCTCTTACGGATAAAGGAACTAATAAGGATCTCTTAAGGATAAAGGACTAAGGGATCTCTTACGGATCTCTTAAGGAATAGGTTCCAATGGGAACCTATTCCTTAATAAGAGATCGAAACGACTGCAGTCAGCAGTTAGTCGGAAAAGGATGTATTTTTTTGACATCGTTGGAAGTTGAATCAAGGCTAAGGGCGGACTGGGCCGCCGACCAACCGACCCATGGGCCGGCGTGCCCTCATGGGTGATAGGGCTTACTCTCCCATGGGCCATAGGACACGCGCCCTTCTATAATCTAAGGCATGCGCCCTTTAAAACAGCCTCTGAACTAGGCTAAGGGCATACTAACTGAACTCTTTATCTACAACACGGCGATGTTTGAAACAAAGTTTATTACATTTAATAACTGATATAGTGCCACGCCATGATAGTGAAGTTTAATCTGTGCTGACGTTTATCCAGTTCGACAGAATTAAATGTCTACGAAGAGCTCCCCATTTAGGAAAGTCTATTATGGAATGGCTCAGACCTCTCTGTCCGTGAATAAGGATACCTCTCTCATTTTCCCATCTTCTTTCTCCATATGTTGTTAATACCCCATTGTTCAGAGTAGAGTTGTCCAACCTGTGGCCCGCGGAAACTGTTTGGAATAAAACAAAAATTTCAAAACAAAATTTTCAGATTTTTTAGAGATAAGGAAAAACCGTAGTGACCCCTTTCCATATCGCAAGTGAATAAACAAGTAAACGGTAGAAACACTGGAGGATTTTTCTTTATAGGAAATGGCTGGCCCGCGATATCCGTGAATATTTTTAAGTGGCCCGCTGCCCTAAAAGGTTGGATAACCCCGGTTTAGAGTTTCAGTAATCTTTTAGAACCAATCTGAAACACATTTCATCAGCACTTTTATTATAGGACTTACACTGACAAACGCGGTACACATATGGGTGTTTTTTCGATATCTCCAGCATTATCAATATCTGAGTGCAGTTTAAAGTACAATAGCATCAAAGGAGACATGCTGTGTCGAGACACAGATTTCTCTGAGGAATTCGAGCCTCTCAAATTCTAGGGAACCAACCTCCCGACTAAAGTAGGTAATTAGTCGGTATACGTTCCTTTATTTGCCACCAGGTGGCAGGCAAGTCTGGGTTACTGGAACGATGGTGAATGAGTTGCCATTTGAAAATCTTAAGGCCTGACACAGAGAATCCGCCAATAGTAATTTTAACGTAGCTGACAGCTATCGATAGCGTCAATAATAATTAATATTTAAGTCGATGGAATAGAACTAATAAACAACCCTCGAATATTACATGCCGTAGAATTTAGAAATTGTTCGAAAGTTGAACTTACTTTATGGGAAGGAAAGGAGTGCTATGAATCACACGAGAAAAGAAAGCTTGTTCTTCATGTCACGGAAATTTCTTTCTTACGATATTTTTCCTACTTGCCACATTTAGCACGCTATTAAAATAACAAGGTATGGTAATTTTTAGACAATGATGACGCAATGCTAAAAAATAACCTCACAACATAGCGTGAATATGGGGCTTTTCCAATTCGAATATATTTAATGATATAATGACTTACCTTTGTTGTACCAACTGAGATTTTTGATGGCGCTTTACAAGTGCTAACTTGCGTGATGTTCCCTCAAAGCAGACGTGATAGGCAGATGATGATAGTTCTGTAAATCATCTACAAAAACAATATAACATCGTTGTTAATAAACAGGATAAGATTCTTAGAAAGACACGAACACACATGGGGGCCCATATGGGGGGCAGAATGGGACCCGAGCCCCCCCTAGCCGTTTAAAAATTTTATTTGCCGTAACCTGCTATGCATTTACTTTCAAAAGTTTTACAGTCACATTTTAAAATAAGGTACTTTTTAGCTCATTACTAATTGTCAAGCAGTATCAATTATTTTTGTAGCGTTTTGGTATCTTGTACATTCACTAAAATTCTTGACAGCTTTGAGAAGGAGGTAATAATTTTTCTCACCCCCCCCCTAGAAGTACTCGTTAATTTTTCTCTGCCCCCCCCCCTGAAGCACTCTTTAATGTTTCTCAGCCCCATAGAAGTACTCGTACGGGCTCTTATGCATACACGCACACACTTTTGCTGGGTTTATAAATCTTTCCATCAAAACAATTGAAAAATTAATTAATAATTGCGTATCTTTCAAGAAACAAATACTCGATGCTAATTTCAGAAATGCTCTGTATGTACATGGTTTACACTTGAAATTACATTATGAAAATGTGTTGCAAAGTCAACGATTGAACTTTTTAAGGAAAACTCTGCAATCACGTGCATTTCTACTTGCAAAAGTTCAACTCTACACTTGTAAGTGCAACTGAATTTTTTTAACCACATCCGAAAAGAAAAATGAATAAAACAGTAGGGGAGAAAACTGATTCATGGGATACAATGTGAGAGGGAAGCTCTAAGCATCCATGGAAAATATGCAATTATCTTCACTTGAAGACAAAAGATAATTTAATTGTGCATGCACGATACGTGTTTTAATAAACGTTTAGAAAAAATAGAAATTAAATTCACTATGAATTAAAGGGTTTGTGGTTGCGAGACTCAGACGTTAAAAAAAGACGCCAAAATTAGAATCGAAGATTTTGAAATGTGGACCCTCGGAAGAATATTAAAAATAAAATGGACTGACAAGATCTCCAATCAGGAAGTGCTGAACAGATCCAACACAAAAAAAGAAAAACTATCATCACTTCAATTCTGAGAAGAAAGTTAACTTACTGCGGCCACATTGTGAAGGGAGAAAAATACAAACTATCTCAACTGGCACAGGAGGGAAACCTCATGGGAAGAGACCTAGAGGCATGATAAGAAGAGGATGGATGACTTAAAGGCTTGGACTAGGCTAAGCACGGAAGACATTATCCATGCCAGCAGAGACAGGAAAATGGAGTCCACATTGGCCGCTAACCTCTGATTGGGAGAAGGCACTTGACGATGAATTAAAGAAAAAAAAAATTCTACTCAGTTGATAAAAATCCGGAATTTCTGTCACCTAAAAAATTAAACTTCAGATTAGTACAAAAAAGGAAAACATTAGATTTCATCGTGGAAAAAAACCATTTTTCTCGCAGTGCACACAAACAGGTTTCCTTTACGCTATTGTACAACTTTTGTTTATCGATTGGCGGTTTTAGGAGTAACGTTCGTTTGACTTTCACGGTGCAAGGACAGCAAGGGTCACGTTGCCCCGGACCTACATTCTTACGAGGAATCTAAACCTTTTAAGGCTAGGGAATCAACCCATGGACTGCGGTGATTAGTTAGGCGTTAAGCGTTTGTTTAATGCATAGTTGGGAGTGGAGCTGGCGATAACTGCATGTTAGGCGAATGCGCCACCGCAGAGCATTCAAGACTAATGTAAATACCTAATACAGTCGATTCCGCTTGATCAGGATACATTGAGATGAAGAAATTTTGGCCCAATTAAGCAACTGCCCCAAATAGTCCAATTTCACATAAAATTAAACAATGAATATTTTTTATATATATAATATATGAATTCTAAAATACAGTATGTACATACGTACATAGAATTTAATTCTTTAAGACCTTTAACGCAGATGTGCATCATGTGGGTGCCAGCGCTGCATCACCACACAGACGACAAACATTAAGTGATATGAAGTCCTGATTTACTGTATATAAGATCACATCATATTAAATTGCTTGCACATATTTTTTGAGATTATATGCAACATAATACGTATGTACAAATTAATTGTAATTTTAAATTTTTGTCCCACTTAAGCTGAAGGTTGCCCTCAGTTAAGGGACATAAATTATTATTAGTTTCTTGGTTTGGATTCCGTTCCTGGAGATTTGGCCCGATTAAGCGGTTGTCCTGATTAAAAAGAGGTGGCTAATTATGCGAAATCGACTGCATCCCTTTCCGTGGTTGTTTATACTGTATATTTGATGTTCTTTTCGTTGTGGTGCTATGTTCTCGTACCACGTTGTTGATCTGCACTGGCGTAAATCTGTGGATATTCAGATATGTGGATGATACATTCACAATCCTTCCCGACAATTTTACAGATCTTTCTAACATTATCTACACTCTCAATTCCGTGGACCCCCACAACCAATTTACGTTTGAAGAAGAGAATAACTGTACTTTGCCTTTCCTAGACATTCTCGTACATAGAACGCCATCTGGATTTCTAATGCAAGTTTATCACAAGCCTTTTGCTGTGAGTCTGCCGCCCCACGCTACTTCCGCACATCCACAAAACCAAAAAGTGAGAACGCTTTACTGGATTTTTTCGCGGGCCCTCAATTTTTCTTCAACCAGTGAATTCCTCAATAGTGAACTCAACCACATTCGGGACATCGCTTTAGATCGCGGCTACAATCCTGGCATTATCGGAGCCTTGAGATGACTTTCACGACCCAAGCTGAACATCACTCTCTCTATTGACTCAACTCCTTTCGAAGATACTATTTGCATCCTCTTTGTTAAACTCATTTCTCCAAAGATTGACTCCATACTTTAGAAATTTAAATTCAGGACAGTTTTCACTCTATCTAACAAATTAGGCTGTTCTAAGCTCAAGGACGTGATTTCTGACACCAATTTTTGGGGAATTTACTGCATCCCATGCCAATGTGACTTAATACACATTGGCCAGACACGACGGGCTCTTCGCCTCCGTTTGAAAGAATATGAAGCTTATGTACGAAAACAAGAACTACACAAATCAGCTCTGACTGAGCACGCCTGGAAAGTTGGCCACAGTTTTCCCTTTGATAAGGCCCAACTAATTGAAAAGTCCGTTCCCCGTTGGACCTGGATTTCTATGAAACCTTCCACATCCTATCTAACTGTTATCACCGCTAATCACCAGCTTCCTCACAGTAGCCTTTCTTCCATTTGGAGAGCATTCCTCCCTCCAATGGCTCGAGACGCGGCCAGTAACTCGTAGCATCTAATTTTTCATCCCATAACCAGAGACGTGGCCGTAAACTCACAGCCTATTTTCATATCCAATTTTAAACTGGGCGTTATGGCAACCGCAAATGTTTTTCGCACGTGTATTACAGCACTCTTTTGTATTGGTCCGATGAAGAAAGCTGTCGCCATCGAAATCTCTATCACCGTTTTTAATTAAATTTTAATTTATTAATTAACTGCGATTATTGTGATATTCGTATTTTGTACTATCTAAGCGTAGTGTGTCGTATATTCGTGTATATATTTTGAATACATTTTTAACGTCAAAGAACAATTTCCATTGTCATGTACAATTTCGTACAAAACAAAAAATTTAAAATAAAATTCTACAATATTTGATTTTTGAGAAAAAATATTTTCAAGGGGGCTCAGCCCCTATGCCCTTAGCCTGGCTACGGCTCTGGCCGATTTACGGTACAATGATAACAAAGGTCATGCTACGCTGAGTCAACATTTTTTCGAAGAATCAGAAACCCTGCTGCAGACGTTACCAAACCCCGTACTACTTGAGTAAGAAATACGGCGTATACTCTACTATACATTTGGTAGTTGAACCCGGGTAACTGATACGAGAGATGTGCAACAGCTACTTTCCCACGCTATCGACAGCGAAATATTACAAGCAAAATTCTTTTTCTGACGATCAGCAGATACAGTTGTATCCCCTTTCCAAGAAATGAAATCTACACCGACATTTTCTAATGAGAAACCCCCCTTTATGAAAAGCCTTGTGCACACAGCCATGCCTCAATTTGGACAGTGTTGCATGAAACTTGTACATTGGTAAAGATGAATCGGGATAACATCTCTAATCGTCCTATTTTCATGAGATAACCAGATGTGGACTTTCCATCCAGAGAAGATTAGAAAGATGCAGATGTTCTTGATGGATCTGACCTCATCTTCCATAGTGATGGTTCAAATATGGAGAACGTAGCAGGGACTAGTGTCTTTGGACATAAACCTATGTTCAAACTTTCTGTGGCTTTCGAAGAATGCTACACTGTCTTTCAGGCGGAAAAATTTTTGCTATCTTGACTTGCGTTCAAAACAAAACGAAAAAGCCTTTACCATTATTAGTTTAGTCTCTTGGGTCATGTCAATTTGATGAGCACCTCATAACATGACTTGAAGTGAATCGCAAGCTAATAAAAAAGACTGATGCTGTTGTTAGGCAAATAGTTAAACATGAGAAAGATGATCGCCATAGGTGGCGCTGTCTTCTCAAGAAAAAAAAGAAGATAACTCAAGTCTGTCCTTGCACCGCAACTGACCAATCACAATCCATGATGGTTCATTCCAAAAAAAGAATCTTTCGAACAGGAAGTACACCAGTCTTGGTTCGAACTTTGCCACTTACTTACGTCTGCCTACGTTAACTAACTGTAATCTTATAACGTGTATGCCCGGCTTAGACCTGTACGTAACGTTTTATGCATCTACGTCATCTTTTGTAAAATTCTCCTGTACGCTACGTTCTACCAATCGTTAATAAATATTTGTTTGTTGTGTTTGCCAACAGCCTCTCAATCAACTCACTTCTCATTCTATCGGTCGTCATCACTAAAACGCTATTAATATAGCCATCTGAAATTGGAGACAAAGGTATGTCGCGGATGTCTTCGTACCCAACAGTTCATTCAGCCTTAATCACTACGAGGCACTGTCCCACGCAAATTGATTCTGAAATTGGAGACAACAGTATATCGCGTAGGTCTTCGTACGCAACGGTTCGTGCAGTCTTAATCACTACGGGGTACTGTACCGCGCAAATTGATTCTGAAATTGGAGACAAAGGTATGTCGCGGAGGTCTTCGTACGCAACAGTTCATTCAGCCTTAATCACTATGAGATACTGTCCCGCGCAAATTGATTCTGAAATTGGAGACAAAGGTATGTCACTTGAGTCTTCGTACGCAACGATTCATTCAACTTTAATCACTATGAGATACTGTCCCGCGCAAAATTGATTCTGAAGTGGAACAAAGTATATCGCGTAGGTCTTCGTATGCAACGGTTCGTGCAGCCTTAATCACTACAGAATATCCCTCATAAATTAATGCGTTACCACTTCGCCATAGGGCAATGTACCTGTATATTTTTTCCGAAATTCGAACTTTTGGGTCTAGGGAGTAAATACTCGGACTGCAGTTGGCTTTTTTTCCCCCTACCATTTAGAGTTAATAACCCCGTGTTAACGACAAGTCAACTTTTTAAAGTAACACGTAGGGCATATTTTCTCAAAGTGTTTTACGCGGCTTTTTATCAAGAAGTGGTCCGTAGGACCATCACCAAATTTCATAACAAAAAAATCAACTAAAAATTGCCGGCGTCAATACAATTTAGGTTCGGGTGAGATTTAAGGAATTTCTCATAAATATTACTTGTTATAAACCTTACCTTTCGGCGTTTCGTGAAAGATTTGAATCCTCTGAATACACCCATGCTGTCTACATTGCTTATTATTATTTAACTAATTTAATGACGTCATTTTCATTGTAAATTTGACAAAATAAGATCGTAGCTGACACTCTTTTCATCAAATAGCGTTACTCTAAAAATTATTTTGTTTCAGGTGAGTTTGACAACCAACCCATGTTTTAAGAACATTATCGGAGATTTTAGAGATTTTCTGCCAAAAGCTAGTGCCTTTTTGAATTTTAAAGCAAAAAAAAACTTAAAATTTACCACAAAGGAAGTTAAAATTAATTACAAATTGTATTTCAAAGGATGAGTACATCTCTCCCGCCGAAGCTCTTATATACGTATATAAGCCTGCCAATAAATTACACCAGTCTATTTGGTTAATTTAGTTATGTCTTCCCTTAGGAGAGGTGAAGTGAGGGAGATCACTATGACAGTGGCTAAGTAAGATTTAGTATTATCCATAGTTGGCAACCTTAATTTTGGGAAATATATTTTTTAATTTGGGGAAGTAGAAATCCCCCGTCCTCGGTGGCCCGAGATAAATGAAGGAATGCTTAAAGTGGTCAGTGAGTGACCAAAGTTTGAGAAACACTGACGTGAGGGCTATGATACGTCAGAAACGTTGCGTGCCTAAATTCGAATAGTTAGTACTGAACTGTTTTGTAGAACATCACTGGTTGCATTAGGAATTTACTGAAGGAAACACCACGAACAATTTGGGATTGTCTGTGATTTACGGTGCAAGATCATGATGTGCCGGGAGTTAGTTTCCAGAGAAATCTGAACCTGTGTTTCCTAAGCAACAAAATCCCGGAATACGGTGGACAGAAGAACGGCAAGCATTTCACCATGCCATGGGAATCGAATGTGGATTAATAAGAACGGGTTGCGAGAGCGTTTAATATGAGAATATAGAAGTAATTTCTTGTATAAGAAAGATTACAGAACAGACTTTTTATAGTTAGTTTGTGGTCAATGTCTCATACAGACGTCGTTTGTGTTTTGTTTACGGCGGTTATATTTGGTTGGTTATATTTTTATGGCGTCAGGACAGCAAGTCCGTTTTACGCCCGGCGATTCTATTTCTACATACGGAGTTTATGATTTCGTCGAAGCTGATGTTACTTATCGGCTAATGTCAATAGCGAGGTATTTGAAGATATCCATGTTCGATTAATCCAATTCGTTTCCTAATGGGAACAAGCTCTAGCTAAAGCCGGTCAGGCCCGGCTTTAGCTAGAACGTGCCTCCTTATATAACCTTCTTAATGGACACCCTTGAAAAGCGGACACTTTTATTTAACAGATACGCTTCCAATTTTTATTATCTAACGCTGTTTATTGTGTGCGTGTGCTTATTATCCTTTCCAAATAACGGGCACTCGCAAATGGCAAGTCCTAAGATGTCCTCTATTCAGAGGTTTTATTATATTCATATTTGTATTACAAATTATATATGTACATCACTCTGAGCACGATTTAGATAGTTTGGTTGTGTCCGCCGCAAAAATAGTATTAATTTGCAACTAACAAAAAAGTCCTTCCAAAGCACAGGGCTTCTTTTAGATGCGGGGCCCGATTCAGCCAAAAAGAAAAGAATGGTAAGTGTTCTACAGTATCTTAGAATCGTAACAGGTTTGGCTAGAACCCCTAAAATACGACGCATCAACACCTATTTTGTTATACCCTTCCGGGCCACACTGTATATTACTTCCTTGCCTCTATCCATAGGCGTACGCAGAAAATATATCGTAAGGGGTGTTACGCAGCTACAACTCACATATTCGTATGTTAACTATGCAAAATTTCATCGCAATGTGGGGGTTACAACCTCCATCAACATCCCGCTGCTTACGCCAATGTCTCTATCGCCAACTTCCTTCTGATGCCGATGACATTATCATCGGCAATAATCAGGATACAGTGATTTGTTTTCAGATCAGGATATTGAAAAACCTTTTCTTGTAAGGTATTTACCTACGTGACGGCGTTGGAGGTATGTGGAGGGAAAAAGCCTTTCGAAAGCCATTAGAAATGCCGGGAACATGTGTCCTGGCTTCTCTGCGTGCCGTCTTCTCGTAAATTCCGCAAAATACGAATCAAAAAAATTGCTACTCACTGACATTCCGGTGATATGGTTGTCGGAATTCTTGTTTTACATGGGACCATGTTTTTTCTATTGTGTTCGTGCGCTGCACTGTTTCTAGGTCTTCGAATGCAAGACTATAATTAACTGTGAAATGAACGAAGCCGTTCGAGGATAGACCACCGTACGATTTTCAGCACTCTGACACGATTGTAGATCCCAATGCACACAACCATACCAATGGAAGAAAGCATCCCTACTCTCTTCATGGTGTAATACGTAGAAATCTCTGAAAAATTGAAAATAACGTAAGATAACAAAATAATAAAATGGCTTACCATAATTAGTATAATTTCCTCACTATTCCAATGTATAAGAAAAGAGTCCACAACGTTTCGAGAGCCAATGTGCCCATTATCAGGCGAAATATCTAGAAAGTAGCAATATCCTGCATTTATAGACCCAATTTTGGGTTTTACCCAGAGCAGTCCTCACCTAGGGTTTCCCCCGAATTCTATCCCAGTTTCCCCCACGTTTTGCAAAAATCTTGTGTGATTCAAGCACATGTATTTCGATGTTAAGGAAATGCCCAAGTAACGACGCATGAATACCCTATTGTTGCAGTTACGTATGGAGTCAAAAATCGATGAGGCATTGTACTCGCAACTCCGATGTAGTTTAGGGATGACAGCGGTATCTTATGGCCTGTTCAAGGTTCATAAAGAAGGTGTACTTCTTTGCTCTATCGTAAGCTTTTACAATTCGCCAACTTATGAGTTGCCTATATTCTTACCTGGACTTTTGTGACCTTTGGTCTGGTTAACGACAGTATCTATTTTTATTACTGAAGGTTTGACTTCTTCTTTGAGTAATTTAGAGATCGGTACTGAGGATGTTATGCTATCGTTTTAGGTAGTGTCTCTTTTCACGAGTACATCTACATCCCTTACAGTACCTGCTGCATTAGACCGACTTAAGAACTATGGAATCATTTCAACAAGTAGAAATTTGTCAACAAACAATGTTTGCATGTTGTTGTAATTTTGCCTGGATGCGACTTGCTTCTGTTTTTTTGGTGGGATTATTTACAAACAAAAGCAGGGGGTCGCAACAGAGTCATCTGTCTCAAATGCTGTATTCAACTTTTTGCATGGAGATGTTGGAAACTGGTACCTTGAAATGTGATCATTTTCATGTTAAAGTGTGGAGATAGTATGTAGATGATACTTTACTTGTGCTGCCCAAAAGCGAAGTGGAGAGTTTTCATCGATAACTAAACAGACTAAATCCCCGTATTTAATCGTTTTTGTATGTGAAAATTTCCAGAGTTGAAGGTGGAAGCATTCAAAAGTAAACTAGAATACACCGATACTTGGATTTCCTCTCATATCACCCAACTTGCCGCAAAGCTTCTGTCGTGCGAGCCTGGATTCATCAAGCTTTCACGCACTACAGCAGTACCGGATTTAAAGTTGTTGAGTTAAGAAAGATCAAAAAGGTACTTGTAGATAATGTCTAACTGAGCAAATTAGTGCTCAAAGAAGATATGACTATAGAAACGGAGGACCTGTGGAATATTATAGGGACAAAAGTAACAGTTTTGTACTCTAATTATAAAAAGTTTCTGAAGCGTTTGCACGTGTGTTTCGTAAAGCCGGCACTAAAGCCTTCTACAAGCCGTATACAATTTCACGTAATTTTTTAGAGTGAAAAACAGAGTTTCAGCGTTTCAGAGTTTCAATAACTGAGTGGGACAATTTGCCAGATACTCTGTAAAGGCTGTGTAATCGTATACACAGGCAAGATGAGAAGAACTCTTTGTAAAAGGAGAAAGGATCATGGTAGTGTTGGGGAGAATGGTGAGATGTCTAATCATGTGGAAAGAGACGCTTAAGAGAGAAATAGGATATGCTCTTTGTTGGAATGTTTAAAAACTACATAAAAGGAATGCAGAATTTTCGCCCTTGAAGACAATTTCTTCGGGTTTGGAAGATTTTTGGATGGCAAAATCAGCCCATGAGCATCACAAAATTTATGTCTGAATCATAGAAGATTTATGCAAGGGAATGGGGAAAATTGAATTAAGGGTGTGAGGAAAACCTGAGTGAGGACAGTTGTTGGGAAAAACAGAGAGGTATAAATAAAGCACGTTTATTCTTACTTTTTGGACACTTCGCTTTATAAAGCGGACAATATTTCTCGAAACATTACGAATTTTTTCTTATACGTTGGACTAGTGGAGAAATTTTACTTGTTAAAATAATTGATGCATTTTTTTTATTTACACATGCTATATTGGGGAAAAAATTTAGCGCACAATTAATTTTCTAAACTGCTTTATATTGTGGGTTTCTAAAATTAAAGAATCTATCATATTTTATTACATCAATTCTATTCTCATCAATTGGAAGCATTCATTTTCTCACCACCCAAACATAGAATCTTTGTAGTTTGAAGAAATTTCTACCGGTGTATTCAATAACGTAAATTTGTTTTGGATTTCGCAATACAAAAGGCAAGCCTTAACCCTTAAATGCATACTGTTGCCAATTGTCTACATTCCAGTTCCACTTAATTTTATTACAAAACCTGAGTGTGTGCGTTTCCGAACGCAAGTACGCACGCACTTTGATAACCATAGACAATAAATCATGTGTGAAAGAAAAAACTTGACATTACTTTTGGCGAGTAAGTTATATATTTTTTTTTGACATTTGAATGTGGTGGGTGATAAAGTTCAGTGTGCTATTTGGAGAGATATTTTCTATTTTCGAGTTACCTATAAAGGAGTGATTTATCTAATTGAAAAAAAATTACTTCTCATCTGTTGTCAGGTAATCTATCAATGTTTGATGTTGCGTTTGAAAATTTTATTGGATATATGCCAGATTTGAGGGATATACTTTATGTTGCCAAAATTCTACATATAACTTTTTTCAAAATAAATATTCAATATTATTACGTGGATTTTTTTATTTATTTTTTACGTAACCTATGACTACATTCCTATAAAAAAAGATTTTTTAAAATTCAAAACAAAAAATCATGCATTTAAGGGTTAAAAAAAAAAAAAGCGGTTGCACCCACAAGGGCTAATACGTTTTCGTCGGATAAAACTGTATAGATAGATACGTAGATAGATTGATTGATTGATTTTGCGTATAAAACAGGGTCGGAACACAACATCGACAATACTATTGATAACGAACTCCTATTTACAGTATACGAAAGCATATGTTGTCTTTCTCGTTGGCTATTTTACCAGTTTTGAACTTTCCATACACAAATTTCTATCCCGGTACTTCGTATATTATTTCAATTAAAGGAAATTTCCTGGTCTGAATTTGATTTAAATTCCCTCTACGTTTTGTGGAATTTTAAGAAAAGAACCATTTCTTACGAACGCAATCCAGACAAGTTTCAATCGTCTGAGGTGTTCCCTTATAATATTATCTTCCAGCGATATCGGTGTACTAAGGTAAATAAAACAAATAGGTTACTTTATGCCTTTAAATAAAAGTTAAAGCCCTTAAACCAAATTAAATTAATTAAGATCCAATAGTATTAAATATTTCGTTTTTCCAATGTATTTAAATATATAATAGCAGCTAGCTTGAAAGTCTTGTACACGCGCTCAATATGTAATAACCAAAGCATTGAAAGTATGATGTCATGATCCAGATGGATCTATAAAAGATTTCATTGGCTCCCGTAACATCTCTTCCCATTGGTTAAAATTCCAATAGTCCCATTGGATAAAGTTTCGGATGTATCGAAACTATAAATAAGAAATATACAACAAACTCAAGGAGAATGCCTTTAAATCTGGTCTGGAACTGACTGTAAGCGCGGCCGGGCATAGCTCGAAATGACCTCTTACGTTATTAAATGAAATATCTGTATAACCTTTTAATTCATGTGAATAAATTTTTGGTGTTTAAAGGGTGCATATTCCTCTCAACTTAACAATGGATAAAATGAATCTCATCACCATGAAGTTAATTATGATGGTGGACAGCCCACAAAATGTAAGTACTTTACATTTATATTCCGCTCAAGGAACTGTTTAAGTGGGAATGAAAGAACCCACCTATCTTTAAAGGGAAGATAGGGCAGTTACTTTATATGATTATTGATGCATTTTCAACTCTTGGGAATAATATAAACTTTAATACGCAGTTGTGAAATTCTTAAAATTCTAACGTTTCTTTTACTGGAAGACACAATACCCTCAGTAAAAGAACGTTTATCATGATACATTTAAATTAAATAACTTAAAAACAAAATACATGAAAACAAAAAGGACGATTTTACAAATCAAGAAAATTGCATTCATAGAGTATAGAAGAAAGTAAAAAAAAAGTTATTTATATTTCATAGATGTAAGTAATTTAATAAATGTACGTTGCACTTACTATGCTGCAGACCGTGTTACAATACCTTTCACCCCCTCTTTTCTATCCTCCAACCACAGGTTCAAAATAACCATGAGGCATCGAATAATTCTACACGTGTAACTAGCTCACTGGACTAAGGAACATAAACCCACGCTGATATAAATTATCCAGTTGATAAAATTTTCCTCGTCCATGTGCCATTTATCAGGAGTATTTTCAACAATAATTGCAAAATGTAATTAATGTGAAATCCAGTTGGCTTAATTTTTTTCTTCTGAGCAGAAAATATATATTCACGAAGTCTTTTCACGAAGTCTTTTCACGAAGTCTTTTCACGAAGTCTTTCACGAAGTCACGAAGATATTTCACGGTGTCTGTTAATATAAATTACGGAGCTTTGTGGAATATTCCACCACGTCTGTTTTTTTTAAAAAAACACTTAACTTTTCACTTCGTGCTATGTGGAACATCTTCAAAAAAACAGCCGACCAGGTGTTTCTCTCTGTAAACTTCAAGACTTCCACTTGGTTGCTCGGAAGAAAATGGGTTTAAAGACTTATTTTCTCACGAATTGTTAAAAATGTATTGATGACATACCAACGCCCACGAAACCGTAATTCCTTTCAATGTTAGTAGTGAAGGACTGTCAGCCACTATGCAAAAATTAGGTTTATCGCTTAGCAAATATTCCATAAATGCTGCTCTGCTGGTATATAATTTGCCTACTTTAAATCCAAAATGGGAAGCTCACATGAGCAAAAGAGTGGCATGAAAGGAAAACCGAAAACATTTTCTTTTAAAAATAATAGGAATTTAAATAGATAATGTGTGGAGTATTTTACAGGTAGATCCAAATTTTATTATATAAAATAATTTTATATATTTTTTTCAGCTGTAATATTAAAATACATATGTTTGAAAATGTGCCCATTTTATCTATCTACATTATATCAAAGGAATTTTGAAAAATATATTTATGAAATTATGAAGTAAAATACAATTCTGCGTTTTTACTTTTTAAAATTTGTTTGAAAATACTGCTTTTCAGGTGAATATGTATTATATTCTAATGTCAATAACACACACACACACACACACACACGTATATATATACAATGAGGCAAAAAAATTATATTAATCCTTTTTCAAAAATATTGAATAGGATACATATATGTAGTGTTTTATAGTCTTCAGGCATGTTTTTGTAGTAATATGTATATTTTTTTTAAATCCGAATTTTATACTTTAAATGCGTTTTTCTTAAAACATGAAATTTTCCCAGTCCGCGCATGGTAGCTACAAATGTGTCTGAGATACATTTATGACATTTGGCGACTCCATTGCTGTTGATATAAGCAACAGATTGAACCAAACTTGGGTTTATAACTTTGAAAATAAAAAAAGATATTTACCTAAAATTTTCGGAATAATATCGTAATATGATCAATAATAATTTATGTAGATAAAAAAAAATTATAATTTCATAAAATTTAGATATATGTTTTGATATAATTTCATTTTATAGAACTGATTATTGTCTTCGATTTAAAACTATATTTAAGTAAGACACAAAAAACAACGTTTTAGAAGCGTATTTATGTCAAGATTGAGTTCGAGCTACGCGTTTCGGGCGATAAAAGTTCGCCCTTCTTCGGGAGTGAACACGTGGAATATCGTCAACAAACGAGGTTGATTCGCGGATGTAACTAGAGTTGAGTTATTAAGTGAAATGTTGACTTCCAAAAGTAGGAAGTCAAGTACTACATGGTTTTTGTGGTGCGGCCACTCTTCCCAGAAATTACCAAATTGTGGAAAAGTTGGCTGTCTGTTAGTAGAGGTGGCAATTATGGCGGGACTATGGATTAATATCAGAAGGAGTTAGGTGGAGTACATTTCGCCAAGCTGAGCTGAAGGAAGGAGTTGAGCTGTGGTCATTCACAATGGAATCACGAAACATGTTAATGAAGAAAGCTTCGGCGAAGTCCAGTTCAAGTGGTGAATGAGGTTGGTGGATGATACGAGCGTCAAAAAAGTTAAAGCGATGGTTGTGTTCGTGGCTGTGAACAGCAATGGATGATTTGTGCACCTCACCTTTCTCAACGTATCGGCGATGTTCTTTCAACCGATGCATGAGGGCACGTTTTGTCAGTCCTATGTAGGAAAGTCCGAACTGGCAAAAAATTTGATACACGCCCCAGCGTTGGAGTGTGGAAATGTTATCTTTGAGTCTAGAGGGCAAAATCTTGTTAATAGGCGAGAAGGTAACTTTGAATTTGGCTTGCCGAAGGACTTTGGCAATGGCGGAGCTAAGTTTGGGCACGTAAGGGAGTGTTACGAAGCCAATGTAATTATTTGAAGATATTCGACTAAGAGATGTACTGTAAGAACGTTTTGAGAATTTGAAAACGGCAGCATCGATAATGCTGGGACAGTACCCACGGATGCGAGCGATGGTCTTAAGCAAAGAAATTTCATCAGATAAGGAGTCCGTTGACGAACAGAACTGTAGAGCCCGGAAGACATAGGTGTAGAAGGCGGACATGTTTTGTTGATACGGATGGAAAGAAAGATTATGTGGAGGGAGAGCAACAATCGTGCCGCCCCTCGGTACCCATCCTAGTTTCACCTATAGAGAAGTCACTCAAATACAGCCGCCTAGCACCGGAACAGAAAGAGAATATTAGACATCTCATCAGTCATACCATTGCCACCAACTTTCCTAAAAAAGTTGTTCCAAACTTACCAAAAGAAGTTCTTTCCGCATTGAAGTCAGTAACCTCCAATGACAGCCTCCACATTTCCAAAGCAGACAAAGGCGGTCAAATTGTTGTCCTTACCAAACAGCAGTACCATGAGGGCGCTAACGCGGTCATCACCTCTGGTCCTTACAAAACCTTACCTCGTGATCCCACTGAACAGCTACGCATCCACTACAACAAAATCATTCGTGCTTCGCCTTTGCTTACTCCTAGACAAAAGAACTCTCTTTACTTGTCTCACGCCATTCCAGCGCGTTTCTACGCCCTTCCGAAAATTCATAAACCCGGTTTACCATTCCGACCCATCACTTCGTGCATAGGCGCAGTCTCTCATAAACTCGCCAAGTTTCTTGTTTCCATCATCTCACCTCTTACCACTGCCAATATCCACACTTGCAAGAATTCTTTAGACTTCATCAAGAAACTACGTTCTATCTCACCAGGCACCTGCTCCATCGCCACGTTAGATGTGAACTCCATGTTCACCAACATACCAGTCGAAGGTGCACTTGATTGCCTTAAACTTCGTCTTTCCGAATTCCACTTTCACAACCAGAAATTGCTGAAATTATCAATCTCACCTCAATCTGTGTCAACTCTAGTGCATTTGTCTTCAACGGACAACATTACCAACAAACCAGTGGCTTAGCTATGAGTAACCCACTTTCATCAATCCTTTGTGACATATATATGCATTTCTTTGAATCCAATCTCCTCAACTCTATCAAGTTTAAACTCTGGGATCGCTACATGGATGACATTTTTATTATGTGGGACAGTCCTCCAGATCAAATCTCAACACTCCTTCCCACCATCAATACTTTGGATCCTGCGCTTAATTTCTCCCTCGCAATTGAAGAAGATGATTCCCTTCACTTTTTGGATATACAGATTAATAAACATCATAACTACTTCGCTACTTCGGTGTACCGCAAGCCTTTCAGCGTTGCTCTCCCTCCACATAATCTTTCTTTCCATCCGTATCAACAAAACATGTCCGCCTTCTACACCTATGTCTTCCGGGCTCTACAGTTCTGTTCGTCAACGGACTCCTTATCTGATGAAATTTCTTTGCTTAAGACCATCGCTCGCATCCGTGGGTACTGTCCCAGCATTATCGATGCTGCCGTTTTCAAATTCTCAAAACGTTCTTACAGTACATCTCTTAGTCGAATATCTTCAAATAATTACATTGGCTTCGTAACACTCCCTTACGTGTACAAACTTAGCTCCGCCATTGCCAAAGTCCTTCGGCAAGCCAAATTCAAAGTTACCTTCTCGCCTATTAACAAGATTTTGCCCCCTAGACTCAAAGATAACATTTCCACACTCCAACGCTGGGGCGTGTATCAAATTTTTTGCCAGTGCGGACTTTCCTACATCGGACGGACAAAACGTGCCCTCATGCATCGGTTGAAAGAACATCGCCGATACGTTGAGAAAGGTGAGGTGCACAAATCATCCATTGCTGTTCACAGCCACGAACACAACCATCGCTTTAACTTTTTTGACGCTCGTATCATCCACCAACCTCATTCACCACTTGAACTGGACTTCGCCGAAGCTTTCTTCATTAACATGTTTCGTGATTCCATTGTGAATGACCACAGCTCAACTCCTTCCTTCAGCTCAGCTTGGCGAAATGTACTCCACCTAACTCCTTCTGATATTAATCCATAGTCCCACCATAATTGCCACCTCTACCAACAGACAGCCAACTTTTCCACAATTTGGTAATTTCTGGGAAGAGTGGCCGCATTACAAAAACCATGTAGTACTTGACTTCCTACTTTTGGAAGTGAACATTTCACTTAATAACTCAATTCCAGTTACATCCGCGAATCAACCTCGTTTGTTGACGATATTCCACGTGTTCACTCCCGAAGAAGGGCGAACTTTTATCGCCCGAAACGCGTAGCTCGAACTCAATCTTGACATAAATACGCTTCTAAAACGTTGTTTTTTGTGTCTTATTTATATTGCGTATTGTTTCGTCAAATATTTCCCGCAGCAATTGTGATGCATATAAATATAGTGCCTATATCACTCTAGTGTTCCTTTAGAAAGGAACGGTCCACATGATACGAATACGTGACGATAAAATGAAAGAGATTTATATGCAAACTCGGAGTTCAAACAATCAATATCATGCTCAGACGGTATTGAAACTTTTAAATAACTGAATACATTGCATTTCAGAAAGCCAGGTTGTATAGAAAACCCACATTTGGAAACTGGCAGATTTTACCAGGAACTTTCATCCAATGTTTTAGCGTTTAGGACAATACGTAGAGAAATTCAATGCAAAAACACAAGAACAATTCTTTCAGGCACAGATCTATTTTAGCTACTCGCAAACAAGTATAACTACAGAGTCATGCATCCATCTTACTGTACTGGCAGTTTGGGGTCCGCTTAGAGGATTTCAAAATGAGAGAGTTTTGATGAATTATAAAATTTTCTCTTATTTTACACATAATAATATTGTCCAAATGGCAAGGGTAGGACCTGTGGTTGAGACAGGTCTTTGTTAGGTTATTTTGTATTTCGTGATATACACTCGAACAAGTTAATGAACACAATAAATCTTCAAGGGGATAATCGGTATGAACTATTCCTTGTATAAAGACGTTAAGAGAAAATCCAGATTCCTTGTTTACGTTTTCAGCTATTTGAACA
>QLNU02015359.1:21162760-21193929 GCA_006491805.2 Dysdera silvatica | reverse complement strand
GTGAAAGAAATACTTAAAATATATAAATTTTGCTACTATTACATAAATGACAATATTTTGAGTGCCCTGAACATTCCACGTCATGTTCAGCAAAAAAAAAAAAGGTGTTTAACGAGTTATAAAACTATTTAAATACATAAAAGCATAAAAGGCAATGTGTATCGTTCAGAATAGGGTATTTTGAAACGCTTTCCATATTAACTAATTGTTAAGGTATAGATCGAAAAAATCACCAAACTTTTAAACTTTTTCTTAGTGAGACATGTAAAAGTTACAACTTTATATTCTGTTTTCTTTGTACTATGTTTGTTTTGTGCACAGAACAATCTAATTTTTTAAACCCAGTCCAACGCTCGAATATCTGTTAAATTATACTTATTAAAATTGTTATTAAATCATTAAATTAAATTTCTGATTAATTTTGGGATGAAGTTTAGTCCATTGATCTGTAAATGGCTGTTTCGAACAAATAATGGGAAGTTTATCATTTTTTAATTTTGTTAGGATAAATTGCTGGAGGTGAAATCGTTAAAGAATTACAGAAAATTGTCATTTGAATACTTATTGGCGGATTGAGGGGTCTGAGCTTCTCTTTTTCTCAAATCGTTCTCGGTTATGTCTAATTTAATCCTCAAATTCTGTATGTTATCTTCTGTGTTATCTCTAACAAATTTATGATAAAAGATAATATTTCCAGTTTTGAACTTGAACATATTTTTGCGGAGGTTAATTAAAAAAGCAGTTAAACTTTTTCTTTATATTTTTGGGTTTGATTTTAATAAAGCCCGTCCATATTCGTTGATACAAATTGAAAATCTTACATCAACAAATATGATGCATTTGTTTGTGATTCATTTGAATAGCGGTTAGTAGAGACATCTTGCTATTGAGGCGATTGAGTTTTCATAGAAGATACTCCCATAATACAGTGAAATAAACGATAAAATTAGTTTTCCTTTAGATTCTAATTCTGAGTTTTTGTAAGACCGATGCATGAAAAATAAAAATGTCAACAGCATAACCTGTATATTTAAATACGCTACTAACACCCTTAAGATTTGGAAAATTGTCTACATTAAGATTTGGAAGATTTCTTTCAACAGCTCAGAATTCTACTAGAGAATTCTGAGCTGTTGGAAGAAAGTTACTTAAGTTATTCGTTTGTTACTTCAGTTAGGATAACCAATCGAATTGCCAATCTTACATTTTTATGTGTTAGGTGTAATATTACAGCAATAATTCTAAAAATTAGACATATGAATTTAAGAAAAAGACCCAAATTTAAATATAAGACTTATAATCATAACCACGGGCACGTAAGTTTAAGCATAAAATGTGTAGGTATAGCTTCATTAGCTTTTTGCCTGATTCTAAAATTATTGAGAAAACACAAACCGAGTGGTATATACAAATCTTTGCTTTGAACTTTATATTGTTCACATAACATCTCTGTACATACGCCACATTTTCACTTAATGGTTCTATAATAACAGCGGCGCAAAATGCTTACTTGAGCATTATATTCGGAA
This sequence comes from Dysdera silvatica, assembly GCA_006491805.2. Taxonomy (NCBI): domain Eukaryota; kingdom Metazoa; phylum Arthropoda; class Arachnida; order Araneae; family Dysderidae; genus Dysdera; species Dysdera silvatica. The sequence goes on along the minus strand of QLNU02015359.1, from coordinate 21,192,400 downwards.
AACCCAGTGCATATAATGTCGCATTTTTAGTTTAAATATCTTGCTGAAAGGGATATACCCAGACATTGTTGTTTTATTGCTTAACTATACACCAAAAGTACGTCGGTAGCTTCTAATACAACATAATACAAACGACTTTGAGCGCATATGAATGGGGTCCGCTATTGGCTTTTTTAACACACTGGGCAGTTTAGATTTAAATAAAAACGTATTTAATGCAAATATCGCCTGTTTCATAATTTCAATTTTCGAATTTTGAAATATACATATGCAATTCTATTGACATTTCTGATTAAATAATTTTATGTGCACATATTTTTCACATTTTAACACTTTAGACCAAAACGAGAGAAAATGCTATCGGAAATTCAATATCGCTGAAATAAGGTTATGAATAAATGAAGTATTTTGAATTTAAAGACAATTTATGTCTATAAGAAGACTATACACGTAAATGCTTTTCCAAAATCCTATTGCGCATGCACTTTCTCAAAACATTTTTAGGATCCAAAAGCGCTCATTTCCAATGCCCAATTTTAGAATGTTCTACACAAGCCTTAGGATAAATTTTAAAAGTGAGGGATGATATCAGATTTCAAAACCACATTCAGAATTCCTGTTTCTGAATGGTTTACGGCGTTTTCTAGACTTAATGGTCCGCTAAAAAATAAAAATGATAAAGAAAATTGCAGTATCGGTAGACAATATTTCAAAGATCCCCCCGAATAAATCCGCGATTGTGATCGGTCTCAAAGATTCATCAAGATCGGTATGAAGTTTCGACTTCAATCCAAGTTTAAATAACTTGTCTTTCCGAAGCTTCTGGTAAATTCCAGATTGGTGCAGGTGCATGATAGCTTTGTTAAACTCTTGAATGCAGCAGAATTCCTTTCCGAAGAGAAAAGGAATGGGTGTTTTTCCCAGCCCGTCTTTTGATGTGAAAATTTTGTGGCTCATTCCATGGTTCATATCTGGAAGAAGCAAAAATGTACTTGTTTCCGAACATGTGAAAGCATTTTTGGCCATTTCAATTATGTCTGTAGGTAATGGTGCAGTAGCCAATAGTTATTTTCGGAGATTTTCTCTCAAATCTCTTAATAGTTGATAGATATTATTACCCTTCACATGGATAACACAATTGCCATATAATGGTCAACACAGAAAAGCATCTGGGGCGATATTTTTGTGAGTTTTACCACTTGAAGACTTGCTGATGAAAGTTGTTCCAAAGATTCAATTCGTTTTTCCATCAGAGGTGCCATTAGAAACAACAGAAGCAGACCAATGAAGCCGAATATCAATAATCGAAACGATAGAGCGCATAACGTGTAAAAACTTCGTACTGCAAACGTGTTGAATCGTTTGGTGATATCTCCACTTCCGATCAAGATTCCTGCGGAAGAAATCGTTTTTAGCAAAAAGATATAAATATACTGCGAGCTGACTAAGTTAACGTGCCGAAGTAGTAATAAAAGTCCAAAACAACCCATTATGGAAAAGGGTAAGCATATCCATATTGACAGTTGAAAAGGATAAGCAAAATAATAGTTTGTTGCCAAGAGTCCGGTTTTCTTGAAGATAAATGTAAAAACGTCCACGTCGTACGGAAAGGAGAAATCTATTGCTTCTCACCTTGGATAAGTTATAATCGTTCTTGTAATAGCCAAATCGGCTTCCTTTCTTTGTAATATTTCTATCAAACCATTCCAACTTCTATTTGCATCAACGCGACCCCACGTTCCTTCTGTATGGCACACCAATTTGTATGTGACGTTCACAAATTGTCCAATAACTTGAATTCTATGCAGTCTACGCCAGCATACTTGTCATCCGCTAACTGTAGTATTGAAAACAAATCTGTCACGTTCAAAACTGCGACTTTAAAATTCATCGCCATAATCGCTAGTGACATAGTGTCCTTTGCATTTACTTATGCGTCCAAATGCTTCATAAACCTTTGCCTCTATTGCCTTCGAGTTATCAGCTGATCTTAAAAAGAATAGGCTCAGTAACATGCTGCGCCACATTACATCCAAATGATCCATTAGTTTTTGAAAAGAATTTCAATTTATCCGTTTTGTGATAAACATTTTAAAACACATTTGAGACACTTGTTGTGCCAGAAATGAAAGCTTCAAATTCATTGAATTTCCCTGTCAAATTTTGTGATCATTGATACTATGTTCACTTGTCTGTGTAAACTTGTTTTGAAATTGCTTTTCTGTTTATGAATGCAAACAAAGCTGTGAGTCGAAATATCGGATTGTAATAATATTTTGGCCAAATAATTAGATGAAACGAAATATGATGTTTTCAATTTTACAAATGAAACTCTCCGCGTTAAATGAAATCAATGTTTTGAAAATGACTGAATTTACAATGTGCGATTTTTACTGGACAAATTATATATTATACTGGAACCACGTTTCTTCATTTTTATATGCTCCAAAATTTTAGAAGCTACTAAATCGTGCATCTGATAGATAAGAATTTATTATGAATTATATTTGATATATCTAATTGTTTTTTTTTATCAAAATTATCTAAAAGCACTAATATGCAAAACCAGATCATATGGAATATTTAACTTCAAAGTCAGTTTTTCACAGGAATGTAGACATATATATATCCGTGGTAAATTATTTTGCATTGTACATATAGTGCCAAAGATTTTAATCATATTATTTAAATCAGTGATTAAAATCATGATTTTAAACATGCGCTTTTTTAAAAAAATTACGATTGAAATCAAAATGCGTTATCTTTTTTAAATCAATGTTCTAAATTTAATTTTAATAAATCAGAGGTTTAAATCCGATTTAAGTTCATTCTTCAATGCTTGTGATGTTCAATGAGGGATACCAGCTGAATGTTTCAGGTTTCAGCAGTAAAGAGGGGTCAGCAGGCCATTATGACAACTTGACACCATGGACACCATGGCACCGGACAGGCAGACACAGCACAAAATGAACGAATTGTCTTGATGGAAAACCCAGACTGGAAACCACGGAAAAGGCACATCTGTTGTAAGGTAGCGGCTAACGACCTCCGATTTTGACGGCTACTGTCCGTTCGCCAAAAGAAGTTCTATGGTATAGTTAAAAATAACGGGGGGTGACGTCAAAAGCCGGCTAGCTGCTATCAGAGTAGGACACGGATTTCAGAACTTTTTTTAAGAGGCCGTTTGTCGAGGCCGAAAACCAGTGTAGAACTTGGAGTTTTACATTGTTTTAAGCGGCTGACGGGTTTGTGACATCAACACCTGTCATTTCTAACTGTTGCATCGAACTTTCTTTTATGAACGAACAGTATGCAGGTCGTCCATTACTCCACCGGCAACCCTCATGTGAGGGACGACTGACCAATTAGATGGTTTAGGACGAATGTCGTTATCACGGCCCTACTAATGAGACGACAGGAAGAATCATACGAAAGAAACTTTCATGAGAAAAGGACATGAAATGTTAGAATTCCGATTTTTGAGTTTTGTTAGGAAAAATTGTTGGAAGTTAAATTTTTAAGAAAGAATTTATTTTGTGTTGTGATTGGTATTTGAATTTCCTAATATACTATTTTACACGAAATTGTTCAAGGGTTAAATTACTCAAATCCCAGTCGTTAAAAATACGTTATTTGAAATTCAGTTCTTTCTTAAAACATTGGGAGTTTTGGTATATTCTTGTATAACAAGGATTACATAGTGCAAAAACCATTCTTCGAAATACTATTTAAACTGAGATACCTGGCATTAGAAATGGGCTGAAGTCCTATCATCATGTCGAGCAACAAACATATTTTAAGTTCATTCTAGACACACAATATTTTTTCCTATGCACTTGATAACATCCTGTTTACTGTTGGAATCTTCTTAGATATAACTAAAGCTTTTGATTCCGTTTCTCATGATATTTTACTTGAAAAACTTAAATATATTGGTATTCGTGGTGTTACTCATTCTCTCTTTTCATCTTTCCTTCAAAATCGAAGACAGTTTGTTGCAATGACTGGTGGTGCCTCTGAACTTTTCTTGGTCAATATTAGTATTCCTCAGAGTTCTTCTTTGAGTCCCACACTATTCTTAATTTATATTAATGATTTACTATCCCTTTCATGTATTCCTTCTACAATTTTATTTGCAGATGATACTTCTATCTTTTTTGTTGGTGACTGTTTGGAGGATCTGATTGTTGTTGCTAACATTTCTCTCTATGATATGACTGAGTGGTTTCAAGCTAATAAACTTACGATTAATACACATAAATCATCAATTGTTGTTTTCACACGATCAAAACGTGACATTTTTCCAATTTTACCTATTATTTGTGGTGGTATTGTGATAAAATTTTGTGATGAGGTAAAATTCTTGGGTATAACTTTCACAGCAGAACTGCTTTGGAACCGCCAATACGATAATGTTTGCCTAAGGGTCTCAAGGACCATTGGAATGATGACGCGATTTAGGACTACTCTTCCACCTAGGATTGTTCTGACGCTCTATCATTCGTTAGTGGCCTCGTTATTCAATTTTGGTTTTTGATCTTTGGTCTTTCTACGAGTACAAACACAGTTAGATTATCACGACTTCAAAATAGATTTTTTACAATTTTCTTTCCAAATCGATTTAATCGATCTGATCCTTTGACATTTTACTCATCTTTTAATATCATTCCAGTAACTTCACTATATTGCTATTTAATGCAGATCTTAATGTTCAAACGAATTATTTTTAATTTTCTTGGGGACTCGATATATTTTGTTCCATTTACTCCACAATATGATCTTGGATCAATACCTATGTTTAGAATACCACACACTCGTACCAATATTGGTGGAACCTCTTTGAACTATATTGGTCCAAAAATTTGGAATTATATCGGTCATAACCTCCCTTACATTCATTCCCTTTCAGAATTTAAGCGCATGGTTCGAGAAATTATTTTTCCCCGAATTTTTTTTCTCCTTGCTGAGGATCAGCCTTTTCTCTTTTTGCTGTTTTTTATTGTAATTACACATTTACTTAATTGATAAATAGCATCGTGCGGATGTTGACAGGTCTTTTATGTTTGGGGGTAGGGCACTGGACTAGTCAGATCAGTTAAACTGGTCTTTTTCCGGTGTCTCCAATATCTTTGTACAATTGCTTCCTAATTTTTATTTTTAGATAATTTTGTATTAAGTTAAATGTAATACGTTAATCAAATTCAAAGTTTCATGAATCACGTATTGTAATATGTTGTACATTGATAGGAATAAAGATGGATAATAATATAATATATACTATACACGTATAGGCCTCTAATAAAGTAGTTATGTTCCAGCGCATCCTGCTCAATATCACTATTTTTATTTTTTTCATTGTAACTTTCAATTTTCACTCACTCTTTTCTTATTTTTTATTCCGTTGAAGAGAGATAGAGGCCTCTGTGAAAGCTATATAGATCTATTTTTACAGTAGAGAAAGACATTTGTTCTGAATGTGGTGGGCAACTGCTCCGTCGAAACAACTCTTAACCACTTAGCTAGAACTGTGACTACCTTTGGATTTTTATCTAAATTATTTACACAGCGTATCTTGCCTGTATTATTTCTTCATGTAGAGATTTATTTTCTTTGCAAGAATTTAAAAGTAGACCCGAAATTTTAAGATGAGTTAAAATGTTTTTTGAAGTTTGTTTTAATGTTGAAAAAAGTAGATTTTAGGGCTCGGAAAGGGAAGTTCATTTAAATCAACAGGGTTAAAAGGGCAGGTAACCATATTTATCTCCTTCTGTGTTTAGAATCTTCCTTTCTTTCCAAAAAAACACTTCGTTCATAAAACATTTTTATGGAAATTGTTTCCTAAAACATGTCTTGCTTCAGATTTGTCGTTTTTATTCACACATATCAACTCCTTGTTAATGTTTTCATCCCTCTTCAGTAACGCTCGATTTCTGCCATGCCTCCATGGTCCATAACTTCCATCGTCGAATCAATTCTTGGTCCGAGGTAAGCGTAACCACTGTTGACCATTTTAATTCTTTCATTATATGATTGTGCAGTCGTTTCTGGAAAATTTCTGAGATTTTCATCCAAATCTTTAAAAGTTGTGTTTCTTCTTGTTGAAACATAGAAAGAATATGCGATCCTTTGTAGACGGTGACTTTGACTCTTCCTGTTCGACTTTCCATATCAAGTTGTTCCAAAGATTCAATCTATTTCTCCATCATAGGTGTCATTAGAAAAGATAGAAGCAGACCAGTGAAAGAGAGCATCAATATTCGAAGTGATAGATCAGGTAATGCAAAAATATTTCTGACTGCAACTCTGGTGAATCCTTTGTTGATGGATCTATTTCCGACCGATATTTCTGCGGCTTTAGAAGCAACGGTGTAAATGTTATTTGCTTGAACCATATTTTTTCTAACATTTATACCGAATTTCCCCGTTTTTTCCGGATACACAATAAAAAATGGCGATAATAATTTTCCGCTTTTACCGACGGTGGACATTATGGGATAAGAATGGGTCGTTTCACTTGCTGATTGAACCCGAGCTTCGACTTGCTTATATACGAAATAATCAAGGGTTCGTCCGGAATGAATTTTTAAATTAAAATCGGATTGATCTGCACTTAAAATTTGGATGTCTTTTAACAATGAATCTTTAATAAAAGTATTTACATCATTTATAAAAGCCTATGCAGATTTTTCAATAATATCATTTTCCGAAAGATTTTGCTTTGAAACACATGTGGCTATTTTTCTACAGACCATACCGAACTTCCATTTTAATCTTCTCAACCAATTTTTAGATGCACAAAATTTCATTCCTAGTTCCAAAGCTTCCGCTGACACCCAATTTTTCAAGTCGACATCCTGCACATTCAGCTGTGACCTTCTGGCATTTTGGAACTTCTGCATCGTATATTTTTGAATTTCTTCTAATTTATGGTTGCGATCACCTTTCGTTCGAATGTATTCTTCCCATCTCTATAATTCTCTTATACTTTTAACAAATTTGCATTTTTTTGGACGCCCTGCAGACTTCGCCATTATAGTATCCTGCCAGTACAATAGAGCAGCCTGTTTATTCGTCCACGATGTGTACTGACTAGTTTTCATATCATCCCCATCAAAAGCAGAGTCACTGCTTTCACTCTCGGAAGACGTATACACAGACTGACATTCATTAGCTAATGGTGACTCCAGTGACAAGGTTTCTTCAGTGTCAACTAAACACGTTACATTTCCGTAATTTTGTAGCAATTTCATAATTTGATTTTTCAAATTTATTTCATCTTCTTTATATGCTGACAAATTCATATTTTTTGAGGAATATTCCTCAAACAGCATCCATACAACATTAAAAACATTTATATGTTGTTGCATGTTACTCGCAGTTGGAAAATTATAAGAAAACATATTAACTAAAACCTCAGAAATAAGAATAATAAAATGATTACTTAATTCAAATTAAAAAGTCGCAACTGGCGAAGTAAATACAAAAACTGAACTAAAACATTTTCTGATATAACTTTCACAAATAAAAGACGAAAAATATTAAATTCTGACTTAAAAAATTTTTTACAACTTACAAAAAATGCAGTATGTTTGAAACTGGTAAACAGATGTACATGTATTTTTAAAGCTTCAAAGCAGATCATATTACCCCGATGGTATTATGAAATTCATTCTTTTAACATTTTTGACTAACTGAAAAGAATTCTCGCCAAATGCCGCCAAAAGGTTACATTTGGCGCTATTTCAACGAATTTTTAAAATTTAATTTAAGGCTTTTTAGGGGATTTGGCCACTAATTTTTATAGTATAGGTTTTTTATAATATACACTTTCACCTAAATTAATTTCGTTAAATTCGGCTTATGACAGTCAGGAGAGAGCCCTTGTAAGGGTCGGCCTTTCTTGATCATAAAGGTGTCAATGTCCATATTATATGGAAATGCAAATTCACTTACTTTTAACCTCGCATCAGTTATGATTATATCCATAATGGCTAAGTCTGCTTATTTTCTTTATATAATTCCCATCAAACAGTTCCAATTTCCGTTTGAATCAGCATTTCCCCATGCTTATTCTGCTGGGCACACCGATTCGTATGTAAAATTGACAAATTTGGACAAAATTTCCAATTACTCGAATTCTATGCCCTCTACGCCAATATATTTGTCGTCTTCCTATTTGATTATGGCCCCTCCCCTACTCTTCCTTATCCATTTTTCTTTTGTCTGCCTTTCCCTTTAAAAGTCCTTTAAAACTGCACCCGCAACGGTCAACTCAAAATTCATTTACATTTTTCTACTATTTTTGTTTCTCCTACTTCTTCTCTCGGCCTTGGCTACAAGGAAAAACATTCTTACTCTGCAGCCCACAAAGATTCCACCTTTGGACTTCAACCTTTATTTGTAACGTCTTCGAGTCAAGACTCTGCTCATAAACTCTGTAAATGTGATGTGTGTAGATGTGATATCTGTTTGTCCCCTTTTTACCATCACTATAGTCTTTGACTATATCACCAATTAGCGAAGGTAGAGCAGCAGTGCTGGAGTATTTCAAGAGAATATTTCTCAATTTCAGCACGATTGTTAGTTTGAGATATCCTTTTAATGTGGTTTTCATACCTTTGCAAGTTGCGAAAAGCACATTATGGCATGAAGTCGTAAAAAGGTTACTAGAAGAAAAAATTTCGGTAAACTTAGAACTGGCTTTTCTCTAGTTGGTGATATCTTCATAAAAAATTCGTAAATAGTCCGTTGCAACACACAAAAGAAAAATCTTGAGCAATGGAAGTTCGTTATGGATCGATTTGTTTTTCTTTATTCAGAAACTTTATAATACATATATATATACGCACTCGTGAGAATTTATTTGATTAAACTGTAGTATATATTCTAAGTAAGTAGTTTAATATAGGGCAAAGAACTGCATGTTCTTCTGGGCTCTGGCATCGAAATATTATTTGCATTTAAGTGGCGTCAAGTTTCAAAATTAAAAACACGGAAACCTTTTTACCATCCAGAATTTAAATTAATTTAAATTTAACTATTCCTTCCAACATAAGTGCAATTAAAATATGCTAATCGGGTTAGCTCTGCAGCGAGGTGTGAAGCTGCATAATATATTTTGTCGCAAATATATTATTATAGAATGCGACTCGTGAATGTTAATCATATGATGATGTGAACTGGGCGACATGAAGATGCAAACAGAATTAATTTAAATCAATGATACAATTCAAAAAATGTACCCCATCTATTTGTTAATTTTAGGAAATTCACAAAAGAACAATAAAAATTGTATATATATAGGACCTAAACCTCTAAAAAGAACTTTCGTTTCTTATACCTCAGAAATATATTCTTACGAGAGAATAGAATTCTTCATAGCAAACAATTCCAATCCTTCAGCTGAGGAAACAGGTCTAAAAAATACCATATATGAATTTCTTAAAACTTAACTTAAAAACTTTTAACTTAACTTAATTATGTCAAACTCACCGAATGTAAGAACAAAAATTGTGAACGTCATATCTTAAAACAACACAATCAAAAAGAAATTATAACTAAGATGCATGTACGGTTTTTCTAGAAGTTCCTTGGATGATGCAAATCGATTGCTGTTTAGAAATTCCATAGGTGAGATTTTCCTTAGAGTTTTATAAAAATGCCGTGATATAAGTAGTTGCAAGCGAAAAAACTTAGAAAAGTGCAAAATTATTCAGAAAAGTTTTCTTCAATGAAAAAATTCTACACTAGTTTAAAAAATGTGTAAGAAAACTTGTAACGGATCTTGTGTATAAAAATATTTCTTAAAATGCATTTTATTTCTACATACACAGCTGTTACGAAAAGTTTTTAACCCCAAAACCAGTTTTTGTGGTGCTTCGAATTTGCGACGTCGAATAAGTTTTGAAACGTGTTGAAAAAATTGCAGTTTTATATTTACATTTTAAATTTATTTTATATACATAAATTTAAACAATGTACAGCAAACAAAAAACTAAAAACGAGGAAAAATAAAAGGTAGATTAAAAATTTGGTATATTATAATAATAATTATTATAAATATGGGCTTCAAATTAAAAAATATATATTTGTAGAATATTTGTAAATTAATAAAAGAAAATTCATAAGATAATAACTTTACTAGTACTACTTATAATAATTTATTCAACCTGAGGAACATATTGAATGGTGCAATATAATCAAGAGTAAAGGATGCTTTAAATAGAGTGGTGCCCATATGAGTAGTTATAGGGAGGGGCTGAGAAAAATTATTTCCTTTTTCAAGGCTGTCAAATATTTCAGTATCTGTACAAGATATTAAAATTTTACATAGATTTATGATACTGATAAATGAAATGAGCCAAAACGTATCTCTTTTTTTTAAATGTGATTGTAAAATACATTTTTTGAAAGTAAATGCATGGCAGGATCGGGCAAATCAAGTTTTTAAACAACGGCTTAGGAGGCATTCAAGACCCTCTGTCCACGTCATGGGCTCATGGGGTGTCATGGGCTCATCCTTTAATGCTGTCAAACGTTCTATTAAATGTACAAAGCACTAAAATACTACAAAAATAAATGATACTACTTGATGATTAGTAATGAGCACAAGTCCTCCCCAATATAAGCACCCGTGTTTCAATATTAGATTAAAAATATCTTAGATAAAAGAAATAAGATCAGAAAATAGAAAAGCAAGGAACAAATATTGGAAAAAATGTAAAAGGCCTTTTGCAATAAATTGTTTTGTTATACAATAATTTTTGGGACCCACGTATAATTGATTTAGAGCCCTTTTGTTTTTAGGGGAAAAAGAGACGTCGTCCTATCCTGGATTCGAACCAGGTCCCTCCTTTGGACCCGGAATGTCTTGACCGCTAGACAATCGAGGACAGGAACAACGCTCTCTTTCTCCGTATATAAGGATGTAAGATATTATTACCCTTCTCAGGGATAACACAATTGCCAAATAATGGTCAACACACAAAGCCATCGAGGCGAGTTTTTTGTGAGTTTTTCGTTTTTTGTTTCTGTTTCCCCAAATGACAAAACCGCTCTGGATTGAGCTACTAATACGTGGGTGTCAAACTTAGTGTATAATAAATTCCTCCAAGAAAAACTCGCCCGGTGGCTTTGTGTGTTGACCATTATTTGGCAATTGTGTTATCCCTGAGAAGGATAATAATATCTTACAAATCGTTTTGTATTATAAAAGAAGTTTAAAAATTATTTTTCTAAAGAAATGTATTTTAGAAATCCAATATTGTTATATACTTTAACCAAGGGTATGACACTTCATGTATTCTTAAATATTGATTCATTTATTTAAGATAAATACATTTTTGATTAATTTTCAAGTCGTTTCATTTTTAGAGGTAAATGTTATTTTCTAAATATCTGTTTCCTTTTTCAATTAATTCCTTATTTGGAGGACAACCTTAATTTTTAAAGTACAACAATTAGGAAATTAATCAATACTGAGCTTTTAAACTTGCTTTCTAAATAATTCCGTTTTGTTACCTGAATAATCCCTTAACTTGCATATAATGTTAACTTCTCAAAATAGAACAAACAGAAAACAAATCAATTCTGAAACACGGAAGCGGATTTCTAGAAATCGAACAGATCATGAAAGGGAATAGAGAATCACATATTATGCGAGAAAGCTGTAAAAATGGGCTAACATAATCTCCAGGTATAACTCGAGTATTCGGTTCGAACATTCAAAAATTGAGCCACATATTTTTTGACTCTGCTTTTTCGTGCTTCACAATATTCATTTCCCTTCATATAAAAAGTAAAACTCGCGTATATCAAATACTAGATAAATTACTTTTACTATATAATACTAGATAAATTACTTTTACCTTTCCATGTACAAGAGATTTTCTAAGAATTTTTCAGATTTCCTAAAGAAGTAGCCTCCAAACTAATCGACGTAATTAACACAGTTATGAACATAGTCTGAGTATTTTTAGCGTAGTTAATAACTAGTTATAACGTTAAGGGGAAACTATTCACTTATGTACAGCGTACCCTCTTCCCAAAATTTTCATAATAATGTATTATTATCATTAGTGCCTGATACAGAATCATGTGAACAAGAGAACGGAATTTATATGAATACAACTTAATTAGAGACCAAGAAAACCTAGCTAAATTTAATCAGATAATTACTTTTTAGTTTTGCAAGTCCATTTTGTTATATTTGGAGCTCATAACAAAAGTTTATTTTTTTCCATTAAAGTATGCCTTTTTTCTGCCTAAGCTTCTTTTATATTTTCAATGTCTTGCGATATTATGTATTATTATGCAGATTAATGACGTTACCTGTATACCGAAATAAAATATATCTTTTAAAGCATTTTTAATTTGATTTTAATTGGTTTTCTTGAGGGATAGCTGCCTTCTTGCCAATAAGGACATAAAATAAAGTACTAAGGCGTATTTTGCATAATCTGTTATCGTAGGGAGAGCTCTGTAGACAAAGATTATTAAGTGCAGATTCAGAACTATAACGTTCAAGAAACAAGGATAAAGTAGTGCTTCACACAAAATTAATGGATGAATTAATAAAAAATATATAAATGTAAAATAGAAACATTTGCTCACAATAGAAACGTATAGAATATATTTGGCGAAACTACCATCAAGCAATCGCCAAATAGCTGTTTTATATTTTTTTTTCTGGATGACAAGATGGCGTCTCTATATGCTCAACATGCGCGTCCATTCTCAGAGCAGTTTTCCCACGTTACACTAACTTTTTTCCTATTCCAGCTACACGGTCTACGGTTTCTCAGACTTCGATGGTTTTTCGAATTATATATATATATATATATATACACTCATAGGAAAACGAGAGACCGGACTACTTGAAATGGAGAAAATATTATTCTTTTACCTACGTTTCTAAATTACGTCTGCGAGGAATATGATGCTTTCGTAACTATCTATATAATTTACGTAAGTTTATATTAATGTCGCAAGCTACGAAATAAAAATTTGAGAATATCCTATAATTTCCGAGGATTCCACATGCGTCAATAGAAATACATTTATTCAAATGTTTGATACAAAATTTTGCCAAAAAGCGTCTTTTGATGCCACAAAAATTAAAACATTCGAAAATTGTAAAACCCGGATACAGAAATTTTGAGTTGAATTACAGCATATACTGAGATGTTACCTTAAATTTACATACATACATATTTGCTTCAAAAATTATATATTGAAATTATGGAATTTTATATAAAAATACGAATAATAAAATACATTGCGCTTTACCACGCAATTGGTTTTAGAATTAAATTCATCGAACAAACGAAAACTCTTGCCAGTACATTTCAACTTTATCACAATGATATATGAGTATCATTTTGGAACATATTTGTCATCTGGCAAAACTCCCAAAAGTATTTTTTTTTTTTCTATTTATGAAAAATTTAACTACTGCCTCATCCACATCTAAACTTTTAATGGACATTTTAGTGAACAGCCTGTTTCCTAACAGTTTTCGTCAATTCATATAATTTCCTACTGCTGTAGGTTTTTTACTTGGCTTTTAAGACTTCACTAAAAGAATAATTCTCACCTATTACATATCAACCACACCTCAAATCTAAACAGACACAACTTAAAAAAATGAATTTTTGAGAGAAGATAGGTAATTTTTTAATGTATATAACCCTACCCCACGCCGTCCACACATAAACAAAGGGTTCATATATAAAACACAATATTATGTGATTATATATATAATACAATATAGTTTATGTTTTGAAACACGCTTACAAAAGTCTTTTGTTAAATATACGCTATATTTTTAACAAAATTAATATATAATTTCCAAACTTAAACCTTTATTTGTTTCACATTTTTGGTGGAGCCGCGGAGTCATGATTGGTAAACAGTTTTATGTCAATGCTACATAAATCATATTTCTTAGGAAATATTCATTTTGTCTCTATCATTACCTGTATTAGCATTTTAAAATATAGCAAATATTGATGGTTAAATTATTTAAATCTGAAATAATGTTATTAATAAGTAGAATGACCATAAATTGACGGCCGAAAACTCAGTTTTGTGAATAGTTTCATTTAAAATTAGGCTCCTTCCAAGATATATATACTTTTTAAATTAGTTCATAATGTATTTATGGAAAGTATTCATGCCTTTATTCATTAAATCGAAGGATTTACATTAACTTCTGCAAGTCCTATGAAAAAATAATTGAGATTAAGCATTAAATAAATAATTGATGTTAATTATGTTCGCCCAAATACTATAAAGATTAGATACATACTTTTTAAATTAGTTTATGATTTATATATAGAGTGATATATGTTCATTTATTAAATAGAAAGATTTAGCGTAAATTTTTATAATGTCATGAAAAACAAATATCTCAGATTAAGAATTTAACATATATCTAATTCTAAATATGAAAACATAAAGGCCCTGTTAATGGTTATACAACAGTAGTAGTAGTAAAGGCTTGTTTTTAGTGCAACCTGTCAAACCATTTTTGGGGCGTGGTCAAAAATCATTCCCACCCAAGATGGCCGCCATATCTCTCATTCCCATTTGCGTAGGAGTGCGAACATGTATTTGGCTTTTCAATTCCCGATTATTTTCATGAGTATCTTTCCCATTCGTTCTCCTATGTATTTTCCTAGGGGTTTTCCTAGGCACAATTTTTATTAATAATATTTATTCATAACTATTTTATTAATTAGAAATTGTTTTTATTTCTACAGAAGTCTTGTTTATTTAAAGTGTTACATTTTATTAGTTATATTTATTCCTATCTATTTTAATAGTTATTTTTATTTGTACAGGTGTCCTCTGTTTTATTAAAACGTTCCTATAAGAGTTCTCTTTAATTCTTTTGATTAAGTTAATTTATATTAGTACCAATTTTTATTAATTAAATAGATTTTTTCCTATTTATTTTATTATTTTTTTATTCCTACAGGAGTCCGACTATGTTTTCTTAAAATATTTCTATGGTAATATCCTTTTATTGTTTTTTTTTTATTAAGTTAATACTAATGTTTCCCTTAAAGTTTTGTAATTAATTATCAGATCGTTAAAATTCAGGGTTACCTGAATACCGTTTTACCCGCTAATTATACTTGCTTATATAGCAGTTTTCTTCATTAAATTTGCGATTTTTTTACTTACTCAATGTTGTCTGTATTTTTATGGTGCAAGGATCATTTTGCTCTAAACAAGAAGAGAGCGTACATATGGTTTTAAAACAAAATAAAATTAAAACTTTAACAGTAAAATTGTATTAAATGTACATTGAAATGAAATGATGTAATAAAATCAAATGATATTTGTAAATTGATGTTGGATAAAAAGTTAAAAAGGATTTTATGATCAAAAGAATCTCCTAAAATGTTACGAAAATCATTTCTAAGGTGATTCAACGTAAACATGGATCAATGTTTATATATTATATAAACTAATCTCAATTATAATTAGACATCAATAAAATGATCCAATTAAATTATTTTAGACTGTCAAGCAATTTTACAATTTTGATAAAAAGATCGAAGGATGCATTTTAAATCTAAGCTTAATAAGATTAATAGATTAATCGTGCACAATTATGCCAAGCGCAATTTAAGAATTTGTACGAAGAGCTAAAAATATCATATAGGTTAATATATTGATCATATCTAATTATATAATATCACCAAAGTCAAAATAAAAATAGAAACAACAACGAAAAAATTACTTAAAATACTCACACACACGTAAAAGACCGAAATAAAAAATTAATTCCTCACTTTTAAGTGACTGTCTCCAGTTTGTTATTTTATTTATTTATGTTTATTTCCGTCTGAAGGATTTTAGAAAAGAAAATATTAAATATTAAATTATTCGGAGTGTTGAGAAATCCGATCGTAGTTCAACTGATGCGCAAAAACACTATCGAGATTAACGTTAGGGAAATGTTTGAGGAAAATTTTCACATTCAGAGTAGCGTTCAAACATTCTTCTAACTAAATCCTTCTTGCGTTGAAAGATTGATTTTTCACAAGCAAGGATTTCTCCACTTCAAGGCCTGATACCCAAAGTGAAAGGGATCGGATTTACTTTTTCGCAGAAACTTACATGCTGCATCACTGTTATCCTCCTTTCTAGAATTGGTGGCAATTTTCTCGCAACCCAGGAGTTAGCTTAATGCCTTTGGTTTACGTTCGGAAAGAAGAAGATATAGCCCAACTACGAAGAAGCAACTTCCCACTTGGCTTACTTGTTTGATCTGAAACTGACGACCATTCGAATCCTATTATTTTCTTTCGGGTTATTTTAAACCCCCTTTGAAAACTCCATTTCCCTCTTTTTGTCTCACTAGAAATTCGCTTTTGTTAATTACAAATTATGTTCGAGATTAAATTCTCTCCAGAAAGTAGCCGATTTCAGTTGTTTCGTTGATTTGAATCTTTGGAAGTCATTTCCTTCCCTCCGTTTTGTACAATTTTGTACGATTGTTACTGTTAAGGACAAAGGAAAGTTGGCATTGACATTGCAATAGAATAGGAAAAATGTAGGCCTTAATTATATTGTTTGTTACGCGTGAAATCTTAATGGCAACGGCATTCAATTGTACTTCTTTTTAATTTTACTTTGCCACTAGTGCAGCTTTTGCCGTTCGTCAGTATCTTTCTTTCTCCATTTCATGTCTTTTACTAAGTTTTCCTTACCGTCTGTATGTTTAAACCAATATTTCTTTCATAGTTTATTTCCTAATTAAAGTTAGCAAAAAATGTATGCAGTCCACGTTTCTCATGGTTCATGTAGTTCACATTGTCCACGTTCCTCATAGCCACGACGTCAGCTTGGTGACACCAACAATGATCATCACCGCCATCGAATCTTAATAGTAACAAATTGCGCTTCGGTTTGAACCAACCGACATAGAAGCCAATCACCCTAAGAAACCATCCAGTTACTGAACCAAAACTGCACTTCAAACATCAAAATTTATCCGACCATAATGGAAATTTAAATAAATCGAACACTATGCATATAAACAACAATATTAATCAACGTTTATTGGCGTAGTGATACCAGCGCCGATGTTATGGCGTAGTTAGCTGGTGAAACGTTCGAAAGAAAATAAATATCTTTGCGTTCCGTGGGACCTGAAGTGGAAGATCCTGGGTTCTAGTCCCATCAAATGCAAAAATATTTATTGTCTTTGGTACGTTTCACCATCTTATCACTCCATAACTTCGGCGCTGTATCACTAAGCCAATAAACGTTGAATAACATTATTGTTAAATAATGAAAATGTTGACAAATAGCTCATACATGACTGAAAGTAAGAGAGTTAATGCAAGTCTGATTTTGATTACAAACATTTTGTGTCTCTGTCAAATAAATACATATTTGCTACTGATTCTTATATGTAAAATATTTATTAATTTTATTAACATCACCCGTCAACCATTAAATAATTGTAATTTTTTAATGAAAAAGAAATTTTACGTTCATGTCTAATTTATGGAAAATACGTCATTTAAAGATATAATTGCATTTTTAAATATATGAATATTCATAAATTATCCAGATATTTCAGACATCGAAAGCTTTCAGCACTGGAGAAAGAGCACAGCGCAGATTATGACTGCTTATAAAAACGCCTATAAGCCTATTACGATAATATGAGTTGCATTCTCCGTACTTAAAATTTAAAGAACTAACATCTATGTTGTAAATGCCTTTAACCAATCAATAAAGTGTATATTAATAGGGGAGCCTACAGATATCTTTCATGAATGTGCCACAATAAATTTTCCATGCGTATAATAGTTTAATATGTGAACTTTAAAAAATGAAAACGCACTCACGAGTAAATTTGTTGTGACCATGTTCTCTTTTTATAAAAGACGAATTAACAGGCCACGGCCTCATAAAATTCGAAAAACTCTACTTTATGCAACATAAAAAACAAGGCTTTCCAATGTAGTTTCTTATATTTAATGGAATCTTTCACCCCAGAGAAGAAATTGGATGTATTTTTATACCTTACGTATTTTTTTGAATTCCCACAATTCTAAGATAGAAATAAAAAAACGACTTTTTAGGAATTTTTTTGTATTATTGGATAATACCTGTCAAAGAAACTTTGAACCGGTAGCCTGGGCATACTCTAAAGAATTACAACAATAATATGTTATTTTCCAAAGAGTTCAGTTATATCAAAAAGATTAATAAAGGAAAATATGAGACTTTTTCTTTAATTTGGTACCTAATGCTTTTAGATAAATTAAATTGGGTGACAAGATGGCTGAAATCTGGAAAAAATCATGATTCCCTTGCTGCAAGCTTTCTTGCTTATCGCTTTTCCTTTTCGTTAATTTTGAAACTGAAATTTCATCGTTGCATAAATCTGCTAAATAGATGTTATATATTAAGTAAAAAGAAAATATATTATCAGTAGGAAAGTAAGCTCGAGAAATATAAACCCTGAGGCTAACTGGAAAATCGAAATTATTCTAAAACGCCAAGATCGTATCTTCACCTGCATATACCATGTCAATTACACTTAATTTTTTTTTTTTTTTGCACTTTTATAAATTATAAGGTGTATCAACAACAATGTCAAACAATCAACGTTTATTGGCGTAGTGATACCGACGCCGATGGTATGGCGTGATTAGATGGTGAAACGTTCGAAAGAAAATAAATATTTCTGCCTTCGGTGGGGCCTGAACCCACGACCTTCCACTTGCCGGGCGGAGGATCTACCCCCTTAGCCCGGCAAGTGGAAGGTCGTGGGTTCAGGTCCCACCGAAGGCAGAAATATTTATTTTCTTTCGAACGTTTCACCATCTAATCACGCCATACCATCGGCGTTGGTATCACTACGCCAATAAACGTTGATTGATTGACATTGTTGTTTAATTTAATCTGCGTAGTGTTCGATTTATATAAAATAAGGTGTATTTTATTATTTTCACATGAATACTGGTTTATATATTGTGCATTTTCAGGTATATATATATGCATATGTATATTTCATATTCTTAAATCAAATGCACAGTCAGTGTAAATCTTCCGAAGCTAAAGTCCTCACCTATTTTGAATGATACAGTACACAAAATATATTAAACAAATATGCATAATAAAACTAAACTAAGTTATAAATAAACATTTTAATTTCTGCAATTTATTTATCAATTATTCATTGATATTTGTACTTCCTTTCTGTTTAAATAAATATGAGAACTAATGAACGTGAAATATTGCAGGAAATGTAATTCACAATATCCTCTTTAAATAAACCTTTACAATTTTGGGAAACGTGGTCTTCCTTTATACAATCTCGAAACAGCTGACCTTGTTAATATCTGTTCTTACAATTAAATAAGACAAAGAAATGTCTTGTAAATATCAGAGAAATATTTATCAATGACATATTTTATGATAAAACGTTCCATTGAGTATTTACGAATGTCAGCCCTTATCGCAAATTCAAAATATGAATAAGATCATTTCCAAATAATTAATATAAAATAATAAATGAGGAATTTCTGAGAAAACGCAATTAAATTGTTCAACGTCATATCCCAAAACGAATTATGTTTAGCCAGATTTAAGGATCAGCTGTTTTAAAGTATCAACTTCCCCAGCAGATCAAGAGATTTGAAAATGTTCATTACTGGTTTTCTGAAGCTTATCGACATATTAAGCAATCTAAGCAAGCTTTCTAAATAAACAATTTCATTCTGCTTTTCGGAGAAATTTCTAAGTATTTCTTTCTAAATTGTTAAAGCAAATCTCCGGTGTTTAGCTGTTGATTTAGTTGTTCAAAATTCATCTATTCCGTTCTCTTCGCAAGATGGCAGAATTTTTCAACTTAACATGAAGAGTTCAAAATGTAATAACGAAACAATAGAGTGTTTCACCAGGAGAGTCCATAATAAACAATTGTTTCGACACATTGTCGAAATAATTATTTGTTATCAGAACATAATGTGTACAGCAATATTTCATCTTACTAGAATCTCAAAATTTATATATGATGAAGTGATAAACAATCAACATCTTTAATTTAAGCCTACAATTAAATAACAAATATCAAAATAAAAAGCGTTGATTAAAGTGTCGATCTGGGAAATTAATAAATAATTTTAATTCTTTTAAACGACTTCCAAAGCTTAATGGGGAGTAAACGTTTTATCACATTTAAAATACTTCTTTCACTGTTATTTCAGCAGATTAAATTTAAGTGTGCTTGCCCAATTTAAAAAACAAAAAAACAAAAAAAAACGCATATGTTTGAAACGAGAACTCAATGACGACTCAATAATATAAAAATAATTATATGATTCAACTGTTTGGGGTTTATAAATTTGAAAAACAATTAAATTTTGTATATTTCTGTAATTGAATCACTGCACCAGCTCACCGCAATTCTTTGCTCGACATATTTCACTGGGGAAAAGTGAACAGGTGACAAACAGCCTGCTAACTTCTTCATGCATGCATTCATTTTGATCTACAGACAGCATTGAGTGTGAATTAAAGTGAAAACAACAACATATAACTTGAAAACGCAATGGGCGCTCTCTCGCAATGACCGATATGAACATACTTTATATGAATTACAGTAACCCGCGATTTACATAAATTCGGAGTTAAGTAAATATCTCAAAACCTACAATATTACAACTACTAGCGCGTAAGTAATACAAGTCACAGCAAATGTGACGAATGGTAACAGGAAGTGATGCGGTAACAGGCAGTGAGTTTTGGGCAAGTGCTCGAAAGCCGTAACGTTCAAACTAAAATCAACTAATTAGAAATGAAGATCCGATAAGCAATCCCTTCTTAGTTTCTTAAATTCAAATAAAATCTTAAATTTAATAATCTTAAATTCAAACAATATTCACGATTGCCGAGTATAGTATGCAATATTAGGTTGTTGGCAATAATCCATGCCTTGCACGGTTCATTGTTTATTCACCCATATAATGGATTCGAAACGTAAAACCGAATGCGATCTTAATAAATCTAAAAACCAAAGGTTTGCAATTGCTTTATAAGAAAAGTTGGACAAAATTCTTATGTATGGAGACGGGAAAATTATATCCACAGTAGCTTTGAATATAAATCGACCAATTTCGACAGTGAAGGATAAAGTTGTAAATAAAAAAATAATATAAAATATATACATATATAGTAATAAAAATAAATTTTGCAGTTTCTTATGAAGTAACACTTCAGCAATTTACAAATTCGACTTACGTAAAATTCAAGTTACGTAAAGGCTTACGGAATGCATCACTTACGTAACCTGGGGGATGACTGCATGGGCGCCCACATGGGGGCATAGGGGACTCGAACCCCCTTGCCGTTTAAAATTTCGATTAGCCGGAAACTGCTTTGCATTTACTTTCAAATGTTTTAATCACATTTTAAAGTAAAGTACTTTATATATCATTACTAATTGTCAAGCAGTATCGATTATTTTTATATCGTTTCGGCATCTTGTACATTCACTAAAATTCTCGACAGCTTTGAGAAGGAGGTAATAATTTTTCTCAGCGCCCCCTAGAATCACTCGTTAATTTTGTTTAGCTCCCAATCCCTAGAAGTACCAGTATGGGGGCCCATGGGCGACTGTACTCAGAAATTGAATTTATGCAACTTTAATGATAAAGTTCCAGGATTATTTATTTTCGTATTCAAGATTTGTCTCTTACGCCACGTTAACACCCAGTTCTTAGACTTTCTCCACTTCCCTATTAAATACATACACTTAATTAATATAATATATGCATAATCCATGTGACTTAAAAACACAATACTTCAAAATATTTTTTTTCATTAGTTCTTAGATTTATTTAAGCACTCATTTGATAGAAGCGATTTACATAAATGAACGTGTTATGCTACAAAAATATTATTTAGTTGTGGTGTTGAAGTTCATAATCTCTGAACGTGCATCATATGAATCTGAAATTGTTATTCAAGTTGGTTTTTCAACATTAGTTGTAATCTGCAAATATATATGAACAACAATAATGGAAATTGTCTTGCGATCTTAGGTTAATATACTTTTACAATATCATTACCTGAAATTTTTTGTTGTCGAAAGAAAAAAAGAATTTAATGGGAGTTCTAAAAAGCTATCTCCAGATGGTCTTAGTAACTAGAGTAAAAACATTTTGTTCGTAAGAATTTACTTTTAAATTTTGCATCATCAAACTTTTTCAATTAAAACCAATACATAAACTGCAACAACCGTTCCTTTAAATTCTATTTTTAAAACAGTCATCTAAGCCAGCGGTGGGTCTTAAATTTGAGCTCAGAGTTTTAAGGAATTCTGCTAGTTCAGGTTTAGATTGCCTTTATTAAACTTTTAGAATGGAACTATTGTGATTTGAAATTCAAAGACAATAACAATTGCAGAAACGACAGCTTAGAAATGAAGCTTGTAAAAGAGGATGCAGAAAAAGCTTAGCTATAAATAGGATAGCTTAATGCTGTGTTTTTGTGGATGAACATAGTTTACTAATTGCCTTTTAATTGCAACTTCAAGTTACACGTCTTTATACATTTTGTATTTTCATTGAATAGTTAAACTTTAAATTTTTTAAAGAATAAAATTACGGACAAAATATATTCTTACACGTTGAAATAATATTTTATATTAGTAATTTTTGGATATTGTTATATAATAAAATCATTGAAACATTTCTCCCGCTTTAATATGTTTTAATCTTTTTATTTTACGTTATAATATTAGTGAATGGTTTTGTAGATATTCAAGAAATTAGTATGTAACAAAATAACATTTCATGAATAAAACAATTAATGACATGAAGTTCGATTATATGAATATTTAATAGAATTCCATCGCAATGATTTCTTTAGTTGCTATTAAAATTGTTTTCATGTTTTTGCTCAATATGCTTGCATAAATGTAACGCGTTTGCGAACAATGCAGAAAATCAAGAGTTGAGTCCCAGCATGATATCGACACTTCCAATATTTCCTATCAGTACATATTTTAGGGTTTGTTCTCCAACATGAATGAAATCAATATCCTTCTGAATCTTGGAAATTTGGAGCATTATGATTTTAGCCGCTTTGCACCATAAATCATAAAGGATAATTAATTTGTATAATAATTAATTTGTATAATATTAATTTGTATTAAATTTTACGGATAATAATTAATAATTGTCGGAGTCGTTCCCTTTCACTTACGAATTTATGTTAAGCCTAGGAAATTTTTCACTCGTGACGCAGGTACACATAATAACTTTTAGTATCCCAGTCTTAATCAGGTTTTTTTTTTTAAAAAAAAAGGAAATAATGACTGATACGATACAGGTGGATGTACTGTGTAACAAAACTATTAATACTTTAATAATTATAATGCAGTGTGATACAGTAATCCATTATTCCGGCCCTGCGGTGGCGCAGTGTGGTAACGCGTTCTCCTATTGCGCGGCTAATCCGGGTTCGACTCCCAGCAGTGCAAAAAGAACGCTTACTCAGAGATCTCATAAAAGATCGCACTGCTCACTGTAGTCCGGGGTTTGGTTCCCCAGGCCTTAAGAGGTTCGGATTCCTCGGAAAACAGTAGGTCCCGGCGCAGCATGACCACTGTAGTCTTTGAGCCGTAAAACCAAAAAACAAACAAACAACCATTATTCCTTGGTTCGTATCCAACTGTAAATCATGTTGACCGTCTTTTTTTTTTGTGTGTGTTTTACGGCGCAAGGATAGCCAGTGTTATATTGTGCAATTTTTCGAGGAATCCGAAGACATGTGTTACCGTAGCATAACCCTTCCTTTCTTTAACCTCTATATTTGAATCAACGAAAAACTTTAAGTTGGTTTTAACATTATGGACAAATAACTGCGTTTTCGTTTGATGTCAAAATGAACTGACATATGGCAATATCACTTGAAAATCACGTCAATTATTTTATTTGGGGGGGTCAAGTAAATTTTAATAAAGAATGGGCCAGACGTCAATCTAATCGTTTCATGGGAGATAGCCTATCACAGTTTGTTTCGCATTAATTTACGTGATAACTAATTATATAAATAGACGAAAATAATGATGTTATCGCCGTAGTATCCCATAACGCACAAGTTCTAGTGATACACAGGGTATATAAAAATATAAATTTTGCCTTTGGAGACAGCTATCGATTGTCTTCGTTAGACCCAGTCCCTGTTATCACGTGCGAAAAAGGGATTCGTGATATTTTTACCGGAAATCGTTATATATCGATGGACCATTCCGTAAATCTGACACTTTTGAAGTTTTTTTGGGAGTCTTCGATTAATTTTGATTCTCAACTTCAGTTATTTGTATGAAAAACGAAAAAATCGATTAATAAAAGGCGCTGACATTTTTAAAGAAGTTTGAAGAATATCTCTTTCACAGATACTTTTAGCAAAGAAGGGTTTATGCAAGCCGTAGTACCTTTAATCGAATACACTAATTTATTTAGGTCTGTGTGACTTACAATCCATCTTAAAATGCTTGAATAAAATTCTCAGATACATGAAAGATACCTTTTATGAAAGCTCATATGAGGTCAATTTAACTCATTGCTAATTGAATTCAATTCCATCGAATTCTCGAAAATTATTTGTTCCTTATATATTGCGAAGATAAATATATCTAATTTAAATATATGGCTTGTCCTAACATGTTTAATATACTGCAAATTTTGAAAGAGATTGTTACTAAACGAATGTGAATAATATAAATATTTGGGTTTGTTTTTGTTTTTTTTTTAATTTTCAATGGCGCAAGAGCATCTGGGCTATACTGCGCCAAACATGGTAAAATCAAAGACTGTAGTAAAAGCCAGTACTTTTTAAAAATTTTAAAACGTGCGTATGGTCAGCATGGTCATTTAAAATGTCAGACAGTGATGAAGAGTTAAAAGTAAGAGTGCGGGCAAGTCTATAATAGGGGCATTGAGTTAAAATGTGTAAAACACTCATGGGTTCATTGCACACTTGGCAAATTGGTGCTGGTTTTCCTTCCAACAGATGTCTATGGGTGAGATGGGAATGCCCAATGCGAAGTCTAGCAAGGAGAACCTCCTCTTTCCGATTTTTACGGTATGAGGAGGGCCAGTTACCAATTGTATGTTTAATATTATTCAATTTGTTATTGGTTTGATGATCCCATTCTTCTTGCCACCTTTGATTCACACAGGTCTTGATAATTGGTTTCAGGTCAGAGAAAGGAAGAAGCTGGCTAAAAGCAAGTGGTGAGTTCGTTGCCCTTGCAGCTGCATCAGCAGCCTCATTCCCTTTGATACCAATGTGAGCAGGGATCCAGCAGAATAAATATTTGGCTAAATATATATAAATATTGGCTAAATATATATAAATATTGGCTAAATATATATAAATATTTGGCTAAATATATATAAATATTTGGCTAAATATATATAAATATTTGGTAAAATATTACATGTACTTAATTTTTATTTAATTTACAACTTAAATGCCCTACTTTGTGTAGATCATATATATTCATCTTCCCGTAGTATATCTATTCTCAAACATAAAATCTACTTACATCATAATTTTTTTTTCTTTCCTTTCCTGAAATATACAGCATTAATAACAATAATAGTATTTTCTATTACACAAGTTCTATTTCAAGAACTGATGCGCTGTTTCAGATTTTGAAAGTCAGTAACAGCTTTCAAGATAAATCGTGTAATATGTGGACGGAAACTTGCAAACGTATGTATGTCGTGATAACGATGTCAAAAAGCAAATGCAGTCATAATGTCCAAGAACGACCCTCGGCGCAGTATAGCCCAGATGCTCTTGCGCCATAAAAAAGCCAAACAAACAAGAACCACCCACAACTGTGTGCGGGTTTTGTCTAATAAATAAATAGTACTCAACTGATGATGATGGCTGAAAGCCAATGAAAAACTTTTCAAGCTTAATTAACATTTTTACAACTGTGTCTAATGGGTTTAGCGTTGCGTAATTTATCCAGTGATACTCACTCGTTTCGATCTGGATACTCAAGCGAATCTTACTATATTGTTCATTCACGTATTTAAAATTTAACTTTTCAAAATAATAAATAGTTTGTTTTTGTTCTCCTTTCTTTAAATGATATTATTGTAAAACGTGTTGAGCGTAGCTCTTCCCAGATTTTTATATCCCACACCTTTACAAAAACATGATACCGAAGGACAGGTCTTGCAAAATGTATGTCCAATTCAAATGCATATATATATATATATAGAGTTAATCACTTTCATAATTTATCCTTTGCAAATACGCTCCAAAGAAATCCATATTTTTTGCACCCTTTTTTTTATTCATTCTTGTGACGATATATCGGCAAAAACTAAATTTGGAAATTGGATTTTTTGTATACACGTGGAAAAAATTTTCAAGAATATTTTACAAGAAAGGTACATCTCAGATTGCTTCATCATCCGAGGTGCCGGGAAATCATATAGGTTAAAATGATTAATATTTTCACGTAGAATAAATGCTCAGCTAGGAGTTTACACGAAAACTTTCATTAAAATTGTGTACTTCCATAATAGAAATAATACGTGTTTTCTTTGCAGGCTTCCTTTTTTGTTGCCATTTGGGATACCAAAAAAAAACCGCAAGGTATAATTACAGTTCCGAAAATCGGAAATTTTCCGGACTGTTTATTTTATTTAATGTTTTGCAATTTTGTACAATTATAATTTCGTTTTCATTATTTGGCAACACATGTAATTGTGTGGGTTTCTAATGTAAACAAAACTGAGAAAAGACTTATTAGCTCACAAAAAACTGCGTTTATGAGAATTTCGATTTGTATAGTAATTTAAATTATCGCGACAGTTCAAATATTGCAATGAAATTTAATACTTGAATCAGTAATGATTTCGGCACCAATTTTAAATTATTTCGGAAAAAAAGGATGTTTATTTCATTTTAAATTAATTCACGTCATGCAAATCCCCATGGCTTAAAATGTATTGCCGTGGTACTAGAAAATCTAGATTATTCGAGAAATGTAGACCAAGTTTACATCGTAGAGTCAAATAAATTAGATGAAAAGAAGGCCTTCAGCTCTAAATACTGTCAATTGTGGCAATTTCGGTATAATTTATTAAAACACTTTTTCAATTACGATTCTAATTACTTTTTTCTCTGAGGTTAAAAGTAACCTTATCTGTAACCAGCTTCCAATTTACAAATTATGGTAAAATATCTACAATATATTCAGTGTGTTTCTTTAATGGTACACTTAGGTCATTCCATGGAAATATGGAAAATATTTATTTTTTTATTTTTTATTAAAATAATTTATTTTATATGTTAAGTTTGTATACATATACTAAAGTGTTGTGGCAACAAAACAAATCATTCCCAAAATACTTTATTTCAAAATGGCTGCGCCTGAAAGTAGCACATGTTGGAAGTGATATTATCCTTTACGTTAGGTCCACATTCAAGGTAAGATAAAATCTATTCTGAATATGTAAACAATAACTGTAAGTTTTCTGTTGAAAGCTTAAAATGTAGTCTTTTGTTTGCACATAGTCAGAATTAATTGGTCGCATTGCACTTTACATTCAAAATGCTTGATTTTAAATGTTCAAGATAAAATTGTAACGTGAGATACAAAAACAAGCTATTTTTATAATATCCGTTTACATTAGAAAATCAGTATTAAATTATTTTGCATTCTGTATATTAGGCAATACGTGTAATGTGATTGTTTGTACCCTATAGACACTACCGAAATATGTTATATATGTTGAATAATGTGTTATATGTTGTGTTATATGTATGTGTTATATGTTGAATAATGAATTGCCGACATTACGATCACTCACGTTGCAATACTCAAAAATGCATTCTAATTGATCCGTTTATATTTATTCGGGAATCAGATAAAACTTTTTAAAATGGCATTACACCTGCTGAAAGGATAAAACGTAGGAAGGGAAAGTTAAGAGCCGAGAGAAAATATGGTGAATATAAAAACAAGCGAACAGAATTTATGGAGGAAACCAGAGAGAAGAAGAAAGCCATGGAAAGCAAATTCCCAAAGGCTGAACAGATAAAGTTGATGGTTGCTAGAAGAATGAGCATAAAGAAAAGGGTTTCCAAATACAGAGAATTAAAAAATGACAATTATTTCTATTGGAGAAAATAAAGTATCGCTGGCATTCAAATCCAACTCTGCACCAGTTCAAGGCTATAGCTAAGACTCGTCGAGCTCTTCCCATGTCACCGCGCAAGAAGCGTTCAGTTATATGTAAACTTTGTGAAAGTTTAGGACCACAAGAAACGTTAGAAAAGAATGCTAAACAACCTAAGTCTGCGTTGAGTGCTAAAACTATTGTTAAATTTCTATGTCCGTGATAATATAAGCCGACCCTCACCGGGAAGAAAAGACGTAAAAACAATACGAAAGGATGGTAAAAAAAGACCATATTTAATTACGACATTTAATTTGTCCAATTAAGGATACACATGCGTTGTTCTGTGCTGAACATGGCAAACACAGTGGCAAAAGCAAATTTGCCGAACTGCGTCCACCGTATATATTACTGCCCAATAAACTTTCACATATTGTGTGCCTGTGCAAGTACTCTGAAAACTACATAATATCAATTAATTCCTTGCACAAGTGTATACCAGAAAAATTTCCAGCATACAGTTCTGCACTTCCCAACTCCTTAATATGTGCTGAACCCATAGAAAATTGTTGGATGGGAAACTGTGTCCAGTGCAAGGGTAGTAAATAAAAACTTCACGAGGCTTTTACAGATATTCCGGAACATCTTTCAGCAACTTGGGATATTTGGAAGGAAAATGAAGATCATAGGTTATGCAAGATGGTGACGTAGGGAAGTGCGATAGACCTTTGTAGCGATTTTTGGCGCTGCAATCGCGCTCTTAAACGTACCTTGACCTTTTAATCGTTGCACATGGGCAGTAACGCTTAAGCATAGTTTAAATCGTTATATATTGTTGTGAACTCCCTTCTCTTTCGTTTACGTATCGCCTGTATTCGATTGGGATGCGATTTTGTTGCGATGTTCCGTTTAGATGACTACTGTTACCATGTCTACGTTACTGCGAAGCACTTCGGAAGTTGTTGATGTTACATAACCAAGTCAGCATTAAATTCGTTAAGTTTCTACGAACTGTTTTCACATTTGACTTTGATTCACGCCATGCACGAAGTTACGCAACTCGTCAATTAGCACCGTAATAAAGAATGACTTCGTTGATTACCTAGAGTACGTAAAGGTATAGTTATTCTAAGACGGATAAGTATAAATCTATCCCCAAAAATAAATAATGATCTCTATAATTCTCCGATTAATTGCCATCTAGCACATTGTAACTGTATTTGGGGTAGTTTGGATATTGTTAACAATGATATAATAAAAATTTTCAAAATAAATCAATCAAATTGATTAATAGAGATAAGGTGCGAACGGGGCCATCTCCTTTATTCTAGCTATTTTGATATCCATGTTCAAAGTTTCCGATGTGCCCAAGATTCCATGGTATTTTACAACTCTACCTAGAAGTTCATTTTAGTTCACACCAACTATTTGTGCCGCCAAGTGACAT
>QLNU02015359.1:21141963-21162660 GCA_006491805.2 Dysdera silvatica | reverse complement strand
ATAAACCTTTGCAATTTTGGGAAACGTGGTCTTCCTTTATACAATCTCGAAACAGCTGACCTTATTAATATTTGTTCTTAAAATTAAATAAGACAAAGAAATGTCTTGTAAATATCAGAGAAATATTTATCAATGACATATTTTATGATAAAACGTTCCATTGAGTATTTACGAATGTCAGCCCTTATCGCAAATTCAAAATATGAATAAGATTATTTCCAAATAATTAATATAAAATAATAAATGAGGAATTTCTGAGAAAACGCAATTAAATTGTTCAACGTCATATCCCAAAACGAATTGAAATGTTCCAGCCAGATTTCCAAGGATCAGCTGTTTTAAAGTGTCAACCTCCCCAGCAGATAAAGAGATTTAAAAATGTTGATTACTGGTTTTCAGCTTATCGACATATTACAATCTAAGCAAGCTTTCTAAATAAACGATTTCCATTCTGCTTTGAATATAAATTCAATTCAATGACAGTGAATGATAAAGTTATCAATAAAAATAATATAAAATATATATAGTAATAATAATAAATTTTGCAGTTTCTTATGAAGTAACACTTCAGCAATTTACAAATTCGACTTACGTAAAATTCAAGTTACGTAAAGGCTTACGGAATGTATCACTTACGTAACCTGGGGGATGACTGCATGGGCGCCCACATGGGGGCATAGGGGACTCGAACCCCCTAGCCGTTTAAAAATTGTATTTTCCCGAAACTGCTATGCATTTACTTTCAAAAGTTTTACAGTCACATTTTAAAATAAGGTACTTTTTAGCTCATTACTAATTGTCAAGCAGTATCAATTATTTTTGTAGCGTTTTGGTATCTTGTACATTCACTAAAATTCTCGACAGCTTTGAGAAGGAGGTAATAATTTTTCTCAGTACGCCCTAGAAATACTCGTTAATTTTGTTTAGCTCCCAATCCCTAGAAGTACCAGTATGGGGGCCCATGGGCGACTGTACTCAGAAATTGAATTTATGCAACTTTAATGATAAAGTTCCAGGATTATTTATTTTCGTATTCAAGATTTGTCTCTTACGCCACGTTAACACCCAGTTCTTAGACTTTCTCCACTTCCCTATTAAATACATACACTTAATTAATATAATATGGCGCATAATCATGTGACCTAAAAACACAATACTTCAAAATATTTTTTTTCATTAGTTCTTAGATTTATTTAAGCACTCATTTGATAGAAGCGATTTACATAAATGAACGTGTTATGCTACAAAAATATTATTTAGTTGTGGTGTTGAAGTTCATAATCTCTGAACGTGCATCATATGAATCTGAAATTGTTATTCAAGTTGGTTTTTCAACATTAGTTGTAATCTGCAAATATATATGAACAACAATAATGGAAATTGTCTTGCGATCTTAGGTTAATATACTTTTACAATATCATTACCTGAAATTTTTTGTTGTCGAAAGAAAAAAAGAATTTAATGGGAGTTCTAAAAAGCTATCTCCAGATGGTCTTAGTAACTAGAGTAAAAACATTTTGTTCGTAAGAATTTACTTTTAAATTTTGCATCATCAAACTTTTTCAATTAAAACCAATACATAAACTGCAACAACCGTTCCTTTAAATTCTATTTTTAAAACAGTCATCTAAGCCAGCGGTGGGTCTTAAATTTGAGCTCAGAGTTTTAAGGAATTCTGCTAGTTCAGGTTTAGATTGCCTTTATTAAACTTTTAGAATGGAACTATTGTGATTTGAAATTCAAAGACAATAACAATTGCAGAAACGACAGCTTAGAAATGAAGCTTGTAAAAGAGGATGCAGAAAAAGCTTAGCTATAAATAGGA
Organism: Dysdera silvatica; assembly: GCA_006491805.2. NCBI lineage: Eukaryota > Metazoa > Arthropoda > Arachnida > Araneae > Dysderidae > Dysdera > Dysdera silvatica. Next base: position 21,160,835 of record QLNU02015359.1, on the reverse strand, counting down.
TAGCTTAATGCTGTGTTTTTGTGGATGAACATAGTTTACTAATTGCCTTTTAATTGCAACTTCAAGTTACACGTCTTTATACATTTTGTATTTTCATTGAATAGTTAAACTTTAAATTTTTTAAAGAATAAAATTACGGACAAAATATATTCTTACACGTTGAAATAATATTTTATATTAGTAATTTTTGGATATTGTTATATAATAAAATCATTGAAACATTTCTCCCGCTTTAATATGTTTTAATCTTTTTATTTTACGTTATAATATTAGTGAATGGTTTTGTAGATATTCAAGAAATTAGTATGTAACAAAATAACATTTCATGAATAAAACAATTAATGACATGAAGTTCGATTATATGAATATTTAATAGAATTCCATCACAATGATTTCTTTAGTTGCTATTAAAATTATTTTCATGTTTTTGCTCAATATGCTTGCATAAATGTAACGCGTTTGCGAACAATGCAGAAAATCAAGAGTTGAATCCCAGCATGATATCGACACTTCCAATATTTCCTATCAGTACATATTTTAGGGTTTGTTCTTCAACATGAATGAAATCAATATCCTTCTGAATCTTGGAAATTTGGAGCATTATGATTTTAGCCGCTTTGCACCATAAATCATAAAGGATAATTAATTTGTATAATAATTAATTTGTATAATAATTAATTTGTATTAAATTTTACGGATAATAATTAATAATTGTCGGAGTCGTTCCCTTTCACTTACGAATTTATGTTAAGCCTAGGAAATTTTTCACTCGTGACGCAGGTACACATAATAACTTTTAGTATCCCAGTCTTAATCAGGTTTTTTTTTTTAAAAAAAAAGGAAATAATGACTGATACGATACAGGTGGATGTACTGTGTAACAAAACTATTAATACTTTAATAATTATAATGCAGTGTGATACAGTAATCCATTATTCCGGCCCTGCGGTGGCGCAGTGTGGTAACGCGTTCGCCTAGTGCGCCGTTAATCCGGGTTCGACTCCCAACAGTGCAAAGAACGCTTACTCAGAGATCTCATAAAAAGATCGCACTGCTCACTGTAGTCCGGGGTTTGGTTCCCTATGCCTTAAGAGGTTCGGATTCCTCGGAAAACAGTAGGTCCCGGCGCAGCATGACCACTGTAGTCTTTGAGCCGTAAAACCACAAACAAACAAACAAACCATTATTCCTTGGTTCGTATCCAACTGTAAATCATGTTGACCGTCTTTTTTTTTTGTGTGTGTTTTACGGCGCAAGGATAGCCAGTGTTATATTGTGCAATTTTTCGAGGAATCCGAAGACATGTGTTACCGTAGCATAACCCTTCCTTTCTTTAACCTCTATATTTGAATCAACGAAAAACTTTAAGTTGGTTTTAACATTATGGACAAATAACTGCGTTTTCGTTTGATGTCAAAATGAACTGACATATGGCAATATCACTTGAAAATCACGTCAATTATTTTATTTGGGGGGGTCAAGTAAATTTTAATAAAGAATGGGCCAGACGTCAATCTAATCGTTTCATGGGAGATAGCCTATCACAGTTTGTTTCGCATTAATTTACGTGATAACTAATTATATAAATAGACGAAAATAATGATGTTATCGCCGTAGTATCCCATAACGCACAAGTTCTAGTGATACACAGGGTATATAAAAATATAAATTTTGCCTTTGGAGACAGCTATCGATTGTCTTCGTTAGACCCAGTCCCTGTTATCACGTGCGAAAAAGGAATTCGTGATATTTTTACCGGAAATCGTTATATATCGATGGACCATTCCGTAAATCTGACACTTTTGAAGTTTTTTTGGGAGTCTTCGATTAATTTTGATTCTCAACTTCAGTTATTTGTATGAAAAACGAAAAAATCGATTAATAAAAGGCGCTGACATTTTTAAAGAAGTTTGAAGAATATCTCTTTCACAAATACTTTCAGCAAAGAAGGGTTTATGCAAGCCGTAGTACCTTTAATCGAAGACACTAATTTATTTAGGTCTTTGTGACTTACAATCCATCTTAATATGCTTGAATAAAATTCTCAGATACATGAAAGATACCTTTTATGAAAGCTCATACGAGGTCAATTTAACTCATTGCTAATTGAATTCAATTCCATCGAATTCTCGAAAATTATTTGTTCCTTATATATTTCAAAGATAAATATATCTAATTTAAATATATGGCTTGTCCTAACATGTTTAATATACTGCAAATTTTGAAAGAGATTGTTACTAAACGAATGTGAATAATATAAATATTTGTTGTTGTTTTGTTTTTTAATTTTTTATGGCGCAAGAGCATCTGGGCTATACTGCGCCAAACATGGTAAAATCAAAGACTGTATGTATGTCGTGATAAAGATGCCAAAAAGCAAATGCAGTCATAATGTCCAAGAACGACCCTTGGCGCAGTATAGCCCAGATGCTCTTGCGCCATAAAAAAGCCAAACAAACAAGAACCACCCACAACTGTGTGCGGGTTTTGTCTAATAAATAAATAGTACTCAACTGATGATGATGGCTGAAAGCCAATGAAAAACTTTTCAAGCTTAATTAACATTTTTACAACTGTGTCTAATGGGTTTAGCGTTGCGTAATTTATCCAGTGATACTCACTCGTTTCGATCTGGATACTCAAGCGAATCTTACTATATTGTTCATTCACGTATTTAAAATTTAACTTTTCAAAATAATAAATAGTTTGTTTTTGTTCTCCTTTCTTTAAATGATATTATTGTAAAACGTGTTGAGCGTAGCTCTTCCCAGATTTTTATATCCCACACCTTTACAAAAACATGATACCGAAGGACAGGTCTTGCAAAATGTATGTCCAATTCAAATGCATATATATATATATATAGAGTTAATCACTTTCATAATTTATCCTTTGCAAATACGCTCCAAAGAAATCCATATTTTTTGCACCCTTTTTTTTATTCATTCTTGTGACGATATATCGGCAAAAACTAAATTTGGAAATTGGATTTTTTGTATACACGTGGAAAAAATTTTCAAGAATATTTTACAAGAAAGGTACATCTCAGATTGCTTCATCATCCGAGGTGCCGGGAAATCATATAGGTTAAAATGATTAATATTTTCACGTAGAATAAATGCTCAGCTAGGAGTTTACACGAAAACTTTCATTAAAATTGTGTACTTCCATAATAGAAATAATACGTGTTTTCTTTGCAGGCTTCCTTTTTTGTTGCCATTTGGGATACCAAAAAAAAACCGCAAGGTATAATTACAGTTCCGAAAATCGGAAATTTTCCGGACTGTTTATTTTATTTAATGTTTTGCAATTTTGTACAATTATAATTTCGTTTTCATTATTTGGCAACACATGTAATTGTGTGGGTTTCTAATGTAAACAAAACTGAGAAAAGACTTATTAGCTCACAAAAAACTGCGTTTATGAGAATTTCGATTTGTATAGTAATTTAAATTATCGCGACAGTTCAAATATTGCAATGAAATTTAATACTTGAATCAGTAATGATTTCGGCACCAATTTTAAATTATTTCGGAAAAAAAGGATGTTTATTTCATTTTAAATTAATTCACGTCATGCAAATCCCCATGGCTTAAAATGTATTGCCGTGGTACTAGAAAATCTAGATTATTCGAAAAATGTGGACCAAGTTTACGTCGTAGAGTCAAATAAATTAGATAAAAAGGAGGGCTGCCGCTCTAAATACTCTCATTTGTGGCAATTTCGGTATAATTTATTAAAACACTTTTTCAATTACGATTCTAATTACTTTTTTCTCTGAGGTTAAAAGTAACCTTATCTGTAACCAGCTTCCAATTTACAAATTATGGTAAAATATCTACAATATATTCAGTGTGTTTCTTTAATTGTACACTTAGGTCATTCCATGGAAATATGGAAAATATTTTTTTTTTATTTTTTATTAAAATAATTTATTTTATATGTTAAGTTTGTATACATATACTAAAGTGTTGTGGCAACAAAACAAATCATTCCCAAAATACTTTATTTCAAAATGGCTGCGGCCTGAAAGTAGCACATGTTGGAAGTGATATTATCTTTTACGTTAGGTCTACATTCAAGATAAGATAAAATCTGTTCTAAATATGTAAACAATAACTAAGTTTTCCGTTGAAAGCTTAAAATGTAGTCTTTTGATTGCACATAGTCAGAATTCATTGGTCGCATTGCACTTTACATTCAAAATGCTTGATTTTAAATGTTCAAGATAAAATTGTAACGTGAGATACAAAAACAAGCTATTTTTATAATATCCGTTTACATTAGAAAATCAGCATTAAATTATTTTGCATTCTGTATATTAGGCAATACGTGTAATGTGATTGTTTGTACCCTACAGACACTACCGAAATATGTAACGTGAATTGCCGACATTACGATCACTCACGTTGCAATACTCAAAAATGCATTCTAATTGATCCGTTTATATTTATTCGGGAATCAGATAAAACTTTTTAAAATGGCACTACACCTGCTGAAAGGATAAAACGTAGGAAGGGAAAGTTAAGAGCCGAGAGAAAATATGGTGAATGTAAAAACAAGCGAACAGAATTTATGGAGGAAACCAGAGAGAAGAAGAAAGCCATGGAAAGCAAATTCCCAAAGGCTGAACAGATAAAGTTGATGGTTGCTAGAAGAATGAGCATAAAGAAAAGGGTTTCCAAATACAGAGAATTAAAAAATGACAATTATTTCTATTGGGGAAAATAAAGTATCGCTGGCATTCAAATCCAACTCTGCACCAGTTCAAGGCTATAGCTAAGACTCGTCGAGCTCTTCCCATGTCACCGCGCAAGAAGCGTTCAGTTATATGTAAACTTTGTGAAAGTTTAGGACCACAAGAAACGTTAGAAAAGAATGCTAAACAACCTAAGTCTGCGTTGAGTGCTAAAACTATTGTTAAATTTCTATGTTCCAAAATTTTCAAAACTTCTATGTTCGTGATAATATAAGCCGACCCTCACCGGGAAGAAAAGACGTAAAAACAATACGAAAGGATGGTAAAAAAAGACCATATTTAATTACGGCATTTAATTTGTCCAATTAAGGATACACATGCGTTGTTCTGTGCTAAACATGGCAAACACATTGGCAAAAGCAAATTTGCCGAACTGCGTCCACCGTATATATTACTGCCCAATAAACTTTCACATATTGGGTGCCTGTGCAAGTACTCTGAAAACTACATAATATCAATTAATTCCTTGCACAAGTGTATACCAGAAAAATTTCCAGCATACAGTTCTGCACTTCCCAACTCCTTAATATGTGCTGAACCCATAGAAAATTGTTGGATGGGAAACTGTGTCCAGTGCAAGGGTAGTAAATAAAAACTTCACGAGGCTTTTACAGATATTCCGGAACATCTTTCAGCAACTTGGGATATTTGGAAGGAAAATGAAGATCATAGGTTATGCAAGATGGTGACGTAGGGAAGTGCGATAGACCTTTGTAGCGATTTTTGGCGCTGCAATCGCGCTCTTAAACGTACCTTGACCTTTTAATCGTTGCACATGGGCAGTAACGCTTAAGCATAGTTTAAATCGTTATATATTGTTGTGAACTCCCTTCTCTTTCGTTTACGTATCGCCTGTATTCGATTGGGATGCGATTTTGTTGCGATGTTCCGTTTAGATGACTACTGTTACCATGTCTACGTTACTGCGAAGCACTTCGGAAGTTGTTGATGTTACATAACCAAGTCAGCATTAAATTCGTTAAGTTTCTACGAACTGTTTTCACATTTGACTTTGATTCACGCCATGCACGAAGTTACGCAACTCGTCAATTAGCACCGTAATAAAGAATGACTTCGTTGATTACCTAGAGTACGTAAAGGTATAGTTATTCTAAGACGGATAAGTATAAATCTATCCCCAAAAATAAATAATGATCTCTATAATTCTCCGATTAATTGCCATCTAGCACATTGTAACTGTATTTGGGGTAGTTTGGATATTGTTAACAATGATATAATAAAAATTTTCAAAATAAATCAATCAAATTGATTAATAGAGATAAGGTGCGAACGGGGCCATCTCCTTTATTCTAGCTATTTTGATATCCATGTTCAAAGTTTCCGATGTGCCCAAGATTCCATGGTATTTTACAACTCTACCTAGAAGTTCATTTTAGTTCACACCAACTATTTGTGACGCCAAGTGATATGCCGGAATGCCAATTAATAGAATGTTGTGGTGGTTTAGTTGCCTATTACGTTAATAAACAGAAGATTATACGTTTCGACATAGAGGCTCGCTTCTCCCCCGACACCTTGCTTGCCATATTAGGAATATGACAAAGACTTTTATGGAGCATGGCTACATAAAAAGGAAACAAACCAAAGCCTATCACAAACAGAGGGAAGCGGTAGGGCAGGAAGATTTTGGTCAGAGGAATGCACTTATAGAAATAGATTTCTCCGAAAATTGCATCGTTGGGCACAGGATAAAATACAGATTGCCCATTGGAGACAGAACCAAGTAAGCCTATTTGCTTGTTCAATGCTGCATAGTGTAAAACACAACCCATTGGTTCTTGCCTCTGATAACCTAGATCATTTGAAAAAGACAGTGATGAGTTCTATGGACTTGATTCTTGAGCAGATTCCTGAGGAAGCTAATATAATCAATATATGGTCCGATGGACCAAGCTCACAAATTAAACACAAATTTATTGTGTCTGAAGTCGCCACTCTTGAAACGCACTGCCACAAAAAAATAAGGTGGAACTACTTTGCGACGTCGCACGGAAAAGGCCCAGTTGACGGCCTAGGAGGGACCATTAAACGTCAAGTTTGGAATGCAGTGAGAGAAAGAAAGCAAAGAGTTCCAATGCCGCTCAGTTTGTCACTACAGCAACTGAAGTCTCTGCAATTAAAGTGCTGGAGATCACGCCAAACCGAATTGTTGAAAGAAATCTTGCATTAGATACAAGGAAAATATTCACAAATGCAAAGCAAGTGAAAGGCATATCAAAAATGCACCATTTTAAGATTCTGGAAGGTGAATCTGTTTGTTCCACACTTTCTACAGAAAATGGTACAATAATTACCCAGTTATATGGAAATGTGAGCTAGACCGTCATTTAGGTCTTCCTTCTACTGCCAGTTCAACAGTTCCTGCTGAAATTAAGCTTGGATAATGGGTTGAAGTGAGGAATGAGGGAAGTGTTTTTCCAGGAGCTGTGGCAGTAAAAAAGAATCGTTGAAGAGCTGTAGGATTACAAAATTAGTGCCATGAAAAGAACTAGAAACTTCTGGACACGGCCCACCCCTGTGGATGAAATATTTTACATCAAATCCCAAATCTCACTGGCGTTATTTCCCCATCAAGCATAGTTAATTCAAGAGGGTATTATAGATTCTGAACCATCTGCAACATTCATACTTTAATAAATATTTGTCAAAAGTCTTTAAGTATCAAGAAAATAGTTATTTACCTCAATAAGATTACCTAAAATTTTGAAAAGTATCGTGAGTTACCATACAGTCTAACGTGAGTTACAATGATAAAGTTTAATTTCGTTAATAACCTTGGAAATTTTGAACGTATAACTACTATCAGTCCCATGTTTAGTGCGGTGCGAGCTGGGCGGTCGCCCAGGGTCGCCAAAATGTGTAGTGCAAATACCAAGAAATCAGTTTTTAGCGGCCCCATATACTTTCGACAGAGTATTTGGTCAACTCACCTTTTGTGTGTGTGACGTCATACTTCCCATAATGCAACTTTTAAATGGTGGTCGAAATAAATACATGTGTTTTTAGTCAAATGTGTTATCATCAGGAGCCTATGTACGTTACCATGTTTATTGTGGTGGCAATATGGCCACTGCAGAGACTCGTGGCAGCCCACAAAACTAGAAAAATTACTTTGTAAGTTCTAATAGGATAAAAAAGCGGCTTTGTTCGTTGAATTAGCTTTCATTAATTCGTTATAATTATAATAATTAGAGTAATAATAAATTACAATGATTCGTATTTTATTTAATTTTTATCCCCTATTTTCAATTTAACTTCATTATCTGCTCTTTATTTTTACCTACAGCGTTTAGACCAGGAAAGGACTTTATGCTTTATGAAGGACCCAATGCTAAACCCCGGTAAATCATTTTATCGTTGTGTTATGTCAAAATATTTTTAAGGGCCGCTAAAATCTGCTTTGCCCAGGGCCGCTAACACCGTAAGCACGGCCCTGATAACTGTGTTATGAAAGGCAAGGGTTTTGTACTAACATTACATAATAAGTTTGTAAGAGGAGGAAAACGCTAAAAAGTGAATACATAAAATTAGGCTTTCCAATTCACGTAATGTGTGTGTTACAACAGAATAATATTTTTTATATTTCAAAATTAATACGAAAATGGTAATAACCATTCATAATAGCCAGGGGTATATTGCATACTTAATTATTTTGTTCAAGTTTGCTTTTAATTACTATGTTAAAATCATCTTGACTGCTGCAATTAGATGTCAATTGTAACGTGAGTTACAATGGAATGACCCACTTGCGAAATATATTAGTCTATAAATAACTCTTAACGAGTTTGAATATTGAATAAAATGTTCACATGCATTAAAGACATTCTTTTCCATGTAAGCTCCTACCACTGGCAGATCCAAAAGGGGAGCGGTCTGGGCGCTCAGGCCCCCCAGAGCTGTCGTAAGTGCAATTTTCGGGTTTTTGGATTCCACAAATTAAAATCATTTAAGTAATTCTTGTAATGAATAAAAAGTATTTTTTAAATTTTATAATCATATATTAATAAATACTTCCTCTATCCGAAAATATGGTATCCATTTAAAAGGCTGCTGACGATTAACGGAGGAAATAAACATTTAAGTAAGGAACTAATATTAATGTGTAACTGATGAACAAACATTACTTTTAAATTTAGGCCTATGCCATATTTTCGGACAAAAAAAAAGTCAAATGCATACCATATTTTGTGTGATTTGTTTTTTTTAAATGTATACCATGTTTTGTGTGATTTGTGTTTGTTAAATGTATACCATATTTTCGGACGGAGGGCGTACTAAATTTTTAAACTAATTTTGAAGATTTTTTATCTCTTCATCTTGTTCCTGTCACACGCAGTGGCGCACCCAGAATATTCCTAAGTTGGGTAGTGGTGCAAAAAATGTTTGGTTAAAACATAGCCAGGGCCATATCCATTACGATTGTTTTTGTGCTCATTTATCATTAAATGTGTCACTATAGATTAATTATTAAATTACTAATAATTCTACAGTGCAAGATACTTAAATAATTAAAAGTAGTAGTAGATTTTGTTTATACAATTTTACAATGGCCAGCCCTCGTCGCCCACAAAAATCACCAATTTAGTAATAGGTTGAAATAACCTTATTGTGCAAAACTTACTAATGCTTGCCTTCTGCCCACCACTTTATCTATAGGAGACCTTCTTCCTTTTGTGAGGTTTTAAAAACTCATCGGCATTATAAACGAAATCCTTATGATAAAGAAAAGCTCTATGTTGGCTGAACTTGTCCAAGGATTTCTTCCAATTATTAAATTCATTTGAAACAAGTTGACCTGTGGCTTGTGTCAACCTTAAGCCGACTTCATGGGGTGAAAAGAGAACACAAAAAATTTGCTATAGACACTGTCTTCCGCCTTTAGGTAAGCTAGATAGTTATGTTTACTCAATTCAGAAGAGCAGAACTTCAGACTGTGGTGAGATTTTCTTTGATTTTATACAGCACTAGTGACGCTTGTGGGAAAATTACAATTTGCATATGGTTGCCAAAGGCTTTTTATGCACTATCTTCATCAGTGATTTCAGATTTCTTGACATAATTAGAAATATCTACATTCAGGGTTTCCATTTCAACTGTGTTTGATGTTGCGTTATGTTCTACCTTTACCTCCTGGAAAGCGTTTGTAGACAGCCTAAAGCCACTGTTGTTGCTGGCATTAACAGTAATTCCGTCGATTAAGAAAAAAAATTATTAACATTTTTTAGGCGTCATAATGTTAACGCCGATGTTATGGCATGGTTAGTTGGTGAATAAAAAACACTAAATTAGACCGGTAAAAAAATCAGAAAAGAAAATGATTTTTCTGCGTCTGATGGGCCACGATCCACAACCTGCTGCAAGGGGATTTTCGATGAATTTAATACCGATCTCTTCGCAATTTGGTTTAAAAAGCAGTCCATTTATTGATCCATTTCGACAAATAACCGGTTTTCGAAAATGTGCTTTAAATAAAAGGATAATCGTAAGGGATTGAGTGTTTGTCGTCTGTAGCTCAGTTGGTAAGAGCACCTGCCCATATAGCAGAAGGTCGTAGAATTGTACTCCACCAGATATGGAAAAATATTTTTTTTTTTTTACAAATGTTTCACCATCCAACATGCCATAACATCGGCGTTATACTACGCCTAAAAAACGTTGATGAAAATTGTTTCTTAATTTAATCTGCGTAGTGTTTGAGACCTGTGTAAATAAATCTCATCAAAGTCACAAGAGCTCAGGAGAATGTCGTTGGGATCGTCCCTGTTTTCAATTTTTCTGAGTCTGAGGCTCCCGCACCCCCACCCCCAAGGGCTAACAAATCAAAAAATTATTACAAAAACAGTCAAAAACATATATATTTTTTTAAATAATAAAAGCGAAAGTAGTGACGATCCCAACGACATTCCTCTGAACTCTGATGACATTCATGAGATTGTTGTTGCTTGCCTCAACAGCAATCTATCTCATTTCATCAAAATCGTCAAAAAGCACGTTGCAGTAGGTCGTGAATCATGCTCCACCAGACACAGAAAAACATTTTCTTTCTTTTACAAATATTTCGACATCTAACTATGCCATAACATGGGGGTTAACATCGGGGTTATCATCACTAACCCTATAAAACGTTGACAAAAATTGTTTCTTAATTGATGAGATTGCTGTTGAGGAAGGCAACAGCAGTGGCTAGGGGCTGTCTTCAAACGCTTTTCAGGAGGTAAAGATGGATCAAAACACAATATCAAACACAGTTGAAGTGAAAATTCTGACTGCAGATATTTTTAATTATGTCAAGAAATCTAACCTCACTGATGAAGATAGGATAACAGTGCTAAAAAATCTTTGGGAACCATATGCAAATTGCAATTTTCCCACGACCGTCACAAGTGCTGTATAAAGTCAAGGAAAATCTCACCACAGTCGGAAATTCTGCTCTTCTGAACTAAGCATAACTATCTAGCTTACTCAAAAGTAGAAGACAGTGCCTATAGCAAATTTTGTGTGTTCTCTTTTCACCCCATGAAGTCGGTTTAACATCGACGCAAGCCACACATCAACTTGTTTCAAAAGAATTTAATAATTGGAAGAAGACCTTGGAGAAGTTCAGATAACATTAGAACTTTTCTCTATCATAAGGATTCAATTCACAAAGCCGATGAGTTTTTAAAGGTCGCAAAAGGAAAAAAGGCTTCCGTAGATCAAGTAGTGGACAGAGGGCAAGCAAAAGCAAGTTTTGCACAATAGGGTTATTTTTAAACCTATTACTTAACAGATGATTTTTTGTGGGAGACAAGGGTTGGCCATTGTAAAATTGTATAAACAAATTCTACTGCTATTTTTAATTATTTACGTATTTTGCACTGTACAATTATTAATAACTTAATAATGATGAATGAGCACACAAAAAATAATGGTAATTTATATTCACTAAAAATGCCTTGCACCTCTGCCCCCCCCCACACACACACCTTTGGGAATATTCTGGATATGTCACTGTGTAGGACTAGCGGTGCTTGCATGTGAGAGAAATATTCCTTTAAAAATAGAAAACTTTATTGAAACATTTTCGGTCATTCGCAGCCGTAGAGGTAATATATATTTTAATATATATTTAAAAATTATAAAGAGGATACTTCTTACAAGTACTTGAAACAGACCCTTTTGTTTCATCCGCATCCTTATTCAACTTTCAAAATGCGTTTCTCAATATTGGCGCGGGCCCCAAACACATCTTAGATGTTTTGAAGCGTGTTTAGAGCGACATTTAGAACCTGAAATGTCTCTTGCGTTCGCATTTTTTTTAAGTACTTTACTCCAACGCTTATGAAAAAAAAAAAATAGGGGCAAACTCAGTACCCTTTTCCCGTGTGTATGTATTGGAGCCCCTCACCCCGGAATATTTGCCTGGATCCGCCCTTGGCTCCTACGAAATCAATTTAAGTCATTGTTAAATGAAAAATTGTTGAAAATGCTGTACTTTATATAAAACCACTCTGAGCAGTATGATGAATTCAGTTTCTTATAGTCAAGTGAAATTAGACTTCATTCCCAGATACATTCATATTTTCTCTCTTCCACTAAGAAAAATTTCGCCTTATGAACTATTTCAGAACTAATGAACGTTTTACTAAGATTATGGGCTAAAAGCCAATTAGTTAGTTTACAATTTGTTGCATAAGACTGCATCACATTGAAGTTAAAATAAAAAGTATTAACCATAAATTTGTATTTATTAAAAAATCCTTTAGACGTTTTGAGATCCTTTTAGAATTTTTTATTCGTATAGGAAGTCAAGTTTCCAAAATTATGCGATCTTTCAAAACATACATTCCGTTCGGCTTATATGGAAAGTCGAATGTTCGGGATCCTAAAATGATCAGTTCTTTAGTAAGTGAAATGAGTAAATAGTGTTGCAATAAGTTAGAGGAAACTTGGGAAAATTCCAAGAAACCCGGATTCTATCTTTCGCTTTCATATTTAATAAATTTTTTTCCAAACAGCTCAAGGCTAGAAATGGTGAATTCAAAACCAGGAGCCTGAAACTGGAGTTTTATAAAGTTTTCGAAATAAAGAATGCAGCTCGCTGAATCCAAATTTATACGTAAATCCAACTTTCGGAATTGGTTTACATAATTTTCTGATATGAAATCACATGAAATTTTTCCTGAAATACATATATCAGCGACTTTTTTTTGCGAAACACAAAATATCGGTTTCATTTTGAAGAAAGTACATCTCCCACCAGCGGAAAAAATTAAGTAATAAATAAATGGCAAATTTAAAATTTCGGAAAAGATTCAAAATATATTTTGTCATACCATATTATCTGATGGTAAACCTTATTATGCACTATTTTATTAAAAATTTCAAAATAAATTATGGAAATTTTCCATTAAAAATGTAATATATCTGACAAAACAGATATACAATAAATACTTCAAAAATGTCTTGTTTGGTAATTTTATCACGAGCTCCGTTACACTCTAAACTGTAACGTACGTACATTGGGCAAAAAGTTATTTAGAATTAAAAGTAATTCAAGTATTGTAATTTTAAAATATATAAATGCCACTCAATAAAATAACAGACGGTGATTTAACTAACAATATTAATTGTTGAATTTTATTTATAAATCACAGAACTCATATGTTGTTTAAAATTCCTTCAAGATACATATTTCTTTAATGTTTATATTAATAATTTTATGTTTTTGTGTCCGTTATATCTGCTTAGAATGCTGTTATTTGCTTTCAACATTTTGCACTTAATGTCTTTTCCTTCGGGTAATAATAAAAGGATTGTTTACAAGAATTTATTTAAAATTCTTCGAGTTATAATTTCGTTCTCAATTAAATGCAGTACGTGGTTATATATTTTTTACGCCTTTGTTAAAATGTTCTAATCTGTGTAACATAGGTTAAGAGAAAAAAGTGGTATCTCTCCTTTTATATATGTAACTGGAAAATAAGGTATTCTAAATAAGGTAAGTATAACTATAAGTTTATTTTTATTTGGAAAATACAAGGGAAGACACATTAATTTTTCTTTATCAAGTCTAGGGCAATGATACACAAAATCTGGCTTTTCCTATAATAGCTTTTTATTGGAAATATTTTTTACCATAATTATTGCATTATAATTGTTCTTGTACGGCTTTCATATCTTACATAAAAATGCAAGCTGATTTTCTCAATAGCAGTCATGAAAAATATTTTCTCCAATAAATATTCTTGATGACTTGGAGCGACCTGTAGCCGAAATAGTAATTTAAGAATTTAGTTAATAATTTTATGATAGCGATTGTAGAATATAAATACTCCTGATACATATAAAATGAAACTACACTAAAGTTTAATAATTTGATTATATGTAAATATATATGTGAAGCTCAACCATTGGTGTTGATTCATATTAGGGGTTTTAAATTTGTAAATTTTGCTTAAATTCTAATTTAAAGCGGAATTTATAATTAAATTTCTGTTTGTTACTAAACAGTAAAGTGTGTTTGCACGGAACTTCATGTAGAAACAAGTTGTGCAATCGTTGTTATAGTGAAAATTAATTAATTAATTTGGATTAGAACCATGAAGTTTCCATTTCAAAATTAATTGTAGATTATTTCTATAAAAATTTCTGCTTAGCTTTCTCTACTGTATTTAAAATGTGGTTGCCTATCTTATCCTAACCTTTCAATTTTCTCTTTTCCTCTCGCCATTCCAGGTTTTCTTAATAAGCATGCGAACTTCGGCAAAAAAAAGAAAAAACTAATTGCTGATACTTTTGTACGTTGTGTCCAAGATAAACGTTTATTCTTGAAACACCTATATTGGTAGTTGGAACCACTGACCTTGGCACGTCCATATACGGATCCGATGGTCATCTGCTCCAAGACTGAAGCGGGATTCATCGTTGAACACTATGCGATACTAATCTGCTGGCAGCCAACACCATTCCAAACGACTCTGTCGATGGTGTCAAAGGTCAAAGGTAGACGTGATAAAGGTCGCTATGAGCGTAACCCTACCTCAGCTAAGCATCGTGATAAGGAGGAATGAATAGTCCACGGGTGGTATGAAGGAGACTGTAGCACAGTGAATGGCGGATAATGATGCCGTTGGGTCAGTTCGGGCCTGTCGCACAACCAACCGACCTTGCCTCGCATCCATGCACCTTGGCCTTCCAGAGCTTTCATTCTGCCGATAAGTTCCTCGCAGCAACCATTGCTGCCAACACCCTTGAATTATGCTTGTTTGTTTGCTTTTACGGCTCAAAGACTGAGCCGTTAAACCAAAAACCGGCTGCGCCGGGACCTACTGTTTTCCGAGGAATCCGAACCTCTTAAGGCCTAGGGAACCAAACCCCGGACTACAGTGAGCAGTGCGATCTTTATGAGATCTCTGAGTAAGCGTTCTTTGCACTGCTGGGAGTCGAACCCGGATTAGCGGCGCACTAGGAGAACGCGTTACAACACTGCGCCACCGCAGGGTTGCCTTTGAATTAGCAGTGTCCATACGGTGCATGTGGCGGCCTATTGCTCGTTCGAATCAGCCAGCTTCACCCATCTCGACCATGCGACCGCGTTTGAAGTCGTTCAATTGGCTATAAGGTCTTTGACAACGTCGTAATGGCATTACTGATTTCGTCTCCAGGGAACTGCAACGCTGATAACGAAAAAAAATAAACCGTCTGCAATTTTTACCTCTTTTATACGATGCTCGTTGCAAAATAGAAATGCGCGCTATGATTGAAGTTAACACTCATTGGCTTTGAAAATTTAATCATTTGCATATTTTATCTGAAGGAAATTTCGAGATGATTTGATTATTTTTTAGGGGTGCTTCTTTTGTTTTTCTCAAAAGAATATATATACCAAAGAAAATAAACCTAAAGTACGAAATTCTATAAAGCATCATACAAGAATATCGTATTCTCAAAACATGTTGGGCACAGCATAGCCCAGATGCTCTTGTGCCATAAAAAATTCAAACAAACAAAACGTGTTCAGTTTAACAGAATATTTTACAGGCAAAGAAATTAGATAAAAGAAAGTGAATGGACAAATAAAATACAAATTTCTTAAATTCAGCAAATAGCATTTATTCTTCATGAACACGTTAAAATGTTATAACTGAAGAGCACTTATAAATTAACAAGTAGGGTACAAAAATAGTCGAAATACGCGGGAAAATATTATCAGCCTCTAAAACCTTTCCAAAAATGAAAAATTAAATGTTCGTTTGAGTTTTACGGGGCAGGGACAGCAAGGGTCATACTGCATCGGGACCTACAGATTTCCAAAACCCCGAACCTCTTTAATCTTAGAAGACCAAAGCCTGGACTAAGATGTCGGCAGGCTATGTTAGTCGGAAAGCTTTCTTCCTTTGGCGCAGTTGAGAGTTGAATGCGACATAATCACCCTTTAGACGAAACCTTCACCAATGCATGACCACAGGGCCGAAAGTTCGATTTTTAAAATGTAAAGAATATACAGGTACATCTTTCGAAATATATTGATTTTCGTACTAGAAAGCTACAAAATTCAAATAGCATAAAATGGATTTTTAAATGACAAAAAGTATTTTTATTTCTTATCGAACTTCAGACCAATATTTTTAGTCTTATGTCAGTCAAAATTTGCAAGTAGCTTTTCTGCTCAATCCATATTTTGCCATACTTGCTTATTTGGAAATAAGAGAAACGAGTACGCTAGCTAAAAAGCAACCAAAATGCTTATTGGAAATATATTGGATTTTGAAACCTACGGTAGTTTCTTTTTGTTCATATTTGCATTGCTTTTTCGCAATATGCAAAATTGGAAATACAAAATCTGGCGTTTCCTGAAAAGCACTTAAATATATATTGTATTCATAGTCATCTAAGAAATTCTAGTATTTTTCAGTTTTTAATATTAAAAATTTTCACAGAAAATCTAAGACAAAAATAGTACTCTTAAATATCATCATTTCTGATCGTTAAAACCTCTTGACATGTGGCAATATGTGTAATAACAATCAACCTATAATATCCGGATTATTCTATATTTTAGCAAAAATTTACTTTTATCATTACACCTCATTGCTTGTACTCATTTATTCTAAATGTATTTCGCAGTTTCTATGAAAAATTTCATCGTTTAAAAACTATTTAGCGAAACTAATCATCGTTTACAAATTATTTAGCGAAAGTGATCATGATTTAGAAACGATTTAACGAAAGTTATCATCTGAACACTAACGAAAGTTATCATCGTTTAAAAATTATTTAATATAAGTGATCATCATTTAAAAACCCATTTAGTGAAATTTACCATTGTTTAAAATCTATCTATTGAAAATGATCACCAATTAAAAATTATTCACTGACCATCGTTTAGCCGTAAATTTGATTTGTTTCGCTGCAGGGATTCAGAAAACTGTTGGTCCAGCATAACTTCAGCCGTCTTTTCGTAAAATCAGAGCAAACACGAGCGCCCGGAGAAGGGTACAAGGGGTGCATTTGCGCCCCCTTGGCTTATGAAAAAATGGGAAAAAAGACTGAACCAAGAACATTATTCAACAGAAATTTTTCCTGGAGGCGCCCATGAGAACAGACAAAGTTCTAGATATCACACAGCTATTTCAGTATATACATTTACGTTTCTAGACTAACATTTTCTATTATACATGATTTGTCAATTGCAATCAAGTTCTTGCTGAAGCCAGATTGCTCAAAGTGATTTCACCTATGCTTTTCAATAGGCGTCCTCTACCTTCTATTGTGGAACTTCATCATCTTATGCGAAATTTTCTGAAGTATTGCGGCTTTCTCGGATACCAATTACGTATATCCCTCGTTAATGACTGATCCTTGTAAACCCTTTGATTCATTACTAACCAAGTTACGTTTCGTTTTCCTTACAACATTAACCATTTTATCAAGGATGTTCTTAATCCTTATTAGCTTTACTAATAATGACAGATAATAATGGATAGTA
Source organism: Dysdera silvatica (assembly GCA_006491805.2). NCBI lineage: Eukaryota > Metazoa > Arthropoda > Arachnida > Araneae > Dysderidae > Dysdera > Dysdera silvatica. The sequence continues at coordinate 21,143,085 of QLNU02015359.1, read as the reverse complement.
GTAATATCCATTATTATCTGTCGAACTCCCTTCAATTACATATAAAGCAAATATATTTCGATATTCTTATATATTTACTGTCGTTTTCTCTGAAAACGTACGATTGGTGGATATTTAAAAGGAAAACATGATTCTACAGAATATTGTCCCATCGAACACCATGGCATTTCCAAGTTCACCTTAGCCAATTACAATCGGATCCAAGAAATCGATGTTTTATCATAAAAGGAAATTTCAGCTTAATATGTGTTAGAGATAACTTTATAACACAAATATAAATTAAAAAAAAATTGGAAAATTAATTAAAACAATAATTCTTTTCCCATCTTCATGGAATGGAACTTAGCTCTTAGTAAACCGTTTTAATAAGGGCGGAAGAAATCATTCGATAACAATTAACGATATACTGGATATGTTTAGTAACTTGACATAAACAATACCAATTAAAACAACGTTTTCAGAAACATTCGACAGTTTTAATGTCAGTTTTCAATGAAATAATAGTTTTCTTTTTGTGAGAAGTCAAACTTCTGAGGACACAAATCACGCACTGCGATATTTCGAGCTGTAATTTGAATTAAACATTTACACATTATTCCGGTTCTCCAAATCTCCCACTTCCGTCACCATTTATTTTCCTCCATGGTTTCTCAATGTGGATATCGAAGATCGATAAAACCAATAAGAAACATTCCTTTCATATTATTGATGCTAATTTTGTTTCAAAAGCAAATGGAACGTGATGCAATTAGTTTCTTTCATTTTTAGATTAGCAGGCAAAAGAATCTTCCGCACAATGGTGTTTCTATTTGTCAATATTTACTTCGTTACTACATATTATAACCTAAAGAAATTCAACTTTAATAACACGCTTAAAATAAACAAGTAAAATTTAATTAACCGGCTTTTCATTAAAATTGAAAAATTATTCAGTATTCAAAAATGTAATTAAAAATATAAGTAGAAAAATTTATACTAACTTTCTGTAGAAAGATTTTATACTAACTCAACGTTTCTAAAATACGTAGGTTATTTATTTATTATTTCAGATTATTATTAATTAATTAATTATTAATTATTTCAGAAGTTAAAATCCGTGTTTGCAAAGAAGTGTTTTGCCGC
>QLNU02015359.1:21131099-21141863 GCA_006491805.2 Dysdera silvatica | reverse complement strand
AAACAAACAAAACGTGTTCAGTTTAACAGAATATTTTACAGGCAAAGAAATTAGATAAAATAAAGTGAATGGATAAAGAAAATACAAATTTCTTAAATTCAGCAAATAGCATTTATTCTTCATGAACACGTTAAAATGTTATAACTGAAGATCACTTGTAAATTAACAAGTAGGGTACAAAAGTAGTCGAAATACGCGGGAAAATATTATCAGCCTCTAAAACCTTTCCAAAAATGAAAAATTAAATGTTCGTTTGAGTTTTACGGGGCAGGGACAGCAAGGGTCATACTGCATCGGGACCTACAGATTTCCAAAACCCCGAACCTCTTTAATCTTAGAAGACCAAAGCCTGGACTAAGATGTCGGCAGGCTATGTTAGTCGGAAAGCTTTCTTCCTTTGGCGCAGTTGAGAGTTGAATGCGACATAATCACCCTTTAGACGAAACCTTCACCAATGCATGACCACAGGGCCGAAAGTTCGATTTTTAAAATGTAAAGAATATACAGGTACATCTTTCGAAATATATTGATTTTCGTACTAGAAAGCTACAAAATTCAAATAGCATAAAATGGATTTTTAAATGACAAAAAGTATTTTTATTTCTTATCGAACTTCAGACCAATATTTTTAGTCTTATAAACAAGAGCAGCGATAGGTATCTGTTTTATCGAAGACTACGCAGCGACAACAATGTCAATCAATCAACGTTTATTGGCGTAGTGATACCGACGCCGATGATATGGCGTGACGCGTGTGACGTTTCACCATCTAATCACGCCATACCATCGGTGTTGGTATCACTACGCCAATAAACGTTGATTGACATTGTTGTTTGATTTAATCTGCGTAGTGTTCGATTTATATAAAATAAATACATATGCTGCAACGTGCATTTCGATCAATTTAATACCAGTCTCTTTGCAATTTGGTTTAAATAGTAGTCTATGTACTACACCATTCTGCGAAATAACTGGCAACAATATATATACGTTCGTAAAGAGATTATATATTGTCCTTCGTAGCTCAGTGGGTAGAGCCTCCGCCCGGCAAGTGGAAGGTCGTGGGTTCAGGTCCCACCGAAGGCAGAAATATTTATTTTCTTTCGAACGTTTCACCATCTAATCACGCCATACCATCGGCGTTGGTATCACTACGCCAATAAACGTTGATTGATTGACATTGTTGTTTGATTTAATCTGCGTAGTGTTCGATTTATATAAATGGAGACTTGAAATTTTTAAATATTGAATAAATAAACGAAAGAATAAGCAAATAAAATAATGTTAAACAATAATTTCTGCTAAATTACGTATTTTTTAACCTTACTTTTTATTGTAGAATGGATCTAATGCATATATAACATTTTAAGTTCACCTTTATGTAGCAAATATTTGCATGTGAAGTGCGTAAGTATGTATACGTAATTGATATGCTAAATATACTTACCAAGGTGAAGTATTTGGAGATCTAGTTTGATAACAAAAAAACGAAGGTTTATTTATTAAACTTGTATGACATTTTACCTCATACTGAACTTCGAACTTTGACCATAACGAGTAGATCAACTCTTTGGGTACACTTTCCATGCCAAACTTGTAAATTTACCCAGATCTTCCTCCACTTTTCGTGCAAGTGTTTTTTCAAAGTCGCCACAAAGAAAGGCCTTACTGTTCGATATATGATGCAGCTTTCCAGTTTTACCCAAAATATATTTTGTCTTTCGTCTGGACTCTGTTTAAGGGGAGGGGGGGGAAGTAGGATAATTTGGAAAATTGGATTCTATTTCTGCTGTCGATCTCTTCAACTGAGTTATGTCTATCAGAAGCTTTACGAATGAACTCTAAGCAATTTAAATTACATATCTCTGACATGCGGTTATAAGCATAATGACTAATCCCTTGATGCACAAAGTTCAGCGAAATAGCGCTATTGCTGCATCTCGTCTCAGATGTGTTCGAATACAGTTATTTCTTTTAATAGTAGTGAAATAGAGGCAAGTTTGGATAATGGATGTGGCTGTGCCTGGTGACTCAAGAATTAAGTTAAAGAATTTAACAAAATAACAAGGCACAAAGATTTGCAAATCGAAGTCGAAAGGTTATGGAGAATAAAGCAGTTACCATTTCCATAGCACCATAGCAACATTCTATAGCACCAGGTGACATTGCAATTAATCCTATCAAATCTTAAAAATTATCTGTTGGCAGAATTGTGATGCACTAACAGCAAATGGCCGCTTTGCTTGGAACTGTCCGCAACCTACGAAAATATTTTTCATATTTAAGTACTCGGTAAAGGCGTTTCGATATTAAAAGATATATCAACTCGTTTATTTCAAAATGGATTGTCCAGCTGCATCATATTAATAATAAGTAAACGAAACAAAAATCACCAAATACCAAGATCTCGGATAAGAAACCAAAGGAAAATGGAAAGAATTGACGTTGTACTTATAATTCCATAGCTAGTAATTTCTGACTATCGCAGTTGGGCTCAAATTTGTGCTTCCAATATAGAGGAGAAAAATGGATAACACCCTGGTTTGTAGTCGAACTAATGTCCCTCCGTTAGAGAGAGTGTCTTAAACGCTGGACCATCAAAGCACAAGAATGACCCTCCCTTTTTTCTTATATGAGGTTTTTGTCAGATATTATTACCCCCCTGAGAGTTAAAAGAATGACCTAATGGTCAACACACGAAGCCACTGTGGCGTGTATTTTGTAATTTTTCGTGGAAATATTTTATAGATAGTAAATTCTGACAACTATGATTGCGCTCAAATAAGAGCTTTAAGTGTATAGGAGAAAAAGGATATGGCGCTGTTCCGGAGTTGAACAAGAAATTCTCCTTTAAATCTGGAATGTGAATTCTGCCCAGAATTTAATCAGGATTTTTCCTTTAGGTCTGGAGTGATCTGGGATAGTCTGGAATGTGAATCCTGTCCTAGAAACCAACTAGGATTCCTGATTATCTGGGATGATCTGGAATAGTCAGAATGATTTGCAATGGAATCTCCTGATCTGGAATGCCTGAACCGCTAATCCTTTGCAATATATATCCTTTGCAATATACCTATATAGAAGGAGTCCGTAATTTCTGGAGTGATTGGCTCTACACACGGCGATATAATTATGGCCATGATGCGAAACAGTTGGTACTATTGCCTCAAGTTGCGCAATATTATTTCTATGGTCAAGCAGTATTGGAAGAAATCTTGGCTCTCGATGATGGACGATCTTAGTTAGAAAAAATAGATGCTGTCCTTTTTCTAAAGTAAAGCTTCAGAAATGAAGAACATATATTAATGTAATATTATTTGATTTTATTAATTCAGATCAATAGGAAATGACTTGCAGTAATTTAAAAATATGGCGATATGCATTACATTGCAAGAGTACGGGGTTTATATGACGATCGAAATTTAATGACCATGGCTGAAGTATCTTCTAAAACTTGTCAGCAGTTATAGGCCTACTTTTAAAGTTGGATACACAAAACTGTTGCAGATGTTCATAAGTTTGCATTATAAACTTGTGAGTGTTAACTTCAAAATTTATAGACACGGACGATTTTTATTACTGGATTAGCTTTTATTGAAATTAATAAAATGTTAATTAAATGTTTATTGATTATGTAAATTAATAATAATATTATTATTTATTTTAATAAAAAACTACTCCAGCGACAAAAAAATCTTCTGTGTCCATAGAACTTCCTGGGGAAGCCTTATTTCATTTTATGTAAAATTTACATTTTTCGTATTTAATCTGGCAATTAAATTTCTTCGAAACAGTTCTTCTTTTCCATGCCTAATCACTACACAAATTGTACTGAAAATATTTTATGGAATATCTGCTTATTTATCTCAAATATACAGATTTTTTTTTTAAATTTAAAGGTCTTGGAGGAAAAAAACTTCTTTGCTATAAAAGCGTCCAATGTTGAAGCAGTGTAACAGTTTCTTCGTTTTGTAACTGACATTTTTAATCCGTGGAAACAGATTTTATGTCCTAGAACTTTGTTTTCAGTCGTAAATCGCCGTTACAAATCTCACCTGTCAGTATAACTTTTTTCTTAGTTTTTCTAACTGTCAGATCAGCATTTTCTAAAACTTTCATTTCCCGTTTTCTGAAAAGTTTCACAGAATATTGGTAACGCATTGATTTATGGAGTATAAATAATGGGTAAAAATACACAATTTCAAAAATAAAATTCAGTATGTTTGCAAAATAAATGTCAATATTGTGTTTCCTAGTATATTATTCCATATTGTATTAATGTATTTTCGGCTTAATAAATAATATTTGACTATATAGTGATTATTCTATTTCGAAATGTTGAAATTAATTGGTTAATTCAATTTATCATAAAAGAAACAAAGAATAAAATATACTTAAATCCCTTAATTTTATAAATATTTTACATGAAGTATATCTAAATATTAATGGAACTTAAATAACCGCAAATTTTTGCATTGTAAAAAGCTAGTAATTATTTAAGCCTTATTATAAATGATTTATAGATTAATTTTATTCTAAATAATATATTTCTTCAATATTTATTTTTATCACATGTCTTAATTCACTATAAAATAATTTTATAACCATACAAGACAATTGTCATGCCAAAATATTTATACACAATAAAAATTTCACATCACGAGTTAGAGAAAACAAGAAAAAGGAAATAAGAGAAATAGAGTAATAAGGAATGAAATAAATTAACAAAATAATAATAATAATAATAGCAAAAGTGCCAGGAATTTTACTATTTGAGACATTGAGAAATCTCACTAATAATATCTTTGCCAGTTCATCATCGTATAAAATGTTTGTAGTATGAAATCAAAAAACACTCGTGTAAAGAATAGAAAATCTGATTAAAAATTCATGAGCATAAATCATATGTAGATGGTTCAGAAATTATTTCTAGAAAGTAGAAATATACAATAATTTTTGAGACGCTTTTTCTCCGTATATAAGTTTGTAAGATATTATTACCCTTCACAGGGATAACACAATTGCCAAATAATGGTCAACACAGAAAAGCCTCCGGGGCGAGATTTTTGTGAGTTTTTCGTGGGGGAATTTATTATACAATAATTTTTGCCACCCACGTACATATAGCTCAAACTAGAGCTTTCTGTTTTTTGAGAAAAAGAGACGCCGTTCCCAGCCTAAATTCGAACTAGGGTACCTAATATAGATATCCTAAAAGAAGCTGGAGAATATGTAGAAGACATACTTGCAAAATTCTTTACCAAATGTCTTAACAGCGGTAACATACCAAACCAATGGGATTCTGCAACAGTAATTCTTTTGCATAAAAAAGGTGATAAAGAGGATTTGAAAAATTACCGACCAATTAGCTTGTTACCTGCTATTTATAAAATCTTCACAAAAGTGCTAACACATCGCCTGCAGAAAAAATTAGATGCAGCTCAACCAAGAGAACAAGCTGGATTTCGAAGTGGATTCAGTACAGTGGACCATATTCAAGTATTAAGAGAATTAATTGAAAGAACACATGAATATGAACTTCCATTGTGTGTTGCATTTATTGACTATGAGAAGGCCTTTGACTCTATAAAAACATCAGCAGTCATCAACTCTTTAAGATCAACAGACATTGAGGATGTGTACATTGACATGGTGAAACGTGTGTATAAAAATGCAAGTGCAAAATTTCGGTTACATAAAGATACCAAAACTATCAAAATTGGTAAAGGTGTGAGGCAGGGAGATACCATTTCTCCAAAACTTTTTACTTCAGCTTTACAGATGATTTTTCAGCTGATAAATTGGAATAACAAGGGAATAAAAATAAATGGTGAATATTTAAATCATTTGCGGTTTGCTGATGACATTGTTATTTTTTCAACGGACCCATTAGAACTCCAAGACATGGTACAGGAGCTCTCAACTAGAAGTAAAGAAGTTGGACTCAAGATGAACCTACAAAAAACTAAGATCATGTTCAATAATTTTGTAGAGGAAACAAAAATACAAGTTGACAACATTGAGCTAGAAATTGCTGATTCATATATTTACCTTGGCCAGCTGATTTCAATGGATGGCAACATTATGAAAGAACTCAACAGACGTATTAAACTTGGCTGGAGTGCATTTGGAAGAAACAGTTTTATCCTGAAGGGGAAATTGCCTTTGTGTCTAAAAAGAAAGGTCTTCAACCAGTGTGTATTGCCAGTCCTCTCTTATGGATCAGAGACATGGAGTCTAACAGTTGGAGCAATACGAAAGTTACAGACAACGCAAAGGAGCATGGAGAGGTGCATGCTTGGAATAACTAGGAGAGATCGAAAAAGAAACACTTGGGTGAGAGAGCAAACTAGAGTAGAGGACATCATTGTTAAAGTAAAAGGGCTGAAATGGCGATGGGCTGGGCATATTGCAAGAAGAACTGATCAACGATGGACAACAGAAATTCTGAACTGGATTCCAAGAGACCACCGAAGACCTAGAAAACGTCCTCAAACTAGATGGGTGGATGAAATAAGAAAACAGGTTGGGGTGACGTGGAAGCGAATTGCTCAGGATAGACTTGTGTGGAAAGCATTTGGAGAGACCTTCATCCAGCAGTGGATAGATAATGGTTGAATATGATGATGATGATGATGATATTATTTTCTACGACTTTTCATTTATTTTTATATTGTTTATTTGTTTGTGTACAGTTGCTTAAAAAACTTAATTATTAATGATTATTGAAACTATTGTTATTATAGTTTGAAGTTGATTATCGATGGTTATCAAACTGCTGTTTCATTGGGCTTTTTGCCTATTCGTATTTTATATTTTATTGTCCTTTAACTTCTTGAAAATATGAAGCGAATTCTCGCTGATTCTGACTTTCTTACTTAGGTATCTCACTGCTGATATGGTGACTTATTTCTACAATGTTCTTATTCCTTTTCAAATCAGCGGTTAGTACTGCCTCATGGCAATTTTATGAGCAGTGTCATGACAGACGGCTTTAGCTGTGGGTTTTCACAAAATGCTACGAACGAGTCAAAGTAAAAATCCGTTAAGACATGGGTCACCATTATGTCTGGAATACTACTGATATATTACTATAAATAATTCGGTACATAGATGATAATCATAGATAAGAACACTAATGTTCAGTGAATATTATTGCCACGCTATCACCAAATTTAGAGAGTTAATAACGGTGCATAATTTGTATCGCAAACAGAATATTAATTAAGCATATAGCCAGCCTTTCATAGGCTCGACCGACCTGCACGCTGGCCTACCCCTCTCTACTACTTCTGAACCCTTTTCCTTTCCCTCGTTTCATTTCCCGCGTTTTTATTCTCATTGGCCAATCAGGAACCGTTATGCTTTTGGCGGGCTTAATAAATCCAATGGGATTTATTCTTTATTACTTCAACTTTTACTTATCGCTCGCGTTGCCTTTACTCTCCGTCTAAGGTCAATGCAGAATGGCAACATCTTCCACTTCTGTCTTTTAATAATAATGGTAGAGGGCTAATTTCAAAAGCGGCCGTACAATCAGCATCAACTATTTAGGACAAATATCTGTTTGTCCCCTTTTTACCATCACTATAGTCTTTGACTATATCACCAATTAGCGAAGGTAGAGCAGCAGTGCTGGAGTATTTCAAGAGAATATTTCTCAATTTCAGCACGATTGTTAGTTTGAGATATCCTTTTAATGTGGTTTTCATACCTTTGCAAGTTGCGAAAAGCACATTATGGCATGAAGTCGTAAAAAGGTTACTAGAAGAAAAAATTTCGGTAAACTTAGAACTGGCTTTTCTCTAGTTGGTGATATCTTCATAAAAAATTCGTAAATAGTCCGTTGCAACACACAAAAGAAAAATCTTGAGCAATGGAAGTTCGTTATGGATCGATTTGTTTTTCTTTATTCAGAAACTTTATAATACATATATATATACGCACTCGTGAGAATTTATTTGATTAAACTGTAGTATATATTCTAAGTAAGTAGTTTAATATAGGGCAAAGAACTGCATGTTCTTCTGGGCTCTGGCATCGAAATATTATTTGCATTTAAGTGGCGTCAAGTTTCAAAATTAAAAACACGGAAACCTTTTTACCATCCAGAATTTAAATTAATTTAAATTTAACTATTCCTTCCAACATAAGTGCAATTAAAATATGCTAATCGGGTTAGCTCTGCAGCGAGGTGTGAAGCTGCATAATATATTTTGTCGCAAATATATTATTATAGAATGCGACTCGTGAATGTTAATCATATGATGATGTGAACTGGGCGACATGAAGATGCAAACAGAATTAGTTTAAATCAATGATACAATTCAAAAAATGTACCCCATCTATTTGTTAATTTTAGGAAATTCACAAAAGAACAATAAAAATTGTATATATATATAGGACCTAAACCTCTAAAAAGAACTTTCGTTTCTTACACCTCAGAAATATATTCTTACGAGAGAATAGAATTCTTCATAGCAAACAATTCCAATCCTTCAGCTGAGAAAACAGGTCTAAAAAATACCATATATGAACTTCTTAAAACTTAATTAAGTTAAAAGTTTTTAAGTTATGTCAAACTCACCGAATGTAAGAACAAAAATTGTGAACGTCATATCTTAAAACAACACAATCAAAAAGAAATTATAACTAAGATGCATGTACGGTTTTTCTAGAAGTTCCTTGGATGATGCAAATCGATTGCTGTTTAGAAATTCCATAGGTGAGATTTTCCTTAGAGTTTTATAAAAATGCCGTGATATAAGTAGTTGCAAGCGAAAAAACTTAGAAAAGTGCAAAATTATTCAGAAAAGTTTTCTTCAATGAAAAAATTCTACACTAGTTTAAAAAATGTGTAAGAAAACTTGTAACGGATCTTGTGTATAAAAATATTTCTTAAAATGCATTTTATTTCTACATACACAGCTGTTACGAAAAGTTTTTAACCCCAAAACCAGTTTTTGTGGTGCTTCGAATTTGCGACGTCGAATAAGTTTTGAAACGTGTTGAAAAAATTGCAGTTTTATATTTACATTTTAAATTTATTTTATATACATAAATTTAAACAATGTACAGCAAACAAAAAACTAAAAACGAGGAAAAATAAAAGGTAGATTAAAAATTTGGTATATTATAATAATAATTATTATAAATATGGGCTTCAAATTAAAAAATATATATTTGTAGAATATTTGTAAATTAATAAAAGAAAATTCATAAGATAATAACTTTACTAGTACTACTTATAATAATTTATTCAACCTGAGGAACATATTGAATGGTGCAATATAATCAAGAGTAAAGGATGCTTTAAATAGAGTGGTGCCCATATGAGTAGTTATAGGGAGGGGCTGAGAAAAATTATTTCCTTTTTCAAGGCTGTCAAATATTTCAGTATCTGTACAAGATATTAAAATTTTACATAGATTTATGATACTGATAAATGAAATGAGCCAAAACGTATCTCTTTTTTTTAAATGTGATTGTAAAATACATTTTTTGAAAGTAAATGCATAGCAGGATCGGGCAAATCAAGTTTTTAAACAACGGCTTAGGAGGCATTCAAGACCCTCTGTCCACGTCATGGGCTCATGGGGTGTCATGGGCTCATCCTTTAATGCTGTCAAACGTTCTATTAAATGTACAAAGCACTAAAATACTACAAAAATAAATGATACTACTTGATGATTAGTAATGAGCACAAGTCCTCCCCAATATAAGCACCCGTGTTTCAATATTAGATTAAAAATATCTTAGATAAAAGAAATAAGATCAGAAAATAGAAAAGCAAGGAACAAATATTGGAAAAAATGTAAAAGGCCTTTTGCAATAAATTGTTTTGTTATACAATAATTTTTGGGACCCACGTATAATTGATTTAGAGCCCTTTTGTTTTTAGGAGAATAAGAGACGCCTTCGCCATCCTGGATTCGAACCAGGGTCCCTCCGTTTAGCCCGGAGTGTCTTGACCGCTAGACGAATGAGGACAGGAATAACGCTCTCTTTCTCCGTATATAAGGATGTAAGATATTATTACCCTCCGCAGGGATAACACAATTGCCAAATATGGTCAACACACAAAGCCACCGAGGCTAGTTTCTCTTGTGAGTTTTTCGTTTTTTGTTTCTGTTTCCCCAAATGACAAAACCGCTCTGGATTGAGCTACTTATACGTGGGTGTCAAACTTAGTGTATAATAAATTCCTCCAAGAAAAACTCGCCCCGGTGGTTTGTGTGTTGACCATTATTTGGCAATTGTGTTATCCCTGTGAAGGGTAATAATATCTTACAAATCGTTTTGTATTATAAAAGAAGTTTAAAAATTATTTTTCTAAAGAAATGTATTTTAGAAATCCAATATTGTTATATACTTTAACCAAGGGTATGACACTTCATGTATTCTTAAATATTGATTCATTTATTTAAGATAAATACATTTTTGATTAATTTTCAAGTCGTTTCATTTTTAGAGGTAAATGTTATTTTCTAAATATCTGTTTCCTTTTTCAATTAATTCCTTATTTGGAGGACAACCTTAATTTTTAAAGTACAACAATTAGGAAATTAATCAATACTGAGCTTTTAAACTTGCTTTCTAAATAATTCCGTTTTGTTACCTGAATAATCCCTTAACTTGCATATAATGTTAACTTCTCAAAATAGAACAAACAGAAAACAAATCAATTCTGAAACACGGAAGCGTATTTCTAGAAATCGAACAGATCATGAAAGGGAATAGAGAATTACATATTATGCGAGAAAG
>QLNU02015359.1:21085808-21125931 GCA_006491805.2 Dysdera silvatica | reverse complement strand
CAATGTTGAAGCAGTGTAACAGTTTCTTCGTTTTGTAACTGACATTTTTAATCCGTGGAAACAGATTTTATGTCCTAGAACTTTGTTTTCAGTCGTAAATCGCCGTTACAAATCTCACCTGTCAGTATAACTTTTTTCTTAGTTTTTCTAACTGTCAGATCAGCATTTTCTAAAACTTTCATTTCCCGTTTTCTGAAAAGTTTCACAGAATATTGGTAACGCATTGATTTATGGAGTATAAATAATGGGTAAAAATACACAATTTCAAAAATAAAATTCAGTATGTTTGCAAAATAAATGTCAATATTGTGTTTCCTAGTATATTATTCCATATTGTATTAATGTATTTTCGGCTTAATAAATAATATTTGACTATATAGTGATTATTCTATTTCGAAATGTTGAAATTAATTGGTTAATTCAATTTATCATAAAAGAAACAAAGAATAAAATATACTTAAATCCCTTAATTTTATAAATATTTTACATGAAGTATATCTAAATATTAATGGAACTTAAATAACCGCAAATTTTTGCATTGTAAAAAGCTAGTAATTATTTAAGCCTTATTATAAATGATTTATAGATTAATTTTATTCTAAATAATATATTTCTTCAATATTTATTTTTATCACATGTCTTAATTCACTATAAAATAATTTTATAACCATACAAGACAATTGTCATGCCAAAATATTTATACACAATAAAAATTTCACATCACGAGTTAGAGAAAACAAGAAAAAGGAAATAAGAGAAATAGAGTAATAAGGAATGAAATAAATTAACAAAATAATAATAATAATAATAGCAAAAGTGCCAGGAATTTTACTATTTGAGACATTGAGAAATCTCACTAATAATATCTTTGCCAGTTCATCATCGTATAAAATGTTTGTAGTATGAAATCAAAAAACACTCGTGTAAAGAATAGAAAATCTGATTAAAAATTCATGAGCATAAATCATATGTAGATGGTTCAGAAATTATTTCTAGAAAGTAGAAATATACAATAATTTTTGAGACGCTTTTTCTCCGTATATTTGATTTTAAGATATTATTACCCTTCACAGGGATAACACAATTGCCAAATAATGGTCAACACAGAAAAGCCTCCGGGGCGAGATTTTTGTGAGTTTTTCATGTGGGAATTTATTATACAATAATTTTTGCCACCCACGTATATTTAGCTCAAGCTAGAGCTTTTTTTTATATTTTGGAGAGAAAGAAGGGCATTCTTAAATTATTTTACTGCAGACGCTACTTAAATTGGTTTTACTGCGTAAATTTTTTGAAGATTCATTTATTTTCATTGCCTATTAATTTTCAGTAAGAATGTCTCCATTGCCTAATGGTACAATTAAGAATGTCTCCATTGCTATTAATTTTCTAATTAAGAATGTCTCCATTGCCTATTAATTTTTCTAATTAGATATGCTCCATTGCCTATTAATTTCCTGGTAAAGGGGAATGTCGCCAAATCGGCGTGGGCAACTCGATGGCTAAATACAGGATTTGTTTTCGTTAATTGCTGTTCAGAAAATGATAGCGATATAAATTTGGATGATGATGATAATGACTCATCAGAAGGGTCAGACAGTGAAAAAGAACCGTCATTTCTTCAACCACGGGAAGGAAATGATGATGGTGAATCTTCGAATGATGTTCCTGATGATGTGGACTCCGATTTATCAACATGGGAGGGCGACGTTGACAATGAAGAGATTATTATTTAATAATTAAGCAATATAAAATAATTTATTAATTAAGCAATATTAAATTATTTAATAATTAAGCAATATTAAATAATTTATTAATTAAGCAATATTAAATTATTTAATAATTAAGCAATATAAAATTATTTAATAATTAACTGTTCTGTGCTCCATTGCTCCCGTAGGAGAAAACAACATACGCTGGATTTGCGCCCGCCCACTTTGGTCTGCGAACAGTATCCGGCAATACACCTCAGGGTCTGCTTCAGCCCGTGTTGATTTCTATATAACTCTTCCTATGAAAAGGTCAAATGTTCGCTCTGGGGTTTATTTGAAAACTAAAAAAAAAAAAAAAGAAAACCCTACTATTTTTTAGCCTCCCTTTTCGTTTTCTATTATTCTTTTGTATTTAACATCTGTAATTTGCTTCTGTAATTTTATGCATTTTCAGTTTATTGGGTGAATTTGTTTTGTTGCCATTATATAAAAAAAATCAACATTTGTAATGGAGAAAAAAATTAATAGCGTTTTTTTTTAAATTTCTCTAACAATAAAATAAATAATTATCGCTCGGAATTTTCGATTTTCCCCCTTCAATGGGACATATTTTAGCATTACTCTATTATCGTACTAAAACAAAATGCAGGATCCAATCGCGGCGCTCTGCTTTATGATAGTGCTTGTTTGATCAAAATCTATCCAGTAGTTTTTGAATGAATTGGAAACAGACAGACAAAAATTTTAAAAATTATCGAATTGTGTTCGATTGCATGAAAGAAATCCAAAAAAATAAAAAAAGTAAGTAAATGGGGTATTGTAAAAAATGCGGCCCTTAAATCTTGTCTTATTATAAATGCTCATTACATGCAGACAGCAATAACCACTATGGAATATCGGTAAACGGTTTACCCATTGTGCATAGTTTACCTTCAATCGCATAGAAGGTATTTTATACAAAATCTACATCTACTTTATCATGTACCATTGGCGCCCAGTTTCGGGTTTTTCCATGCTGTATGAAAAGCACTCATTTATATCTGCTCTAAGGTCGGACTCTATACAAATACACACACAGCACAAAAAACAATTGAATGAAGCATTTGATTTTGCTCCATTATGAACTTCCGACGTCCGACACTAATTGATGAATGAATGCGTGAATGCAATCGTAACTTTGCTTTTCAAGAACTGAACATATTACCCTTGATAATGAATTCCTCTTTCTTCCACCGAGCAACTAGTCCCCAATAGCCTTCTTCCAGGAGAAAAACGAATGTTTTTCACCATTTCCACCACTCTTCAAAGATCGAGCTACTTCAAACGTCAGTGCCTTTAGAAGTCTGCATTTACTACGTTGTGTGGCGGCTACCAATTTATATAGAATATATAAATGGACACCTACTTCGGGCGCCCTACGGTCCGTAAAGGGAAGAAAAAGCTTTTCAAGGCTACATGGGATTTGAATTTTGAAATTAATCTTTGCTCGGCTAAATGCCGATTTTTGGTAAAAAGAATAAAAATAATTTTATCTGTAACAACGTTGTACAATATGCTGTACTATTTTTTATTTCTATAAACTCTTAGTAACTTCAACGTTATTTGAAGATTTTTAAGTCAACTTCTCCATTTGACGTTACTTGAAGATGCATGCTTTCAAATGAGAGGGAGAGGGGGAGCAAAATAATATGCATTTTTTAAAATATCATTTCTTCTTTCTTTTTCGTCCGCTCAAACACAGATTCAGAAATATACATATACATTAAAATACGTATAAGATGGAACTTGTTCAAACGCGCAGGTGCGCTAGTGTGTGTGTAATTGAATCACGCATTTTTTTTTTTTTTTGCGAAGTAGGTTTTTATTTTATCTTAACATATTACAGCATTTTTCTTTTTATGCAATTGTTACATTTATAGTGAAAGGTCATTTCACGTAATCTATAGGGTTGTTCACAAAATAAGGGGGGTAGGATTTTAATGTGGACTTTCTGCTTTTTTCCTTTCAATTGTATCTATCGTACGGGGGTTTGGTGCACGTGCTAATTAATTAGTAGAGATTTCTCTCTATGAAAGCTGTGAGCAGAAGCCGCAGTCTTCTCAAATGAAAGAGCTGGATAGTTGTAACTGCTTGGGAAAATACATCAAACTCGTTTATAACGAATTAGGAGTGATCTAAGAATTTTTCAAAGGGAAAAGGGGGGGTGCGCTCGTGGGTTCGAAAACATATAAATGTATGTATACATATAGTCCATATATATATATGAACTCAGATTTCAAGCATCAAGTTAGGGATGGGGGGGAGCAACAAATAATAAACCCAAATATACAAGATCCTTAAGAAATGTTGGAAATATATTGCGTAGGTGCAGGCTCATGGGCATAGCAAGGTTGGGGCAGGAGTAGACGCCACCTCCTCAATATATTTAATTCTTTTCAATGGAAAAAAGGTGGTGGCAATAGGAAATAATGTTTTGTAACCCATTTATCCCAGTTTGATCTTATATCCTGACCCTGGCTACGCCCATATGCAGGTTTCACTTTATGAAAGTTATATTACATGTATTACTTTTTGAGGTGGGGCCCGTATAAATCTGCCGGTTTGAAAAGGGTACTTTGTACAATTTCAGTTTTGTGCGAATTTCTCTGCATACGCACACACATATACCATGTCGGTGCAGATCTAGGAGGGAGACCCCTCTCTCATGGGAGAGACAAAGTTAACGTTAATTGTATGCGAGCTTTCTAGTTGGCTCCCATAAGGCTAACGTTAACATTTTCTAAACCCCTCTCTCCTCATTGAAAAATTCTCTACATGTGCCAGATATGTCTTCAATGCTGTCGTATGCTGTCAGCAATAAGCAGACGAAGGATCAAACTAGCTTGTTTGTGCACCCCCTCGCCACCTTTGTAATAATGTGTTGATATGTGATTAGAATTAACAATGAAGTAGCCGGAGAGAGGAGACAGTGTACGAAGCCAAAAAGTGAGCCCCTCCATAGAGCGAGTCGATTTTACGAAAAATTGGTTTCGAAATTGCCGGGTGTTACGGTATTAGAATTTTTGGCTTTCGCTGGCGTGAAAGGGTTAAACTGTAGGCCCAGCTTGCCAACGAGTCTGGCCAACGTAGTGAGTTTAAGGTCGCTTCCTCCGTATTTCTTTCACCGTACTACTTTCATGGGTGACAACAGAAAGACATCCATCCTGCAGTGAATTGAAAATGGATGGTGATGATGAACCAACTAAATATGGGCTCCCTTAATGTAGGGCATAGTTTATTACAATAAAAGAAAACCAGCCTCGGTACTGTAAAAAACATTTTGGCCTGCAATGCAATGTAAAACGAAATACTTTACTGAAGAAAAATTTAATCTTATCTTCTCTAAAACAGTATTACATTTCTTAGGGTTAATACAATTGTCAACGAGTCGACACATGGAGTCACTGGGACATGTGCGCGTATTTTTTTTTTTTTCATAGTGATTTAGATGGTTAACGGTTTTAAAAACCCACATTCTATTTCAAGATAGAGTTTTTTCCATCAAGATGAAAAACAGATACCGGTCCAGCCTGGAGCTCTGAACCAGGACGCTATCTTCTCCCCTCTACTTTAAAAAAAAGTTCTAATGTTATCTAAAACATGGGTGACAAAAACTATTATTCAGAGTTTAATTTCGGAAATTTTATGCTCGATAAATTTTGATCGTTTAATACGAACGCTGGTTATGAGATAAACGCATGCTTCATTACCCGCTTACACTCTTTCAGTTTCTTTTCATACTGCATCATTTCTATTATACAAACTCAACTAAACAATTTTATGAAATCCTTGGAGATAAGAAAGATGGACAGTTATCGAAAAATCTTTTATCTCTCTTGTTTTCAGAGGCCAAGGAATTGGCCGAAAATATTTGTCTTAGATATAGATGCATCTTTGGTTTTGCTTGAAATTGATGATCTGATTCTAAAAGAATGATGGAAAGAGGAGGAAAAATATAGATCTTGTTTATAAATTTGATAAGAATTGGTTGTTACGTGTTGTGTTTGGGAAAATGGTGAAATTTTAATTAAATAGAAATTTATACGTAATGGCTTTGGTACACGAATTATTTTATTGATGTTTAGTGAAAATAATAAATAAACGTAATAGCTACTACTACTGGAGAACATCGAATGTTTAATTTTATTGCGTATTGCGGTGTCGATATTTAAACGTAAAATACATTAAATATTGTTTAGTGAAGTTTATAATTAAATAATTAATATATATTAATTTTCATTTCGCTATACTTTCAAAGCAGTGAATTAGAATCAAGGTTGTACGTAAATGAGATAGTTTATTTAGAACATTTTTATATATTAAGAGCAATTTCAAGTTTATTATTTTATTATTATTATTATTATTATTATATCTATTCATAAAATCAAAAGATTTACATATAGTCGAGTTTTATAATAAAATTTGCTTGGAAGAAATTTGGAGCATTAATAATTTCTCAAAATATTCATGGAAGGACATTTTAAGCAAACGCATTCTTAACAGAAATTGTTTGTCAATTCGTCAATCTTGACGTCGATTTCTTTCAATCGTGAAATCATTTTTCTCGATTCATTTAATCCGATAATATTTTTAGCAACGCTTTTAGGTCAATAATTTTGTAACTCTAACAACGAAGAACATTATCTTAAAATAATAATACAAATAAAAAATATCAGCACTTTTATAACAGTATTAAAATAAGAATGAACCAACAATTGACACAATAACAAAATTGAATTAACTTGTAAATGTTTTTCAATAAAACTTATAGATACGTTATCTTCGTCGGCAAGATCCAACCAGTCAATTAGCTTTTTCAGCTTTGGTGGACAAAAACAGATGTCAGTCACATGGGATGGTACTTCTCCTGCCGCTTGATGTAAAAAAACGGGGTATAAAAACGGGAAAATTTTAAACACTGACCCTAGAAAATCGAAGCTGAGAAATTGGGTCCGCGCGAAGAGGATTTTCACAGAGTAAATGTTGTTTACTAAGCCGTGGAGTTTCTGTAAGGATTAAGAAAGGTTCGAAGAAATTAATTTCTAAAGCTGACATTGACTGAAGATAATTTTAGCCTGATAAAACTTGAATTAGTGATCATTCAATAATCGTGCCCTAGGGATGATATAGTGAGCTCCTGTTTTCTGACGTACGTTTGATGTTTTTTAGCGCTGAACAGGAGTTCATGGCGGATTTGACTTATGTAGGATGCATTAGTTATGGCTGACTAGAGTAAGAAATTTGATAAATTCTCCAGAATTACCATTCTTCATAGCGTCTTTTAGGTGTCATCATTTATTATTATCATTATCATTTTGATGCGGTTTTCGCATACTGCTGTTACATAAGATCATCACTTTTATAAAAGCCAAAGCATATTGGAAATTAGTGAGTTTGATATGCAGATAGATCTTTGGTAAAAAATACCAAGCATATTAAGAAGCTCTCTTATGTGATTAGGTTGCGGGCCATTACTTTACAGTAACTAGGAAAAATTTCAAATGAACGTAGGTTCACGCCATGTCATGACCATTAGCTTCAAGGTGATGACAGAAGTACAATATTACAGCAATAAGCAATCGTCTATCATAAGGATGACTTATGAATGTTGTATACATCTTTTATGGACACTCTGTACATGCATATATGCAATCTTAATATTGGCGACACAGTATTACGGCCCACAAACCAAGAAGTAAGGGAAGTATTGGCCCTTGGGCTAAGGATGAATACCTCTTTGCCATACAGTATTTTTATTTAAAGCATAATCTCCTTACCTCCTTAAGCTTTTATTAAATAGATCCTAAATATAAAAGGGATTCAACTTTTCGAAGTGCAAACCGCAGCTTCTTCGGAAATAATATATTTTAGAAATAAAATACAGGGTACCAGGGAGGAAATTACATAAAAAGGTTAAACACTGGTAAAATAGCAATGAAAAAGATCACTCAAGCTTTCGGACGCATCAGCAGCAGTCCTTCATCAGGAGTAATGACGATGTTATGTTTCTGTCTCTTTTTTATACTTGAAATTTCTGGAAAACCCTTCATCAGAGTAGTCCCGCAGAATGGGAAAACCCAATGAGAACCAATGGGAGGCCTCCAATAGAATCATGGAAGAACCCCAATAGGGACCAATGAGAAACCCACACTGCGGGTTACCTAATTTGGGGATGTCTCATACATTTCAGAGTAAGAGTTGTTTATAAGTTTCTGGAAGTGGTTGTGATGTATTAATGGCTTTCCCGTGTAGTTTGTAAGTTTCCCAAGATTCTAAGAAGAGTCTACTATTCTTGTTTGTGATGTGACGGTGTAGTATTTTTGTTGAGTCCCAGTCGGGTTCGTGTCCGTGTTGTAAAGCGTGTTCTGCCAGACGTGAGGCTATGTCTCCTTTCGCGAGTGCTTGTTTGTGTTCTTTTTTTCTTGTTTTGATCATTCTTTTTGTTTGTCCTATGTAATGTTTGTTGCAGTCTTTGCATGGTATTTGGTATATGGCGCCTGTGAGATCTTCTGGTGGAACTGGGTCTTTAACTTTTGTAAGTTGTTTGCGAAGTGTTGTGACAGGGGAATAGAATGTTTTGATATTTGCCTCTTTAAGGATGCGAGAGATTGTTTCGGAAATGCCGTGAATATATGGAATAGATATGCGGGTGTGAGATGTATTGTTTAAAGATGTACTATTGGGTCTACAGTTTCTGAGAATGAATCGTTTAGGGTATCCATTATTTTTAAGTGCCGTGTGTATGTGTTTTGTTTCTGTGTTTGAAAGTGTTTCATTACTGCAGTGAGAATTCGCTCTAAGACTTAATGTTTTAACAACGGAAGCTTTGTGGCATGTTGGATGATGCGATTTAAAATCGAGATATCTGTCTGTATGTGTGGGTTTACGGTAAACTGAGGTGAAGATTGAGTTATCGTGAGATCTGTGTACAAGAACGTCTAGGAAAGGGAGTTTATTGTTCTGTTCTGTTTCGTATGTGAATTTTATATGTGAGTTTAAGTTATTAAGGTAATGGAAGAAGCTTTGGAGTGTATTAGTTTTAAGTACAACAAACGTGTCGTCGACGTATCTTTTCCAGAATTTAATGTTAAAATTCAGTGAAGACAAAGCAGTTTCCTCAAATGACTCCATAACCAAGTTAGCTACAACACTTGAGACCGGAGATCCCATGGCAGTGCCAAAAACTTGTCTATAGATAGAACCATTTGAGGAGAACACAGCAGAGTCCAGACAAAATTTCAACAATGTGCAGATGTCGTGAGGTGTTAGTGAAGTTTTACTTTTTCAAAATTTTCCACCCGTCTCGACATAGAACTAAATGTGGGTATTCATGCGGTATTCATGCATTCTCCGTCCGCACGGAGGGACCCTGGTTCGAATCCAGGATGGGGAAAGCGTCTCTTTTTCTCCAAAATTACATAAGCTCTAGTTTGAGCTATAATTAATACGTGGGTGGCAAAAATTATAGTATAATAAATTCCCCCACGAAAACTCACAAAATTCTCGCCCCGGAGGCTTTCTTGTGTTGACCATATTTGGCAATTGTGTTATCCCTGCGGAGGGTAATAATACCTTACAAGGATGACTAAAGTGGTCTGCGAACCATACATAAGGCCACCCCACACCATAATTCCAGGAGTAATGATGGTGGAAAGGCGTTCTCTCTCTTGAAGGATTGTTGATGGCTTTGACCACGTTGTCTCCAGATCAATCTCCGACCATCAGTTCGTCTGAGACAGAAGCGAGATTCATCACTGAAGAGGATAGTTCTCCATCATAGACTCCATCGCCGCCTGTATATACACCATGGTAGTCTTTGGGAATGGTGGTCTGAGTCAATGGAACACCTGTCACTGGACGTCTGGCTCGTAGCCCAATATCATGCAAGTTTCTTCTAATGGTTTGTGTAGACACTGCTGAAATTCCTGAACTTGGTATGTAGCTACGAATATCACTTGCTGTAGAGTAAGGATCACCATGCGCCATTCTTCTAATCCAATGATCCGACTGGGAAGATATTCGCCTCTGGACACCCCATGCTGTCATCCCAGTTCGTCGTTGTTTTTCTCGCAAACACTGGGATACGCGAAGTTCAGCGGTGCTGACATCTTGGCCTAAACTAGTAGCGATCGGCCGGAGTTATAAACCATCGTCTATGATTCCGAGAATTCTACCTTCTCCGTATGCGAGAGGTAATGATAATTACCTCTCGCATACGGAGAAGGTATGCGAGAGGTAATGATAATTGACATGTTATCGAAAAGGAGGTATCGCACAATCAAACTACAAAACTTAATCCGATTTCTAAATTCTCTTGTAGCAGAAAAACATTGCAATACAACTGGCTTTTATACCCTATAAGCAACTTACGAGAGGGGCTTACAAGATCTAGGCACCTGAATATTTGATCATTTGCATATCTTTGCTAAACCTACAACCCCACCAATTTGCATAACTTTATGACATTTACTCCTTTGTGCTGCAATTTCAATGTTGAGCTGTGTATTTTTAGAATCAGTTGTGGCATGTAGAGTACCTTTTAAAACTTTTCAACTGACGATAATTTTATCAAGTCTGTTTTTATAATTTTGTCCTCCAAACTAATCCGTTTGATGTGCCACGTATTTCGCCGTAGGCAGTAAATTACAATCAGAATTTTTGGTTGAAATTCCAAAGTTTGAGATGAAATGAAGTTCCGAAAATTGTTCAGGAGATTTTAATTATGATTTGCGCGAATAACAAATCCTTGATGCAGGTAAATCAATTTAATGAAGGGTTATAATTAATTCTTTGATGAAAATATTAATTGGGAAAATTCTCATTACATACGAATAAAACTACTAGATTTTTATATTTCCAAAGTAGAAATTTACTATTTAAATATGTGAAATTGTGTAGCCCCAAGAAATATTCGTCATAAACGAGCTATAAAATATTTAATAACAAAAGACAAACTAGTTAATGATAATTCGCAAGGAATAAATTAGTCAATGTAGTAAATTGTAATTTCGGATGTCTTCATTCATTCATGCATTCATTTTGCCTGTCATATTAGGCGAAATAGCTTGTCTTCCAATATGCATTAGAATTTAGGTAACTTTTGCTCCGATATTTATATCCCGATACGTACTTGCTATAACGATTGTTGTGCAGCATGTCATCAATGCGTATTCATAATTACCGCATTAAAATTTATTCACAACATGGTCAATATACCTGCCTTAGTGGAAGTAGCGTAGTAATTGAAAAATTATGAGAGAGTTCAATTAGTCTTAAAGATGATTGCGTGATGAAATATGAACAAATAAGGAGTTTTGGTGTCCTAAAGGGACGACTTGGGCACCCTTGTCCCCTTTTTCCTACGCTACTGCTTAGTGACTGATGTCTAATCACATGGTACATGTTTAACGGCGGCAGCTAAGTACTCAAGAATAAATTATTCGTTATTACATAAAGGTATAAGTTAAAATATATTAGTTTGAATACCTATGTTAAAAATCATTTTCACGAAATTAAAAATACGATAGTCGTGGTATTTTTTAAAAGCTTCGATATTTTTTGTTTGCACGGAAGAAAAGCGCGTAGGTATTTGATTGTGCCTGGGGTATTACTCACCTACTTCTTACTCCAGGTTAATGCTAAAAACATAAGGGTTGGTCGTATTTTTATGGCGTAAGGACAAAAGCCATTCTGCGCCAGATAAGGTGAAAAGGATATTGGCTGAAACCAGGTGTGTAGCTAGGTGGTGGCATGGAAGACCAATGCCAAGGCCTCAGGCAAGAAAAGGCGTAAAACCGGCTGAAATAATTCACAGGGCAGAATACGTCCGTGGGTAAAGGAAGCAATCTGGACGGTTGCGTCAAGGACGCAAGATCATGAAGTTACTGTACTGACGGCAACATAAATCTGATCTGAAATACCTTAAAATATCTTGAAATGAATATATACAACTGTTGGATGTAAATCTCCAAGTACTTCCCGTATCTGACTTTCCTTGGCATTTATTTTCATATTACTCCATAGGCATATATTAAAATAGGCCCGTGGGGACAGAGCCACCAGCAATTGTGTTAGCCCCTTCTTAGGGGCTAACACAATTGCCAAAAATTGGTCAACACACAAAGATTCCTCGTTGAGTTTTTGTGAGTTTCGCGGACTTATGTATTACAATAAAAATAAAATATAGGGTACCAGGGAGGAAATTTACATACAAAAAGATAAACACTGGTAAAATCGCAGGTAATATTTTTCGTTCCCTATTTTACCAATGTTTCACCTTTTGTATGTAAATAATTATTACAATTAATAAAGTTGGCACTCACGTATTTAGCTAATATTAGAGCTTTTTGGTATAGGAGAAAAACAAATATGGGTTATAATATCTTTCATCCTCATACACGGAGAAAGCGAGCGTTGTTCCTGTTCTTGTTGGTCTAGCGGGCATGGCCCTTCGGGGTCAACGGAAGGACCATGGTTCGACTCCAGGACGATGACGATGTCTTTTCTTTTCCCATACCAAACAAGCTCTAGTATGAGCTAAATACGTGAGTGTCAACTTCATCAATTTTAATAAATATTAAAAGACGAAAATTTCAGCAAAGGCGGAATAAATTAGTGTGGTTCCAAAATTATTAAATCAAGGTACACCATAAATACATGACCACATTATGTTGCAAATCGTGTAAAACCTGAAAATATATTTAATATAATTCAAATTATTATTAATAAATATAACCAAATGGTTTAATAGACTGTCCAGGTTTGCAACAAATGTTTGCACTCAACTATGTATTCTGCGCACATTTGTAATGTACATCCATAATTTTCGCGATGCACACTATAAAAGATTGACATAACATAACGATTGAAAAAATAACGAGCATATAGGAAGATGAGAAGGATAGGCAAAATGAGTAAGTATAAATGGTTTTGCAGGATGAGGAATGAAGAAATAATAAAGGCATGAAAAGTCACAACCAATGACAATATGTTATAAATATGATGAAAGTGAAGGAGAGACTGTAAAATAGCCTGAAAACTGTACATTAGATTAAGTATTGGAAGATCACAGAAATAGGAATGAACGCCCAATAAATTCTAAACCCTAGACAAGTATAGCGAAAAAATAAGTGTCGTTTAAGAAAGAATATACGTACGAAATGAGGATGTTAGGATTTTTCTCTTTATCTCATACAGGAAAAATGGCCTTATAACTTCGAATAATACAAAGCATTTCACTTTACAAAGTGAGCAAAGATTTAAAGATGAAAGTGCTTTACAAAAGTGTGAATTTGGGAGAAGATATTGACATTATAAAGCACTCCATCGCAAACACAGCTTAAAAACAGCATTGTACCGCAAATTAACAGACTGCCTTACACCAGAACTGATTTCCGTAATTTTGGGATTTGATTTATATGGACATAAGCTTGAGAACAGCGGAGTCTGCGGAATCCAGCAGCTGTAAGACGTAAAAGAAAAGGAACCTGCAGAGAAAAAATTATCCATTGAGAACTGACAGCATGATGGAGAAGAGACGTTAGCCTACTCTTATAGGATTAACCACCGCCATGACGAGGACTTTTTTTCACTCTGCTTCGTTTCTTCTAATATTTCTTTTATCGAAGAAATATACTTGTTGTGATAAGTAATCAGACTCGGGAGGACGACAAATAATTCTTTCTTCGTTCCTGATATCAAATAAATGCTTTTCAGAAATGCAATTTTAGGGAAATATGAGTAAAACTAAGCATGCATATTATATATACAGAAGGTGCTCACGTTGTTTTCGGACAGTCCATTTGAATTAGTGCATGAGACATATTTATTTGCATAAATATCAGACATGTACACAGAGTTAATGACAGGTCATGTGCTGCACAATAACATATGTGAAGGTTGTGTTGCACGTAAACATGATGAAGTTTTGTCGTTTGGAATAAACGCAGATATCAAAACCCTTTCCAGACTTAGATATTCAACTCATAAAATTTCAGACGAGTTAAAGAAGGAAAATTTGCATGTAGGTAAGTCTGCAATCAGTGACGTTTTGAATGGTAAATGGATTCATTGAAATGTCATCAGTAGAGCCTGGAAGTTCAGACAAAATGCCATAAGTTCCTTGGTTTACCTATTTTTTAATTTTTTTTTTGTTTTAGTAAAATGCCCTTTTTGAATTTTTTTGCTGTATATTTATGTATTTTTTTGCTGTGTTTTTTTGCCTATTTTGGTTAATATTTGTATTTTTATATACTTTTAAAATTCCTATACATGCGTATATACAGTAAAATTCCTCTTAACGGTGACCCTCATATACGGGTACCCCATTTTTACGGTCAAATAAAAGTCTTTCCGCACAGACACACAAAAAATCATTCATAGCCATATGTTTTGAACCCTTGATTAGCATCAGTCACCCTCCGCTTAAATACCGAATTCGTTTATTGAGTTGTGGGGAAGACACTTATGCCTTCGCTTGCATATTTCTTAAACAGTTCACTTGTCACCCAGTCAATTCAACACGTGATGGCGAGTGTTAGCTTTCTCTCTAATATGCACCGATTATCTTTAAGCTAGAAAAATGCTTAAAATGAAAGTTTCCACAAGTAAGAAATTATGAAATTTTGTAAAACAGTTCAGCTCGGATATTTTCCCTATTGATGGAAGCATTTTATTTTGCGAATTACGCATGGGCTCCCATATAGGGGGAAGAGGGGCTCGTGCCTCCCCTCCCCACCACCAGCCGTTTAAAAATTTGATTTGTTCGAACCTGCTATGCATTTACTTTCGAAAGTTTTACAGTCACATTTTAAAATAAGGTACTTTTTTGCTCATTACCAATTGCTAAGCAGTATTTTTTTTTTCTTTTTGTAGCGTTTTTGTATGGGGGTCCCCTTAAATGGCCAAAACGAGTTTTGACCCAAAGGATATGCCCGTAACTTTTCCACTTCGTGCTGCTAACTGGGTTGCTAAGTACAAAAAGTACTCCCGTCTCCAGCTTTTGGTGTCTTTGGCTCTGCCATTCTCTGTACAGTGGAAATCGTTTATGTCGAATACGGTTATAACGACCAACCGCATATAACGACGGAATTTTTACAAGAAGTTTGGTTTGCTATTCTACTCCATACTAAATATATCGGTTATAACGACATCGTATATAACGACGAAATCTGATATAACGACGGCGATTTTGTAGTCTACGTAGATTCTAAGTAGGGAAATTCGTATCGGATATAACGACGCGACTTGACCGTAATACATTGGAACCACATGGGTTCGAAACAAGGCTGGAATCGTACTTGTGTTATTAAAATTTAAGCAATATTTTAATCTTGTTTATTTACAAATGTCAGGTTAAATATTTATTACCTCTAAACCTGAATAATGAAGGTAACGAATTAAAAAAACAAAGAAAACCTCGTGATTTGTTCATTGAATATCAGGAGGGCCACATATTTTAGGGGCCCCAATTTATTTTTTCAGTTTAGTGTTCATAAAATTCTCAAACCAGCACTGTTCGGAAGTCATTGGTATAATATAATAAATATTATTTATTACATTTTTCCCATATTGTACACTTTATATAGTATTCCCTACAATTTTTTTTAATTTAAAAAAGTAAAAAAAGCTTTATATATTTAGTGTGGTTTTACATAAGTAAATTTAATATATATATATATATATATATATATATATATATATACGGTAATTAAATTCATTTTAATTAAATATATTTTATTTAATTTTTATACAAAGCGGTTTAATAATTTTCTATTAAAATGGTTTATAGACTCTAAAGTGTATTACTATACTATGATTTTAAAAAGATATCGTTTATAACGACCGAATTTGCACGGTCCTTTGGAGGTCGTTATAACTGATTTTCACTGCATCTATATATTCATCCATATAGTTATATTCATTATCATCTCATTCTTTTAACGCTGGCTCCAACGCTTGTCGCTTTGGCGTTTTTTGCAAATGAGAAACTATATTAACCTATGACGTCACCCCTCACGAACTCTAGTTTTCACGAAATTCTAGTTTTGGGCCAAACCATATTTAGGCCACTTGATAGGGAACCTTGATGTCTTGTACATTCACTAAACTTCTCAACAGCTTTGAGAAAGAGGTAATAATTACTTCCAGCTCTCCTAGAAGTACTCGTTAATTTTTCGCAGCCCCCCCCCCACTAAAATGCTCGTATTGGCACCCATGAAATTATGTGAAAAGTCAATGAACTTCGAGAAAAAGGACTTTATAGTTTAGGTTTATAAGGTAGTTTAGTACTTGGAAACATCTAAGTATAAATCCGCGAAATGTAAAAAGGATAGAAAAACATACACTTTGAGCTACATTCTGGAAAATCTCAATTCTCAATGGATGCCGCCATTCCGGGGTTGAAGCTTAAGAATATAAGTATGCAAACTTTTCTGCAAAAGTATACCAACCAAAGTACTCCGGATGAGTCTACCTTACGGAAAACTTACCGGAGTGAATGCTATAAGAAGATTCTGATCGTATCCGAAACGAAATTAGAATAAAAATTATATGGATATCCAGACGAAAGAACAGATGCAACAGGACGATATGTTGCAAATGTTATTGCTGGTACAATGGACCCACTTAAAGAGCAAAAACTATTTTTACTTACATCCATACTGACATCCGAAAAATTGTAAACAAAAACCAGTACTACAATTGCCTAACTATTTATTAATACTAATGCAGTGCCCTAATGAAAAAAGCTGGAAATGCGCTGAAAGTTTTGTTTTCTTACACCAATGGTTCTGAATTAGTATTCATCGCGGGCCACTTTGGATCTTTTTGTCGGTCGGCAGGCTAGAAGATATAAAAACGAAATTATTTTACACGCTATATAAACATTGGGGGGTGCTAAAGAGCGTATCCTCCGCTAGAAATTTTCTGATTCAATGAAATAGCATTGAGGTAAGAGCTTTAGCCCCTTCTAGAAAAAACAAATTAGCTCCCCTGGCAAAAAAAATTGCCCACCCCAGGAAATAAAATGTCAGTTTCTTATCTTTGTAGACAGGCCAGTTTCTATGCGGGTGGCGTATTGTGAATCACTGCCTTACACTCTTTATCTAACATGTCTTGACCATTCACCTCGTAGAATTGAAAAACAAGTGATAGGTCTCTCTCGTGAAATAGATATTCCGTTTTCCAACGCTAAAAAAGTATTCGTGAAAGCTCCTTCGAGAATTTAAGTTTTTAGGGAAATGGCACCAGATGTTCAGTTACCTTAGCAACCAATTATCACAAGATGGGGAATTTGGATATCAGTAGATATACTATTGCTTATATTTTGACAAAATTGCTGAAATTGTCAACAGTTTTTTTTTTTTTTTTGGATGAAGAAGCAGTAGTTATAAAAAGAATCAGTTTTTTATTTTGCAGCTCCAAGTAAAAGTTTAATTCACATTCATTTCGACACATTTTGGAAAATTTTCAGAATCTAATGTCTAGAAAACAGAAACATCCCTTCGTTAAAGTTATTAAAATGTACGCAATATTTTACAAGACCTATCTGTCCCTTGTAAAACTAGTAAAATCATCAAGGCGAAATCGAAATCGTGATTTCTGCGAATCAAGACTTTGAATCCATGAAGAATACAGAAAAAGTTCTAAGTGGTGATGCTACAACAGAAATATATAAAAATATTGTCCATATTTTCAACCATAGCATGCTGCATTGGATGTTTGCCCATAACCTCAGTTGAAGTGGAGAGATCTTTTTCACAATTTGCTTTTAACTGATAGATTTTAAAATTTCATATATGAGAATTTACAAAGGCATATCGTTGTAAGGTGCAATAAAAGGAGATTGGTCATTCCAATAGACCCATCTAAAATTGTCTTGTAAGTACGAATTTTTCATTTCAAAGATTAAAATATGTGTTATTGTTTTCAATAACACCTACTTCTTTTATTCTGTTTTCAAGACAGTATAGGCTTAATGGGAGGGGTTACAGAGCTACAACTCATATATTCCTATGTTAAATATACAAAATTTCATTGCGATTGGGGGAGGGTTACAACCAAGAGCCCCCCTGTATCTTTATAAGCTCCTCCCCCCACGTAGCAAGCGTCTGGCTAAGGGACTGCTGCAGCAGCTTGAATGTTTTTTCTTTTAGGTATTTTCAGTTTCAGTAAAATCCAAAAGAATTAGATTTTGTGTGTCTTGGGGGGCCCGCGGCCATCTAATTCTGGTTTTAAAAAGGGGTCCGTGGCTGAATAAAAGTGTAAAATCGTTGTTATAATATATGCAAAAACAGATATTGTCCTTATTTGAAAGAAAAGTAAAAACACAGTACGATGAGAACACTTTTCGGAACATGAATCTGATCTTTCCATGTACGTATACGAGTAGTATCGGTTATTACTATGCATCGATGACGTCAAAAAGGTGTGTCAAAATTGACCAATACGGAGGAAAGCACGGATGGACGTACCTGTTTTCATTCCAGCTATCATGTGTTACAATTCCCAAAACCACTCGCTGGCTACGCCTCTGAGCCGAGGGAGTATGTACATTAAATTTCTGTCTTCAGTCCTTAAATTTATTTAATTGCTGTTTTTCATTAATTTAATTGCCTTTTTCTAGTTATTCTTTTCATGTTGTTACTGATTGAATTGTCTTTTTCCTTATTTTTTATGGGTTGAAACGACTTTTTCCATAATTTATGTGCTTTTTTAATGCCAATTTTAAACTTTTTAAGTGCCTTTTTTTGCCATTTTTATTGCCTAAACTTCAGGTCTCTAGTTACCAGTAATGGCGAACAAGCGTGGCATTTTCGTAGGCCACTTAAAAAGCGAAAGCAGGAGTTTGTGAAAAAAATATTTATATACTAATCAGCTAGACTGAATAAGTTAAGCCGCTGTGGCGATTAGATTTTTGCATTGGGTGGGTAGAAAGTCATTTCTTACAATAATTGGCTCATTAATATACAGTTTGGCTCGATTTTTCGAGCTCTGATTATTAGTATATTAAATAATTTCCATTAATTCTTAGACTGTGTGTGCTTATATATTATCTATAAAAGAAATATTAAATATTACGACACATTTAACTAAAGCATTAATTATTATATTTAATTCACTTTCACTAGCAAACGTCATTCATAATTGCTAACAATAACCTGCAGATATTTATATATCTATTTCTATTTCTTTTTTGCATGAAATACAAACAATATATTTCCCAAAATATTATACGTCTCCTGACGAAAGTTTCGAAGGATTTGCAGCGTTTCTTTTATGTCTTGGGACCAAACCATTAATTTTAAATATAAGCAAAGACATGAGAGCAAAGCAGTGTCTAGTTTTGAAGCAAGTACTGGAGCTTAATCTTGGGCTTTTCTATTCTGTTATCAAAGGCTCTTTCATCTCAAAGAAATTCCTCAAAAATTTTGAGTAAGTTCGAAAAACAGTTAAGCGGTATGCAAAAAGGCTTGAAAGTTTACAAAAATGCATATAGATATAGACGCAAAATATCAGTTCTTACATGATATTTATATGAACAGTGCAAAGTATATCGATTTTAAATATTTCGGAAATAATAAATATTTTTCAAATGTATGGCTCTTTTTCATGGATATTTTTTCAGGGTTAAAACAACGGATTTCTCTAATATTCAGGCTAGTATTTTTACAACAACAAAAAATTTTATCGTACTTTAACCGAAAGAAATTCTCATCATTCGTAAAATTTGTATTTTTAATCAATATTATTATCTCAATCTATTATCTTAAAAATTTTCTTCGAAAACAAGGTTTCTACAAGTTTATACAGCTCAATGCTAGAGGGATGTGCTTGCGAAAATTACTATACATATTTATTTGTGAAAATCATCGATATCTTAGCGATCGTTGTTCTTATGTATATATAATTATAAGAACGTTATTTAATTATAACGAGTAATTTTGAAATGCATTCATCTTAATTTTTAAATGGGGTAGGCGTCATCTTATTTAAATGGCGTTTAAATTTAGGAATCTAAAAAACGTTCATTCACTTTTAAATATTTATTTTTCACACGGTAGTTTTAAGAGCAACTGTTTTTTTAATTTTATTTTGCTTTCTTTTAAACAATTTCGTTCAAGCATCAATTTATATCTGTTTCGTTTACGGAAAATGTATTTGCAATATTTCCTTTATTATGGTATGTGCTTTTTATTTTCCGTTATGGCATATATTTTTCTTGGCGTTCAAAATATTTCTAACTTACCGAGTTAGCCCTTGCTACATCTATGTAAAGCATTGTTTTGGACATATCCACCAAAACGAAACTGCCTTTTAAAACAAGATGCCATTTGACATAAAATTCGGATTTTTGAAGGAACATTTAATCAATCGCAATGCCATGTTTTTGTGACTACCATGAGAAATCGAGATTTTGTAGTAACTTCACTTCCCATTTCCATTTATAGAAAAATCGTCCTTATTTTTCGATGTCTTTCGCTTTAAGTCATCCATTACCTGCTGTATATTTCTTTTGCTTATGTTTCATTGGGTTGCCATAACTGTAGGACGAACATAAGGTAAGTAAATGTAGAATAATCCTAAGATAGTTCTCGCTTCAAGATTTTCATTCACTTAAATCAAGAGCAATTTAACGTACGGGGCACAAAGTTGATTATCATTAATTATATATAGTTGGTTGTAGTTTATTGAATGATAGTATTTGTAATTGAATTCTATAACTTTCTGCACAAGGAATACAACCTCTCTCTAATTCTGATTCCGTCCTTTATTTGAAATAATTAGACGACGACACAGCGCATTATTAAATTAATTGAAAAGGACAACAAATTAACACAGTTTAATAAAGTTAAATCGTCTACAAACTGTTTCAAAAGCCCTCGGCTATTTTCCTCTTTATAACTAGTCCAGGTCTATTGAAACAGTCTATAAACGATATAACTTTATCAAACTGTGTTAATTTGTTATTCCTCTTAATTAATCATTCCTTTTTATTTATGCAGTATGCAGTCTTTATATGGTTTTTTAAATGGTTTCTAAATGTTTTCAGCTAGACATCGAGGGCCTGAAAATAATATTATATATTTGTTAATGGAAATTTTATTTTATTTTTGAGCTGCTGACAGCAATTTAGGGTTTTCAAAATTATTGGGGAGAAAAAAGCACTATACATAAAAAATATTTAAAATTAAATTTTATTTTAAATTATTAGGGGACATTGAGCGGCACGGTCCCATGTAACTCTACACCTATGACTCTTTATATATATGAAAAACACACATACCTTTTTATTAACTTCCATAAAATTTCCAAATGTTAGAACCTGTGATATAATTTGGTATGCAAGAATGATGTATTCAAATTCTTGAAATTTTCATTTTAGCCCTTATTCAGACAGCGAGTATCATCCTATACACAGCTTTAAAGCGTGCATGTACTTCATAATATGCACAGTTCATATCCGTGGTTCCTATTATAAACAGTTTGTGCAAACTATAGTTGAATTTCCATATACCAAATCTATGTGTCAAAAATTTCTACATATGGAAATTCTTTTAAATCCCCTTATCATTATATGGAAAATGACTTTTATATCAGATTTGTTTCACGATAATTTGGAATTTTTGACCCACAGTGACGGCCGCTTTTGAAAATAAACCCAGCACCTTTATTACTAAAAGAAAGAAGTGGAAGATGTCGCCATTGTGCATTAACCTTAGACGGAGAGGAAGGGCAATATGAGCGATAAGTGAAGGTTGAAATAATAAAGAATAAATCCCATTGGATTTATTAAGCTCACCAAAAGCCTAACGCTTTCTGATTGGCCAACGGGAATAAAAACACGGAAAATGAAGGATGTAGAAGTGTGCCAGCGTGCTGTCTGTCGAGCCTGTAAGAGGCTGGGTTGTATGACTAATTAATATTCTAGTTGCGATATAAATTACGCACCGTTATTAACTCTCTAAATTTGGTAATAGCGTGCCAATAATATTCATTGAACATCGGTGATCTTATCTATGATTATTATCTATGTACCGAATGATTTATAATAATAAAACAGTATTACTCCAGCAATAATAATCTCCCACGTTTCAATGGATTTTTACGTTGATTCCTTCGTAGCATTTTATGGAAACCCACAGCTAGAGTCGTTCATCCGGACGCTACTCATGAAATTGCCATGAGGCAGTACCAACCGCTGCCAGTGGATGCAAGGAAAAACTTCAATTCGAAGCGGATGGATCTCGCATAAGGGAGGTTGACGGAGTCTATAAGAAGGGGTCCGCCATTACGGAAGCCAAGCATCGGGACAACGCCTACAAGAAGGAAGACTTTGAAGTCCTCGCTGCTCGAAAAAGAAGAAAAGATAAGTGTGCGCGTATTTTGCATTTAAACGCTGCAAAAGAATTATCACGTAAGAAGAAAGTGTTTGAAGACCGGGTGTGTTTGGAAGAAGGAAATAATGACGGTCAAGAGCGTTAACTAGGATGGTATTAAAGAACTTCGCGATTCAAAAAGGGGGAGGTCGAGAAAAAAAAGAAGATTGTGCGTGAAATTTAACTTTCCAGGGCTCGGTGGAACACGGTTTAAAAAAATTTATATATAAATATAATAAAAACGTTAAATTAATTTCACGGAAGAATAGTTAACGACAAAAAAAAAATAACTGCATAACGGTAGGTTATGATGCACGGTATTGAAAAAGGTGATAATAATTTCACGATAACAATTCACAATTAAGAAAAATACTTAAGTTACATAATTTGAGTGTCATATGGAAATATATATATAATATAATAAGTAATGATAAAGATATATCTACATAATTAAGATATGTTGCGATGAATATTATGGTGAATATCTAATTAAGTTAAAATTGAAAGAAATGGAGTTAAGAAAATTATACAAAGTGTATAATTGACATTTACATACAAATTGAAAATGGCTCCAGGTAGAAAGAGGGGCGCCCAGTCCATTATACCAGCAAGGCTAAGGAATAGAAATATTCGCACAGTAGGTAGAGTTAGTAATATTGTCGATACCATAGAGAAGGTTATAAGAGGCGCTGCTTCGGAAAGGTCAGAGAATTGTTATATTTCCCTTCCATCAGAATCAGATGGGAATCGAGGATCAACAAGCTCTGGAGACAATTCAGGGGATCGATCATCACGGAAGGTGAAAGTGACACTAGCTCAACCTGAAATTAAGAAATTGGAAATTGAGGCGGAAAATAGGCGTAGAGAAAGTGACCACGAATTTAGAATGTCACAAATCAATAGGTGTCTGAACTTAGATCAGGATACATTAGAAACAATTTTGAAAGTAGAATAGAGGCATTCCGCAAGTGTGCACCAAAAATACGGGAAATTGCAGAAAAGTTACCTTTATATTTACTTAAGTTAGAGACGCTTTTTGGTTCATTCAATGTCACAGAAAGCGAGATGGGGGTCCATGATTTTACCGTTGTTGGAAAGATGGGGTGCGGTCAAACTTGGAGAGCTATCTACTAATGTGTTGCAGGACTATGAGAAAATAAAATCGCGATTATTACAATGTGCAAGCTTATCGGCAAATAAGTATCTACATAAATTTAAAACTCTTAGTAAAAGTCCAAAAGAGAATTAATGTGAGTTTTTGAGTAAGTTAAAAGAGCCCGGGAGTCAAAATTTTATTTGTTTTAATTTTAAATTTAAAGATTTAAAATTTTTTATGCAAAACCGTTGTGTCCATAGAAGACATATTGAGGTAAAAAAAAATAAATAAAATTTTCTCGTAATAAAAAAATTATTAAAGCTAAAATTATCGTTTCATATTTATCGTTATATTTTTAATTATTTTCAATTTATACTTCCAAAAAAATATTTTTATAAAAAACATAATATAATGCTATATCCTGTTAAGGGAATTTCAATATTTTGCATACTTTTGTAATTTAAAATTCTTGATCTTTTCATACATGAATATTAATTACACGGTGAAATATAAAAACTCATATTTTTAAAAATTGCAAAAATATAAAAACCCCTTGATTCATTTCAAGTTAATATGATTCTTATTCTACCTTCAAAATTTTATATCTATAGCTTTAATTATTATAAAGTTATAAAAGTTTAACCACATGAATACATTCAAAAACACATACCTGAGAAAACGGACTTTAAAAATAAGGAATGAAAAAGACGTATTTTTTTTTTATTTACACATGTACATTTTCTTGATTATACTTCTGAAACCACGGCTTTGTAAGTTAAGGGGAACTTTTAAATTGTTTGAGTGTTTGTGTGTGTACACCCACATGCTAATAAATTAAACAAAAGTAAAATATGACGTGTATTACATAATTA
This sequence comes from Dysdera silvatica, assembly GCA_006491805.2. Lineage (NCBI taxonomy): Eukaryota > Metazoa > Arthropoda > Arachnida > Araneae > Dysderidae > Dysdera > Dysdera silvatica. Next base: position 21,101,834 of record QLNU02015359.1, on the reverse strand, counting down.
TTACAAATAATTGAATGAATGGAATTACGGTAATCAGCTTATGCAAACAGATATAATCTACGAGCGAAGGAAAAAGCATATGAAATCGGGAAGTCAGTCATTATGTTATTTCCTGATGGTGCTAACAAGTTATTAGCAAATTGGACAGAACCAGGAACTATTGCGGAGAAGCGAGAAAATCACGGATATCTGGTAGAATTGGAAAATCCCAAAAGGACGTTTATCTGCCTGAACCCACTAAAAAATTAACAGTGGGGGGACTGACTTTTGAATCACCTGATGTAATATTAAAAGCAAACCATATGATTTTTCAATTTGAAAAAGGGGTTGAATGTAAAGGAAAATATACTGTATTTTCTTGAACATTAGGATTCCTTAAATATATACTTTGTGGTGGGAGGATTATATCCACCGCTATATAAATTGCTTCCAAAATGCCATCGAAAGAAATTTTCTTTCGAAAGAAAACAGTCTAGAGAACGTTAATAATAATAATAATATTGATTTCCAATATCACATCACATATCAGCCGTTTAGAAACTTTCTTGGGGGGGCAATTTGTGGGAAAAATCAAGAAAAGAAAATCCCCAAGTCCTATCACTAAGACAAATACAATTTATTATAACCACATTCCCGCCAAAGGAAAGTAAATAACTTTTCAAACACTTAACAAATAAGAAAAACAGTGTATTGCATTTCACATACAACTATTCTCTTTGAACAAAATAAGCGTATTCAGCAAGTGGATACTTGTAGGCTATTTTAAAAACTAAGACGATCATTTATATTCAAAAACACAATTCGTTGTCTGTTAAATGGACAATATCTTACTTTAAGTTTCTTCATACTTTCCACCGTTATCGAGGCAGTTAATAATGAGGCATAATAAAAAACTCGAAAGTTCTATAACAGGAGTAAAAGACAAGAGCTTAGGTAATGGAATTTTAAAAATTTCACAGTGAGTTCGAACTCTACGTCAAATTTTAAAACATAAACCTATCTACATGCATTAAAATATTTCTGTCAAAGGCACAGAGAATGAACTGTCAGTGCTTCCACTTGAGATGCTTTTAAAACAATATAAGAAGGTTCCTTGTGGAGGCACTTTAGTTTTTAAATATACTATTCTCCTGCATTAGACTACAGCAGATAAATGTGTATTTTATTTGTTCATAAATATATATTTCTTTATCTGGCTTTTCTCTCCGCAATGTAATTGCTACTTTATTTTTGCTGTTAAATTTCTATTACCGTGATTTTCGTTGTTAGGATCGAAGTCTGAAAATCTTAGTAAAAAAAGTCTCTTAAAAAGTAAATACGCACATCATTTTTATATATTTGAAAAACCCGCGGATAATACAAATTTGCTTTGTGAGCGTTAATATGGAAAACGATCATAAATTGTTAGATTTAAATTATCATGCTTAACGCAATAACAAACTTGAGGTAACTTAAACGTGATGAAATAACATAAACTTAGTTAAATAACATGACTTGATGAAATAAAAAATTTGATGAAATAACACGACTTGATGAAATAACACGACTTGATGAAATAACACGACTTGATGAAATAAAAAAATTGATGAAATAACACAACTTGACGAAACAGCATAACTAATGAAATACCGTAACTTAATAAAGTATATATGTGTAATTCTATCAAGCTTATGATAAAGGAACGTATATAATGAAAAGACTAACAAATTTTTTTCAGGTTTAAAATTAGACAAATAATGATCTCTGGCTGAAAACGACAATTATTGAAAGAATGAATGTGAGAATCAAATTGCTCGCTATCGTGAAATTTGCTTTCTGAATGAAAATTTAGAATTAGGCTAATCTTCGGACACTTTACAATATTTTTTAAAGTTAGTCATTCAATTATCTCATATAACCATTTAAATTTTGCTTCTCCCATTCTTTTCATGTTATGGGGACACATGTTAAAACATTTATTTTCTAAATATATTTGAACATTTTGGGACTTCCTAACCACCACCTACTGATCAATTATAATTATCCCGCGGGTCATTATGATTTCGTAACAGGAGCTTGATATGTCTGACGACATATTAATCGGACTAATAATTGGGGTCTAATTAATCGGGAAAATCGGTTAATGATCCACAAGCTTAAGAGACAGCAAATAATAATCGATAGTATGCAGAATTAAGCCCGATATAGAATGGGAAATTTGGTAAATTTCACATTCGCCGATAAAATATGGATAAATTAAGCCTTGCGTTTACGACAATTAAAAACACTAAAATATTATTTTTATTACTTATGTTTTATTCTAAAATTGATGTAAACAACACGTTTTATAATTAATAGTGACATATATCATTCTTTAGTACATAGCAATATCATTCTTTAGTACATAGCAATATCATTCAATTATATTAATGAATTATAAACATCCTATATCCCAAATTTTAAAGAAAACCTTAACTGGAATTTAATTCGAAGCATATTAAGAGTAAATCTACCCTTCATCCCAAAGTAACAATTTAACAGTTTTGGAAGATTTGTTTGCTTATTATAGATAAATTAATCATTGCGGTTGCGACAGTTAGAAATGCTAAAATATTATTTTTATTACGTATGTTTTATTCTAAAATTGATTTGAACAACACCTTTTATAAATAATAGCAAATACAATTTAGAAGTTTTGGAAGATTTGTTTATTTCACAGCACAAGTACAATAAAAGTAATTCGACGTCTGTACATACAATTTACGAATAATTCGACCCGCTTATGAATTAGGAAACTAATCCCCTGGCTAAAGTGAGGAAAACATTGCGGCAATTATTTGTTCCTTGGCCACCAATTTTTCACATTATTGAAGACGAAATTTACTTGTTCTGTTTTTCAGTCTTTTATACATAATTTGAAGTTTCAATTTGTTTTTTGTTTTTAATTTTTCTCGCTTCTTCTATTGGATTTTATTTCAATTTTTGTGTGGATGGTTTAACTTATTTCTGCAAGCCTCGTGGTGTACCATGTGAAACACGAAAAGATGCAATGTGATCAAAAATAGCACAGACATGAAATTACATTTCCTGGTGTTTGGATAGTTTAGTTTGTATTTTGCAGCATAGGGCGAGCAAAAGCACCGGGACTGTATATTTTTCAAGGAATCTCACCTCTGCTTCCATGGGCACATTACCTAGGAATACAATGTGAAGGAAGGCGGCACTCGTTCTACGGTACAAATGAAAGACGATCCCGGGTTGATGATACAGCAGACGAATACGTTGTCACTGCGCAACCATAGGGCAATGGACAATATTTCAACCTGCAATGAACATTTGTCTGAGGTGTCCTGACTTCTGCATTGAATCAACCTTCGAACTACAATGAGCAGGTAGTGAATAAGCCTCGTTCTTCTTTTTTTTCCTTACCTTGATACAGTTGGATGTCGAACGTGGATTATACGTCACCACTAACAACGGAAGCTTGAGGACTGTCACAGTTCAATTTTTCTGAATTTTAGTTTATGGGTAAATATGACCGAGTCGATAAAGTATCGAAAATTAAATTTGACCCATTCGACATGGGGGTCGAGCTACGACCCACTGAAAATAGAACCCAACTTACAATGATGCTTCACAGCAAAGCATCATCCTGCGATGTGTTATGCCGCATGACGGGTGAAAACGATGTTTGGCAAACATCAGGCGCCAAAAGTTTTTGTAGAAAAATTATTAAACGTGAACAAAATATAACACATAGTTATTGTACGGCGATTAGGCTATGCGGACTGGCTTGGCAGTGATGGTAGGCAGTTCAAGACCGAATAGCGGCTTGCCAGTATGTCGCCAATGGAAATTATTCGTATAGAAATAATTACTTCTCATTTTATTTAATATATTTATTAAAAGCATTTTGCTTCAATATTAGCGTACTGCTAACTTGATACGAATCTTGGTTACAATGGCAACGTAATAATAAGAGGAATATTAATTTAGAGGTTGGCCATTTTGACGTCTGGCCTCCCTGAAAGCTCCGACGCTTCTTCACCTTTTTTCCCGCCAGAACGGTCGTTACGTCACATCCAGCAGCTACATACAGATTTGGCGCGAGCTGTCGGCCATTTGGAGATTTTCATGATTAATGTATATTTATTCTCGTGCGTGTGCGTCCTTGACTTGAGGAAGAAGGGCAATCCGTGATGGCGACATTTGAAATGCTAAAAATTGATAGACGCGGCCGGACATTTGTAATACCTGTATTCATTTAGTTGTGACTGAAATAATTATATATTGTGTATGTTGTTGGAAGAGTGAAAAACATTTGAAGTTGTGCCTTACATTTGCACAGTATCGGATTTCTAAGTAGGCATACAAGGCACAGGCCTAGGGGCGACACTTCTCGTGGGGAGGCATCAAAGAGTTTAAAAATAAAATTTTCCAAACTGGAAAATGTTGAAAATAATGTTTCATTTTAATTATTGTCCTGTTTCCCCCAACAGCGATTATATAGGAGCCTACTTTAACTTGCCGGCAAATGCAAACTACAGAATCGAAAGACAAAGAGATATGACCATATGATCATATTGTTTACATTACAATATCCGATACTTCCCACCACAAGCTGATGTATCTGATATCAACACTTGGAAATTGTCATTAGTTGATGTTAACTTTCTGACTTCGAGAAAGCCAGAACGAAAATTATTGCGGATTCAAAAAGTGTCTCGAATCCACGAAGTCGGAGACTGTAGTAGCAATAATGTCGAGTTGTATCTTATTAATTTGAATAATTATATGAAATATCTGCTTTACATATCAAATGTTAAGAGTATGATATGCGGTTGGTTTTTTTTTAACAAATATTCCTTTCTTTGTAAAGGAGGGAGGGGGCGGCAGTACAGGCTGTGCCTAAGGGCGGCAATTTTATAAATCCGCCACTGCGTTTGCATAACTGACAAAGTTTGAGATCATATTTGGCGAAGAACTCAAAAACGCTGGCTGGTGAGTAATCTAGTTTTGTATAAAGTAGGCCGGCTCCTTCAATTTTCAAATCAGAAGCAATCATCACTTGCCTGTGCTTTCATCACCTTTGACCTTTTTAATATATATATTTTTTTTTTGAACGGGAAATACAAGTCTTATTTGTCCTTATGTTTTGCTTTGCCACCATAGAAAAATCTTTGTCTCACATTGCTTGCGCAAACTACGAGAAGCCAGCTTATTTTGTATCAGATTATAAGATGGATATTGAGAAAGAAATATTTACATTTGCCAAAACTTTGATAAGTGGGTTAACATATGAAATGAGTGACGAGAATACACTTGATATTTGTTTAAATGAAATGAAGTATGAATCAATACAGGGTAATGAAATGAATGATGAGGAATGGGATGAACAAACTAATTTGCCGTCACGCGTAACTTACACATTAGAAGACATGAAAAGAATTTCCATGGAGTGGGTCAGGAAAACTACGTTCCTTGAAAAGCATACAGCATCGCTTTAAAAACAACACACTTTCACGTCGACAAATTTATCGCTTTCGGAATTATGTTGCTTCCCAGGGTACAACCACTGGCGTAGGAAGTCAGGTGTGGTGGGTGCGGCTCGCACTGGGTACCAGCTCTGACGGGGTGACAAGAAATCACCAATTTCGTATTAATGCGCCTTTTTGCTACATAAAATAATATGTCAAATAATTTACATGGGCTTTAACAATCGCTAATTGCAGCAAATTGCCAGTGACTGATGTGATGCTGTAATGATTTAGTATTATCGTGTGGTGCGTGGGAAAGGGGGTGTTCTGCCTCGTTTCTTTTGCACTGTGCTGGTGCTCAAGTGAACAAATAACCGGTCCTGATGGCTCATTGTCTCATCCCTGCCACAAATATCATCGCCCCCCCACCCAAGTTGTTCTTCAGGATCGTTCTACGAGCTAACGGACAATATCTCCCCCTCCCATTGTCTAAAACGTTTCCGCGCCGACTATACCTCGTTATGAGCAATGTCTTGTTGTCCTGTATTTATTTTTTAAAAATTAATCATATTTACGCTACGAAGAATATCCATCTGTGAGACGGTGAAAACTTTTTGTGCTATTATACTGTACTTCTCGCTTCGTTCATCGAATCATTCTTCTCTTTTCCTTCTATGATATTGATTTTGGTAAGTGGTGTTTTGAGTTCGTGAAATAAAATAAATCCAGTATCATATTACTTTCTCACTAGATACTATAATATAGAGAAAGTACTGTGATAGTAAAAAATTGCATTTTGGAGGAAATAACCATTTTGGGGTTTTCTGATTAAAAAAGTGTTTTTTTACGAAATGTCTATTTGTATGTGTGCGTGTACATATGTCGGTATACAGTTCTAATTAATTAATTTGTAAACTTTTTTAACTAAACATTCTTTTGCAAAATCACAAAACTGTCCTGCGGAGGTATAATAATACCTTAACATCTTTACATACGGAGAAAGAGAGCGTTGTTTCCTGTCCTCATTCGTCTAGCGGTCCAAGACACTCCGGGCTAAACGGAGGGACCCTGGTTCGAATCCAGGATGGGGAAAGCGTCTCTTTTTCTCCAAAACGAATAAAGCTCTAGTTTGAGCTAATTAATACGTGGGTGGCAAAAATTATTGTATAATAAATTCCCCCACGAAAACTCACAAAAATCTCGCCCCGGAGGCTTTCTTGTGTTGACCATATTTGGCAATTGTGTTATCCCTGCGGAGGGTAATAATACCTTAACATCTTTACATACGGAGAAAGAGAGCGTTGTTTCCTGTCCTCATTCGTCTAGCGGTCCAAGACACTCCGGGCTAAACGGAGGGACCCTGGTTCGAATCCAGGATGGGGAAAGCGTCTCTTTTTCTCCAAAATTACACAAGCTCTAGTTTGAGCTGTAATTAAAACGTGGGTGGCAAAAATTATAGTATAATAAATTTCCCCCACGAAAACTCACAAAATTCTCGCCCCGGAGGCTTTCTTGTGTTGACCATATTTGGCAATTGTGTTATCCCTGCGGAGGGTAATAATACCTTAACACGATTGTATTTTGTTAGCCTAATAACCTGAGTGAGATGTTGAGGTAAGAAAACAAGCGCATATTTTAGTTTCCTACAATAATTATTGCAGGAGGGTTCATTTTCAGGGTCCAGAGGTAAACACCAAGAGCCATCACACTTTCCATTTGTTTGTCTGTCGGTAAAACCCCTCTAACGGCCGCACCTTACGTCAGAGTTTCGTAAAAATTGGCAGTTTCTTGTATAATGGTTTCCCGAATACAGATAAAATATGGAAGCTGTTTCTTGGAAAGTATTAACAACCTAAGGGGATGAAAACTTTTTCATTTTTTTTAGAAAAATCGTAACTCAATCCCTGTTTATCTACCTATTAATTATTTTGAAATGGTTCAGCTGTATGTCCACAAATCTCGCAATGCTTTATACTACTATTCCTTAATGTAAATTCCTTCCAAAAGTGGCAAGTCCTCTACCGAAATATATAAGATGTTCCTCAGCGAAGTACTCAAACCGAACGTAACATCAAAATTTCTATTAATTATGGATTCGTGGACAGGTCAAATGGACGAAAATATATTTGATAATGCATTTAGTCAAGCCAGTCTTTCAGAGCAATCGAAATTGATGATTACACCACCTGGAGGGATAGCACTCATACAGTCATACGACGTATATTTTTTTCTTCAATGGAAATATTTCGCTAAACGCTTAACACGATTTTGCCTTTTGCATTATTATGAGCATATAATCTTATCAGAACGTCATAACATCACAAAACTGCATTCACTCATTCACAATCAGCTGTCTTCCCCAAAATTCCGAAATATGATAATCTATGCTTGGTGGAAATCAACGTACCAGGTACCCAAGCCTGAAAAATTCTTCAATGTGCAAGAAATTTGTTTTAATTTCACGGACCAAGTGTGTCACGAAATGGACTGTGATGTCAGTTCATTCATTTGTTGCAATCATTGCTCAAAGTTATTATGCTTTCTCATTTTTTTACTGATTTTCATTTCCATTAAAAGCGTTTTAGGTTCATAACAACCAAGAGCGCAGTTATAACTCTGGTAACCCCAGCAGTTAGGTAACTCAAAATTTTTTTTTTCATATCTGCATAAATTCATTTTCATACATAAATACTCCATGTTCATAATTCAAATCAGTTTCATATGTAAATACTCCATATTCCTAATTCAAATCAGTTTCATATGTAAATATTCCATATTCCTAATTCAAATCAGTTCCATATGTCAATATTGCAGTGATAAATAATTTTACATTGATTTTGGAAAAAGACTAATATTTTTTGCAAAATACCCTCAGCTTTCGGCTGCGGCAAGACCTCACTTCTACAAGACGTAGAAAGCTAAACTTCTAACATGAATAAAAGTAACTCACAGTAAAACGTTTTTAGTTCATTTGCTATTACTACTCAGCCAACGCATACAACAAAACACCTATCATAGGATGATGCTTTGCTGCGAAGCATCATCGTAGGGTGGGTTCCATTTCAATGAGTCGTAGATTCGCCCCCAGGTCGATTGGGCCAAATTTGATTTTGGATCTTTTATTTACTCGGTCATATTGGCCCACAAACTAAAATTCAGAAAAATCAAGTTATGACAGTCAGCAAGGTTCCATCGTAAGCTAACATAGGCCAATGGACAACCTGCAGTGTACGTTTCTCCGAGGAATCCGAACTTCTTTCTCCTGAGGACCAACACACGAACTACAATGAGCAGGTAGTAGATAACATTCTTTTCCTTTTTGATACATTTGGGAGTGGAATGCGGAATATATGTAACTATTAAACTACCATAGGGTAGTTGACAACCTGCAGTGTGCATTTCTCCGAGAAATTTGAACTTCTCCTGAGGAACAAACCTTCGGACTACATTGAGCAGTTAGTCTATAAGCGTTCTTCTTTTTTTTTTCTTTATACAGCTGGGAGTCGAATATGGATTAATGGAACCCTAGTTGAACGCAATACTACTGCGGTAGCAGAATAGCTTAGTAGAAATGACATTCAAAACCATTATCTTAAAGTGGCTAGATCAAAGCCAACTTAACGATTATTTTTCGGAATCATTCTAGCCAAAATGGTATTAATTCCAGCCAGAACAGCTGCATGCCGAAGAATCAAGTGAAAAAAATGTTTTTGAAAACTGATTGTGGTATGTAAAGTACCTTTCAAAACCTTCTAACTACCGATAATTTTGTCAAGTATGTTTTGGTTAAGTATGTCTTCCAAACTATTCCATTTGACGTGACACGTAATTTGCCGTAGGCAGTAAATTACAATCAGAATTTTGATTGAAATTCATTTTTGAGAATTCATTTCATTGAAATTCGTTCATTTTTGAGATGAGCTGAAGCTCTGAAAATTGCTGACGAGATTTCAATTATGATTTGTGTTAATAACAATTGATTGCTTCGAGTAAATCAATTTAATGAAGGATTATATTTAATTCTGGGATGAAAATATTAATTGGGAAATTTCTCATTGCATTCAAATAAACTACTGGATTTTATATTTCTAAAGAAAAATTTCACATGCATTTGTGTTTTAAAAATTTATTTAGATATTGGAAATTTTGTATTCCCAAGTATTATTCGATATAAACGTGATAAAAATATATTTAAAAATATGACCAAAAATCAACGAACTAATGGTAAAATTTACACAATCTGGCTTAATTGAAAAACTTATAATAGACCGAGAAACCAATGCTAAAACTGATCAAATTTGTAAGGGTTTTAATAAATATTTCATAAATTATCCTTATATGTTATTCCAGAGCTCTAACAATATCGATAAATTATTTTATATAAATCGAACACTACGCAGATTAAATCAAACAACAATGTCAATCAATCAACGTTTATTGGCGTAGTGATACCAACGCCGATGGTATGGCGTGATTAGATGGTGAAACGTTCGAAAGAAAATAAATATTTCTGCCTTCGGTGGGACCTGAACCCACGACCTTCCACTTGCCGGGCGGAGGCTCTACCCACTGAGCTACGAAGGACAATATATAATCTCTTTACGAACGTATATATATTGTTGCCAGTTATTTCGCAGAATGGTGTAGTACATAGACTACTATTTAAACCAAATTGCAAAGAGACTGGTATTAAATTGATCGAAATGCCCGTTGCAGCATATGTATTTATTTTATATAAATCGAACACTACGCAGATTAAATCAAACAACAATGTCAATCCATCAACGTTTATTGGCGTAGTGATACCAACACCGATGGTATGGCGTGATTAGATGGTGTAACGGTCGAAAGAAAATAAATATTTCTGCCTTCGGTGGGACCTGAACCCACGACCTTCCACTTGACAGGCGAAGGCTCTACCCACTGAGATACTAAAGACAATTTAGCTCAGTGGGTATCTAAATCTGAAATTGGTAATTATCTTCCTATTTCAATTCTATCACTATTCACTAAACTTTGTTGAAATACTCTACAATAGATTTATTAACTTCCTCGAACACTTCGAAATACTAAACGCTAATCAGTTTGGATTTATGAAAAATAAATATATTGAAAATGCCCTCTTAGTAGCTACTGATTTCATATATTCAGTACTTAAACTGAAGGATTCCGTTTTGGGTATATTTTTTTTTTATCTTTCAAGAGTATTCGATACCATCAGCTGCGAGAAACCGTCTATAAATTATACAACCCCTGGAAAAAAGTTTGGAATCAACAGATATGGTCTATAAAATTTCACCAAGATCTAAGGCATTCTAAAGAAAATAAACTTATTAAACCGAATTGGTATTTTTCTAAAAATGTACATTGTTTCTGAAATAAATGTAGAAAGGACATTTAAATTAGCAGTATTTTTGAAATTATTTAATTTTAACTAACACCACCATGGAAAAAAATGTGGAATCATTTGAAGTATGGGGAAAAAAGTATGAAATCAAAGGCTTGTTTATGCAAATTCTAAGTGAGCAAATGATGTTATGATTATGTAATATGCATGGTTGAATTCTGAGTGGAGGTAAATATATAAAACCAGCATCATTTGCTTTTGTTTGTTTAGATTTTTATGACACAAGAGCATTTGGGCTATATACTGAACCAAATTGCTTCTATATCGTTAACTTTACAAAGAAAATTGGCATTGATAAAACAGCTCAATATTAAAGTTAAGAACAGAATAATTAAGTGGTTATCAGAAGGAAAAACTCAGCGAGAAGTTGCGAAGATGTTTTCTTGTTCTCAATCCGTCGTTCCAATAATTTAAAAAAAGTGTAAAGAATCGAAAAGCGTAATGGACGTTCATCATTGTGCCAGGCCTCGTGCAACTTCTACTCATCAGTTATCAAACTCTAAGGAAAACATATAAAGGTATGATATTTGCGACAATAAATGATTAATGGAAAAAATATCTAAAGCTATCATTTGTGATAAAACTGATAGGAAAACGCCTATGGGGTATGGGTTTTCGCTTCTGTAAGGCCAAGGCTAAACCTAAACTTAAGAACCAAATATAAACGAGCTAGATTAAAATGGGGGAAAACGAAGGAAAAATTCGACTGGTCTGGTCTGGAGCGCAGTGATATTTAATAATGAGTCAAGAATATCCACTGGTACTGGTGATGACAGTGGAACATTTGTTTGGCGTCTAAAAGGAGAAACCATGTATGAAGATTGTATGAAGTTCCGCAAAAAGTTTCCTACATCTTTTGTGATCTTTGGAGTGGGGGAGTATGTCGTCCGAAGGCCCAAGTAAATTATGTATTGTAAATGGAACTACGAATTCGGAAGCCTGCATCGAGATTTTAAACGCCTTTCCCATTCCAACAATCGAAGACCAGTTTGAGGATGAGGAAGTCACCTTAATGGACGACAATGCCTCATGTCATAGGTCTCGTTTTCTTAAAAATTACTTTTCGGAGACAAACTACAAGACATTGGACTGACAAACCTGCAGTCCGGATTTGAACCTAATTGAAAATCTGCGGTGGAAACTTAAATAACTTGTCATGAAGCAGCAGCCAACAAATAAAGAAACATTAAAAATTGTTATAAAGAACATATAGGACAAAATTGATCGAGATGACGGCAGAAAATTTGTGGAATCCATGCCAAAAACTCCAGGTTGTAATCAAGGCCCTGGAGAACATACGTGCTACTAATCAAACACACTTTAATATGATTCCTTTTTTTTTTCTCGTACTTCAACTTCACATGACTCCATATTTTTTTCTCGTACTTTTATATGATTCCATATTTTTTCTCGTATTTCACATGATTCCATATTTTTTCTTGTACTTTAGATGATCCCATATTTTTTTCTCGTATTTCACATGATTCCATACTTTTTTCTCACGGTGTTGTGAGTTAAAATTAAATAATTTAAAAAATACTGCTAATTTAAATGACCTTTTTACATACAAATTTCAGAAACGATGTATAGATTTGGAAATACACCAATTCGGTTTAATAAATTTATTTTCTTTAAAATACTTATCAATTTTTGTGAAATTTTGTAGACTATAGGTGTTGATTCCAAGCTTTTTTCCAGGGGGTGTATATCTCTGGCATTTGTGTCACACAAAATAGATTTTTAAGAATTATTTAAAAACAGAACTTAATTTATCCAACTGGATTATCATTATTCAAGTATCTTGACCCCATTATGTTGTGTCCAGCAGAGCTCAGAACTTGGACCGTTATTATTTATATTTTCTTCATTAATGATCTATGTTTGCAACCATCTCTCTCAAGGGCAATAGGTTTTGCTGATATTAGTATTTTATTTTCTATAAATGTAGTAAATTAGATGATCTGTATTCATTAACACTCTAATATCAAGGTCTTTATTTTTGTTTTTACGGAAGAGGAGCGGGTGGGTATTCGACTGGGCCTGAGGTCGCGAGTTTCCTAACTCCGTCGCTCACCTACTTACTTCAGGTTAAGTACCGTTCAAGTATTAGGTAAGCATTATTTTGGCACATTCAAACGCCCCCCCACACTGGAAAAAATTAACATTAGCTAACATAGGAAAATAAGCACAACAGCAACCCACTCCCGCAAAGTTGCTTACGTAATACTTGAATTTTCCCACAGCGCCAAAAGCCTAATGGTTGGTCGGTTATATTTTTATGGCGTAAGAATAAAGGTCATTCTACGCCAGAAAAGGTAAAAAACATAATGGCGGTAATCAGAACAGTAGCTAGGGCGTGGCGTGGAACACCAGAGACAGAAGGGCGTAAAATCAACTGAAATAATTCGGAGGGCAGAATGTATCCGTGGCTAGGGGCGCAATCTAAAAGGTTCTGATAAGGGCGTAAGATTATTCAGCTACGGTGCTATCGGCAACGTAAACCTGACCTTAAATACCTTAAAAAATCTTATATATATATATATAACTGCTGGACGTAAATCTCTAAGTACTTCCCATACCTGTCTATACTTAGCATTCTTTTTCATGTCATCCCATAGACATATAATAAAAGAAACCCGAGGGGCCTGACCGCAAATAATTTAAAATTTAAATTTTATATATATTATAATGCATAAATGTACATATTATGTGCTTGGACACGCCACCAATATTTTTGAGAATTCGAAGGTGATGATTACCCTAATAAAATCCCGAAAATGCCTGTTCTGGAAACATGATAATTATGATAATAAAAATATAAAATAACATATCCTGATATTTTAAGTTTTAATTACTAATAGTTATACAAATAATCTCTTGGCATTTTTTTTACCTTTCAGAGGATTGGCATAATTTTTCCAATATTATTCGATACAGCAAGCTATCGGGGCCCCGATGGCTTTATGTGTAGTTCTCGGTGGATGTCAAAATATTAATCATCACTAATTTCCCTCACGACAATACTATCAAGAACCTATTTTGATAGCATCATGTGCCGACCAATATTTTGAAAACACTATGCTAACCCTGCTAAGAGCAATGATAACCCATAAAACCTTGCATACGAAGAAATGTAGCATCGTTTTCGTCCCTAATTATAGTAGTTATAAAAAGGCAATCCGAATAATGCATAGTGTTCCAGGTTCGGCTCCATATCGAGACCTCGTCTCTTCTTTTTTTACAAAAGCTTAAGTTGAGCTTACCAGTGGGTGTCCAAATATTAGTCATCATTGCAAATTCTGTTTATAACGGTATACAATGGTATAGGGAACACTTTAATTTTAGAATATTCGCCGATTTATGCAGTAGAGCCATTAAATTAAATTTAAATTTCAACGATGAGAATATAATTCAAATAATTTATTTCCACGATGAGAATATAATTCAAGTAATTTATTTCCACGGAGGTATATATATGCCGAGAGATGACGTTTACCCACCAACTAATATATCATGTATCCTAAAGGATGGCTATGATAAAGTCTCAACAATTAGTTTCAAGGGAATAAATCCGTGTAAAATTTTCCAAAGTTATTAATCATGGTTAAATAATTTTATGACAGAGTGTGAGGGGTATCCTTCGTCGATATTATCTTATGAATACCCTGAGCATAAATCTGAAATCTTACGGTATTATATAGCGTGGGATTATATTAAAACGGCAATACTTTGTTTTTTGCATAGTGTAAAATACAGGGTGATCATAAAGACTTTCTCTGAATAAAAAAATTTGTATCAAAGTAACCACAAAAGATAGAAATGTGCCATCTTTATCATTTTATAGTCCTACTCTGATTTTTTTATTGTGCAATGGATGATACCATGGTGGTAGCATTGTTAAGTGAGAATGAAGTAAGGACGAAATGGCGTCAACGATTGGAAAAGCGAATCATGTGTTGTGGTATCATGAGGGCAAATCGCCGATGGCAGTTCAAAGATTTTAATGGACGCGATCCGCCAAATGTTAAAAGCATAGCAATACGGTATTGCTATGTTTTCATATACGGTATTCATATAAAAAGTTTAAAAAAATTGGTAGCCTTTGGGACCGTCTTGGAAATGGTAGACATAGCGTGAAGATTAAGTTAACTGAATTCGTGGTTCGTTTCTGCGCAGTCGTAAAAAATCAACTAGTCGCGCATTACAGGAACTTTACAAACCGCAGAGAAAAAGGACAGGCTTTCACACACCAGATCCTGATTTTACAACTTTGAAGGCCAAAATAGCAGATGCTGTTTTAAGTTACAGAACAAATTTTGACTAACACGTGGTGAAAACTGCAATACCAAATTGTCATTCTCCGAGCCACAAAGGGGCCCACATTGAAGTTTACTAAGGTAAGTGGTGCTCAGAAAAAAAAATGATTACTGCAGTTACTATTTCCAAAACTATATATATATATATATATATATATATATAGGGGCATGTTGGTTTCGGTATCTAACTTTAACGGACCCACATGAACGTATGTGACGATGTGTGGAACCGGCCAGGCCAGTAACCTAGTGTCCTACCCCGCCTTCAAGTGGTGCAGGCTGAGCTTTCTATTTATGTGGCAAATTAATATTTGCTGCACGGATAGAAAGGCGGAAGGGGAGGGCTAATTCACCAACCCGTCTAGCCAGCGTGGTGAAATTATGGCTAATTCCTCCATTATGTTGACACACCAGAAACCATGGCCCCTAGTCTCCAGGTGCTGGAGTGCTCCTGATCAAGGCAGCGGTCAGTGTGGCATGAAAGCAGGGGGTGCTAAGAATCACTGGAATGGCCCAGGCTGCCGTTTGTTATTGACCTTGGCTACGTTTAATGGACGATCCCTTGCTTCTGAAGCAAAACTTCAGGAATTGGAAGAGGAACTAGACAAGATCAAATGGGACATTGTAGGACTCAGTGAAGTTAGAAGAAAAGGTGAAGAGTTGGTGGAACTGAAAAGCGGACATTTGTTTTACTATAGAGGAACGGAAACTGGAAGAACAAGTGGTGTTGGCTTCTTAATCAACAAAAGAATTAAAGACTGTCTTCTGGAAGTTGAAAGTACATCAGATCGAGCAGCGAGGCTTGTTGTTCAACTAACCCAGCGATACAAAATTCAAATAGTACAGG
>QLNU02015359.1:21053571-21071189 GCA_006491805.2 Dysdera silvatica | reverse complement strand
CTGTAATCCGGATTGCGGTCCTGCTGTTGCAAGCACGTACTTCGGTAATTGAAGCATCCATTGCTTCTAGGCCTCTTGTGTGGGAACTTATGAGTAACCAGCTTCATTTAACACCTCCATCTGTACCAACTGTTGTTGTCGGTTAATTAACAAAGAAATACGACTAAAATATGGTAACGCCCGCACTGCATTACAGCTCGTGATCAGTTCTTTCTTTCTTTCGCAAGGAGGGTAATGGGAAAGGTGGCCGCCGAATGGGGCAGCGCTGTATTCCCAGACAGGCTTTTGTCACATAAAATGACGACCAGTGGACCGAGAAGGGACACTGGGGGGGAGGGGGCATTGCAGGGGATTGTCGATCGAAACAGGCGTACAGAGACGCACAGCTCACATGATTGTCGTCATTCAACGTCGACCGGAGGCCATCCACGATCAGTCCGCCCCGAAGAGCGGCCGAAATAGATGGATGGCGCGGAAGAACACCCCGGGCCGGCCGGTACTCCTACAGGAGACCACCGGACACCGTTGAGTGGGTGAGGTGCCGCGAGCGGCAGCGAACAGGCGTAAAACATTCCCCGCAACCAGGGCGCACGAGACCAGAACAATCCGGACAGGCATTACATACCAAATTATCATCCACTGTTTGCGAAAGCTGGCCCCCAAGCGATCGCAGCGGACGAAGACAATGACGAACGCCCGTCATGGACAGAAGGCCAAGCACGGCCCTAGCGACGAAGTCCGAATTACGAGGGAGGGCGGAGTCCGGTCCCAGAATAGCAGAAGCAGGCATCCATCCAACTCCGCCCGGCGGCCAAAGTGAATATCCCAAGCACTCCGTCTTAAGCGAGCTGGAACCAACACCCGCCAGCCCGGACAGCAGAGAACAGACATCCGCACGCCACCAGAGCTGAGACCGAACTCTCGTGATCAGTTCGTGACTTAACAATACAATTCTGGGCCTATAGCTCTCCCCCATCGCCGGTTGCCCACTTCGCAGCACGCTTCGCTGCCCTCTGCCTGCTCAGTCAGTCATTGCGAGTGTAAGAGCGTCACTGAGCGTCTCCGTCTGTCTGTCCCTAGTACGTACTTCTATCTAGTTTAAATAATGCTGAAGATCGGCACAACACTCAGATAAATAACGTCACCATGACGTCTCTTTAGGTCGTCAGTGATATTCAAAAGTAAATACAGTATCAGTAATGGCATTGTTGGATCCTTCTCCAACATTTCAACAGTCGACTGTTACAAAACATAGTAAAGGATATTTGACATATTAGGAAAAACTGATAATATTATATGATGCAAAGAGGACAAAAATCTGACAGAGAATATTCGTTGGATCAAAATGAACAAAACATTAAAAGAATCTTTAAAAAAATGTTGAAAACACAAAAAAATTGAAACGAATGTCCAGCGAGTGGCATTTCCTTATGGATATTGGGTTTCTTAAAATGTTCACCGTTCGTCGACTAACCTCTATGAAATTGACAATATAGTTGTATAACAACATTTCTCAGTATGTGCTTTTTGATAATTCCAATCTGTTTCTTGAGATATGTGTCGCAATTAACTGCAATACGATAATTAATAATTTCTTATTATTGTTACATAGGCGGTATTAATTAAAGTTATTAAAGCAATTGAAAATCATTCTTTTCTTTACGAGTAATTTAATATCTATTAATTAACGTTATTTTCCTTAATATTTTTGTATTGATGTGCTAAGAAAGCTGATTTAAAGTGCAATCAGAATGGATTTCTCAGATTTCTGAAGTCGTTATCATGAAATTTATTGTCAATCGATTTCCAATATCTTGTTGGTCCCACTTCTGAAATGCATGTAAAAAAATAAATTTTTGCAGGAAAGTTCAAAGCAAATCTCGGTAAAGCAAGCTTATATGAAGGCCTTTAATTATACTATTTTTCTCAATACTTCAGATCTGTTAAGTGTAATTTATAAAAACTAATTGTATTAAAGAATTCTCGTATTCACTTCAGGCCGTCACGCGGGAGATGGTATCGTTTGACCTCTCTCTCTCTCTCTCCATCTTAATTTAATTAACGTCTCGACAAATTAGATTTCTAGTATTTCATGTCTCTTTTTTATTCGAAGATTTTAAGTATTTTCCTCCAAGAATTGCACAATAAGCATAAAGAAATGAATATATTGCGTTTTCTGAAAATCAGGCTTTGTGGGCAAGAGCGTTTCAAGTTCTGAGGAATGGTATATATTTAAATCTTGAAGTTCATTCTGACGAACATAGAACGTATCCTGCCGAAATAATCGAAACGACGGTCCGGCACTTATAATAGTACTATGCATTAATTTCGGTTTAAATTAATGGTTGCGTATTGCATTACTCATTTTTTTGTTGATATCGAATGTGATATTTCAGAAATCAATGACGTCGTTTCATAAAAAACATTCCACAGAAAAAGAAGAACGGATATATAAAGAACTTAAATAGTGAATTTTATAATAATGGAGAATCCAAGTATTACGTAAGCAATATTTTGGCCATTTCACCCCCACCTCAGAAAGCAAAATTTAACATTGGCTAACATAGGAAAATAAGACCAACGGCAACCCCTCCCCCAGGTGCTTATTATATACTTGAATTATATGCTTATAATATTATATCCTTGAATGCTCTCTAGCATTCAAATTGGGAGAAATGAAATAAGAAACATAGTGGCCGAAGGAAACTTCTATAAGTAACAAGGGGGGGTGAAGATTCAAATTCAAATGAAATTAAATTTTTGGAATTTAACTTTTATGGTTCTCACTAGAATCTATGTTTTAGGTTGAAAAACATCCACGCACAGAGACTGGATTCGAACTCGCGAACTTTGGGTTACCTTACCAATGCTCTGATTGTTGGGCCACTGAATCTTGCCATATGTGGCTTGACAGCACTCAGCCGCACAGCAGTCAAGGCATTGGGAAGGTATTGAAAGATCACTGTTTCGAATCGAACCCGAGTGTATAAAATGTTTTATTTTTCTCTAGCTAAAACATAGATTCTAGTATGGGCTATATAAATGTGGAATATCAAAACTTAAATTTATTTAAAAACATATATTTACTAGGAACGTTCGAACTCATTGCTTTTAACTCTTTTCTAAATAAAAACAATAGAAGATTGAACAAAGAATAAATAAATAAATAATAAAAAAGTGAAAATTATTTTTTATATAAAGAGATTACTTTGTCAAAATAAAAAAAAATATCTTTTTTGGATCTTTAGCTTAAAACTTCAGTATATCTTGGAAACACCAAAGGGTTTCTTTGCTTCTACATGGAAAATCTGTTGTGGAAATATGGATATAGGAAAGCAAAAATAAAGCGCATATAATTTCTTAAGTGACGGAGAGTTATCTTCATGTATGCAATATATGATTATATACGTTATATTATATACGTTTATTATATACGTTTTATTATATACGTGTATGAAATATACGTTATTTACGTTATATTAAGTAGCTAAAGCAAACCTTCGTCGTTAAACAGATGTACCGAAAAATGAAGTAGTAACTTCTCTGTTATCATTTTCACAGATTATAAGTGCTTAACTAACTAAGTCATTCCTCCCAAATAAAATCTCTACGTTTCATGTTATATATTTTATATATCTATAGTTTATATTCGTTACGTTTGCCTTTCCATAAATATCTATTTGGTTTCGTGAATAAAAAACTACGGAATCAAAATAACGTGCTTTTGTTTTCTAAATTTTTGGAATATCTGATAATAGGTTTAAGGGTCAACAAGTATTATTTGGCGAAGTGGTAAATAAGAGCATTTTGTTAATAATTGCAAATGTTCCACAAGTTAAATATTACAAGCAAAATTTGGTAGCAGGTTTTATAAAACTAAAATGGAAAAGCTCCGACAGCTAAAGAGGATTATCTAAAAAAAAGTATGCAACAAACTCATAGCTGTATTAATTTTAAACTTGTTAAAAAGTGAATAGTTATACACATATGCAAATCAGGGATTTAACTTTTTATAGATTCAAAACACAAAGCACTGATAAAAACGCTGGGCACATTTTGATAAGTTATAAAGTTTCATGAATTTAATAATTTGATCACTGAAATTAAATTTTAAATCAACGAAAATGATCCCATCTTATTAGTTTAACTTTCAGGTTTTTTAAATTTAAAAGATGAAATGTTTCCATAATTTTTTCAAGAATTTTAAATTAAACCAGAAAAGCACATTTGATCCCTGTGGAAAAAGCAATAAAAATAAGCTAACCTAGCATCGAATTAAATTTAAATTCTATAAAAACAAACGAGTTTTTATGAAGCATATTATTGTGTTCTTTAAACTGTCAAAAATGAAAGCATTTATACATAAAACATTATAATATCATAATACAAAAACTATTATCATCGGCAAAAAATCTATAAATTATTATGCACTGTGGGAATATAAGTAGCTCAAAATTTTTGTTTTTGTTCGAGTTAGACTACTATTTGTGCC
Organism: Dysdera silvatica; assembly: GCA_006491805.2. NCBI lineage: Eukaryota > Metazoa > Arthropoda > Arachnida > Araneae > Dysderidae > Dysdera > Dysdera silvatica. Next base: position 21,066,697 of record QLNU02015359.1, on the reverse strand, counting down.
AACGAAATGCAGTTTCATATTTGCAAACATTGAAATAGAATCACACTAAATATAGTTATTTATATTATAGGTTAATCGAAATGTCAACCTTTCTTGTGAAATAAAAATATATGCATGGAAAGATTATCTTTTATCAGTATGTCACTGAAATCATATGACATACGTTACAATTGAAGGGTCCTGGATCCCAAATCGATCTCTTCTACGCTGCTAAGACGACGATATCATGGCTGTTATAAATTTCAGAAATTTAGCCTTGAGAGAATTTTCAAGCAAAAATGCAAATCTCTGATGTATTTTCTGATTACCAAATGCACATATCGCATGCGAGCAGTCCAGATTCCTAGAGAAGATGTCTATCTTATTTGATATTGCAGGGATGGAATTTCTATTGCGTCTTATACTTTCGTTCAGTGCATTTTTATTTCCTGGCTCACTTCTTTTATAGCATTGTCATATATATATATGGCGTCTCTCGCTTTATCATAAACCGGTTTCTACCGTGTTTTTCAAACGTTTTCTTACTTCTTTTAATCCTTGGAAATTTGGTCTTATATCCATCAACACCACAGTATTTCAGAAATAATCGATTTCTACAGAAAGCCATCGCAATGGCAACTGCACAACCATGTGAATGGAAACACAACTGATTGTTGACACTTTAGCTTCGTGAAATCTCGAAGAAGGGCGGCCGATTTGTCCACCCGAAACGCGTTGATTTTTATTCATAAATATTGTTGATATGTTACTAACGTTGTTATCAAAATTCCCTGTATATATATATTCTTGTTAGACGTTTTGAAAATTCTAGCCAATAGACAGAACGTATACATAAGGTTTGGAAACCTTTCGTATATTAAGCACTTAAAGAAATCACAATACTGTAGGAAAACTAATATACAGTGTGGATAAATAAAATTGTATTTAATTCTACAGATATATTATTTATACTCTATGTTATAATCTGGAGCATTAACTTTCGAATTTGTTTATATGTTGAGCTTACCGTGAAATGGATTATTACAAAATAACATATTTATATTTTCACTACAGCTGAAAGGCAAATAGTAGTTAGTAGATGTCTTCGAAAGCGGAAATCCTGATTCGCTGAATCTAACACATCGCCTTCGGATTGTTACGCTTTGTTTGTCTCCCAAATATCTTCACTGTATGTAAATGTATCGTTATTTGGAGCAGAAAAGTTGGGGGCGAATCGGGCATTTACGCTCTGGGGCAGATGTTTAGGGGCGGCAAAATGGTGTTGTTATAAAAAATGAAGTTAGTTTGACACGGAGAAGCACGTATTCGTTCCCAGTGGCATAATACCTAGGGAAGGCCCTGATTTGTGTGTCAAGTTCAGCCCCACGTTCAGAAGTTTTCATCCCAGGTAAATTATATTCCAGTCTTGAGACGACGCAGAATGTATAAAAGTATGCCCCTAAACGCGCTGAAATTTGCAGAAATAAGAAAGAAAATTGTTCACCCTACACACCTATTGTTGATACAGCTGTTTCGATGTTATTCTAATGTTATAATTGAGAATTTTGGTATGCAGAAGTCAACGAAAGCGAGTGATCTTATGATCAAACTCAATACTTTTAAGAAGCAGAACAACACCTACAAGATGGCCGCAATCAGAAGAATTTCGAGGACATAAGATAAAATAATAAGAATAAAAAGTATTTTACAGAGAGGAAATGTGAAATTCCATTCATAGACGAATAAAATGTTTACCTGCTTGGAAATATCTACATCAAATTGATTTGTTTGTCTATATTTGCCGCGTATGGTTTAAAATACCTAATGTAGTGGTTACCAAAAGTTTTTCAAGACGCGACCCACTTTTACAGTATCCAAGTAATCAGCGACCCCCATTTGTAGTAATTAAAACGTTTGCGACCCCCCATCTCTGTCCGTCGCCGCACTATTTGCATAATAAAAGCATTTTTAAGAGAGTAAAGGAAACACATTAAATAGAAAATTATATTATATAACTTATATGGCACCTTTGTGACTCAAATGTTACAACTCAAAATTGGGTGAAAATGACTTAATGTTACAAATGTAACAGTGCTGCATCCTCCCGTGAAAACCGTTAAGCCATAAGTTATTCGGATTTCCACAAGTTGGCACATGTCATTAGATGAACGCAACATCCCTCAATGTGCAGCCAAAATGAGTTTTTTTGCGTTTTTCTGAAGATTGAGATTTTTTTGAGTTATAACACTTTTATCGCCCCACTTTTTTTCAAATTGCCCCCCCCCCCATAGAGCGTGGGCCCCACGTTGAGAAACACCTATCTAAAGTAATATGAAATCCCTATCAGTGCAACTAATCTTTTCTGACCAGATATTTTTAATAAATTTAAAGCAATGTTTTAAACCCTGATTTCTTTACAAGTTTACGGATATTATGATTAAATAAACCTGACATATATACCTATGTCATTTACAGAAATGGCACAAGAAACAAAAAAACTGTATTATATTAAACTTAATTAAAATTAAATAATAATAATTAAAATTAAATAATAATAATTAAAATTAAATTAATTAATTAATCAAACAGCTTTGACGAATAGCGTTCTAAACTTTTCTACGTCGTACATTTCTTTTGGGTGTAAAGTCAGAATTAGAAAAAGAATGTTTTCTAACTTTAAAGAGAAGCGATTAATCAAAATGCGTCACCATGTCCTGATACAACACATTTTTAACAGAAGCTAATCCCTTTCTTAGAATATATATATGGGGATGTAAACAAAAAATTTTTGCGCTTTGGATTCATGTAAAAGTTGTGACAACACTGCATTTTGTTCAATCTACTACCATGCCATTATGAGATTTATGTGTCTTTTTGGCAAACTCTGGCAACAGGCCTATAGCTTTTTTTTCCAAGGACAGGATATGCAGTTTTAAACAAAAGCTACGGGACCTTTGAATATATATTTACATCCAACCCTGCTTCTTTTCTCATGAAAATAGACTAAATTTTATTTACTTTGAAATGTGTATTATTTTTATTAGTACTGAAATAGGATCATAAGATGTATGAAAAGAAGTAATTCAATTATAGCAGATTTTTGTGATTCCAACTTCAGAAAGGAATATATTATTTTTATTAACAGCAAAACAATAATTTCTCTACAGTTTTGCTAAATGGTATATATGGATCTGGTCCAACAAAGTTTGCCATAAATTACTATAGTAAAACCTTTGAACTGCGGACACCTCGGAGAACGCCTCTTTCCGTGAATATGTTCGTTAAGAGGGTCTTACTATACTTATTAGTTAGTCAATGAAATCATCTATTTTTGGTTCATGCAAATCCCTATTTTCCGACAAGCTAATGTCTCTGGGAAGATTATTTGTATAGGCCAGGTGACAAAAATATAATCCTCAATTAATATTCTTTATCCTACAAACTTGCAATCAACTTTGGTTAAAACCTGGATAGATTGAGGAGCAAGTGGTTAAAAAAATACTACATAGATATAATCATTAAGATTCATTCACTAATAAAGCTCTTTTAATTGAGTTGTTCAATAAATTTCAACCGCATCTATTTTTAAGCGCTTAACAAGATGAAGCAGAAGAAATAACGTAAATGCTTTATTATAAAAGTATACTGTTTTTAAGATAAATAATATAACAGCGTTAATTTATAATTAATATTAGAAATCGAATTTTTTACCTTCAAGAGATAATGAATTGTATATCAATATTTACTTGCGACAGTTTTTATTCTTTATATTTTATGCAATAAGCATACATATGCCACTTATTGAAGAAAAGAATAGTCGTCGTGGAATATGGAAAATTATGAATTAATCATTAATTGCACGTTTAGTTTAAAGGTTTTGTGATATTAATCGAGAAAGAATGTCATAAAAATCAATTTTAATGCTATTATAACAAAAAGAGAATTTGTCTATCTCAAGAAATTGAGAATGCGATCCACGATAGAGATGTTTTGGGATATGAAGTTTCCGATTTGAAAAGCATACAGATAAGGTTATTTTATTAATACGTAATACAGCACAGGAGTAAATCATACATTTTTTTATATATTTTGCTAAATATAATCCTTTAACAGTTTCTAATGCTTAATTTTCTTTTGTTGAACAAGTCTCTGAAGGTTAGCAGAAGCTGCGAATCTATCCCAACCAATATCCTCCTAAGATCCAAGGAAAATTCTTAACATTTCAATGTCTGTCTCTACTTCTTTGTAGTTAGTTATCTTCTGTAAACCTATTTATACTCTTCTATTACATATCGTTGTTGACAGAAACCGGTCACCATGAATATAATCACTGCATCTGTCAACATTCTGCATGTTGCTGGGAAATCGTACATGTCCAAGAAGCCTTTGGACGAAATGTCCAGATGGAGATATTCCAGGATTCATAAGCTCTTCGGAATTGGCTTCATTGGTTCCTAATTTATACACTGTGCCAATAAATTTGCAACAATTCGTAATTGACACTTCGGCCAATAATTTGAGGTATAGAGCTTTTGTTGGTTGGTTGAATTCGTGTGGTTTAAGAATCTCAAGGGTTATTCTGCACCACACAGCGTGAGACTGTACACACGGTGAAGATCTGGTAAAAAAATATTTGGGATAAATTTGGAAATATACATTAGAGTTTACTTAGGCTAAAAATACAGGGAAATGCACGTATGTTGAGATATAGAGATTTTCGGGCTAAACAGGTTCGAGACAGGCAACTTCTACCGTATCTAAAACTGTTTAAGCACGTATGAATTTCTTTTCGTCTAAAAATGTTATCTATTAAACTATTTTTTTAGTTTAATTGTTAATATAAAAAAGTGTATGTTCGGAAATTAAAAAAAACACTGGCTTTAATATTTAGGAACTTCGGTTAAATTTTTAATTTTATTTTCTCCGATTTCCACTCAACATATTAAACCTGGTATAAGTCTCGCGGCTTTTCGACTTGCAAAAATTTATGAAACCCATATAATTAAAAACAACTTTTATAACAAACTTACACTAAATTATGTACATTTTTTAATTTATTTATATAAATTTTTTTATAACAAACAGAAAATTTGAAGCATAGTACTTAAATACAGTGGCTGTATGAAAACACTGCAAGGGTAGTCAAACAAGGCTGGTATTATGAAGTTGTAACCACAAAAATGATAAACGGATTTATCATAGTGGAAAAAGTGCTTGAGATTTCTTCTGAACTTCATCTGGCATTCAGCGCCGTAATTCCCAACTGGCTATACTAGGCTATAGACTAGGGCGGCAAAATTTGAGAGGCGGTATCAAATCATAAAACTGTTTTGCTGGTATATTTTCTAAAATGACAGTAAATATTTATTTGGTAGGGGCGGCATTTTATCGTTCCGCCAGGGCGGGAAAAACCACGGGCCGGCCCTGGACGTAGTGGTAACCTCCACCATCCGATAGCCCTCTCAATCTTCCAGCCGACCATGCCTTGAAAATTCCTCTGTAAGAACGCATGTTATGTAGCTGTTTGCGTAAGAACGGCCTGCACGATGTATATTCTAATGTCGATATTGCACTTAGAATATTCACGAGTATGGCAGCCACAAACTGTTCTGCAGAACCATCTTTTTCTCACCTTAAAATAATTAAAAACTACCTGCGATCAACTGTGTGTGATACAGGTTGAATTTGTTATCAAATTTATATATTGAATCTGATATAACAAAATACCATACGATGATATAATTAGATGTTTTTCCAAGAAGAAATCTTGACATCATTCTTTCCATGTAAATACCAGTGTTTGGTACGCTGTTATATTATTGTTTATGTTTAAATTTATGAGTTTGTTTTTCAACATTTTTATTGTCAATACAAAAGTTTTTGGCGTATATTGAATGTAACAATTTTTAAATGCAAATATGATTGATTGGGGGGGGGGACAGGCAAGGGGAGGTGTAAAAAAAAGAAAAATAGCCTAGGGGCGGCAGAGTGGTAAATCCGCCAATGCTGGTAGTTAATCAGATAATCATCCCTTCTCAACTTCCTGAGACAAAAGTGCTCACGGATATTAAAAACCTGCTGGAAACATAAATCATTAAACAGAAAATGTTTCGAAGCAGATTGATAGCTGATAAGATTTAAGGCTGTTAATCAGCCCTGTGTGTTCGCTTAACTGTCTCCTCCTAAGAGTTCCGAAAAGTAGCTCGGAAGTAGGGTAGCTCTCTTGTCTGTCTGTTTACTTTTAGGATCTTCATTGTGTTAGTTCTGGTCTAGAAGTTCATTAAGCATTAGTCTTTGTTAGAGCTGCAGCTAATTGGATGATTCCTTTTGGCATGCTTAGCATGTGCATCCGCGTGCGGCTAATTTTTAGGCTAACTTATTCTCACAAACGATATTCTGCTCGTGTCATTGGAAGGACTGATCATCTTGAATAATTTACACGCTATTTCTTTTAACAAAATTACGCGTGTTATATGTTGATTTTCATGAAAATATTAGTTGAATTGCAAATAATGATTAAATAAGTTAATTGTAAATAGAATCCATTAGCTTTCTTTGTATTTTTTATGTTAAATTTAGATTTCAGTATGCTTTCTCTGCTGTAGTAACCTTTGATTGCCATCTGAATTTTTTTTAGTGCGTCCATGGTAATTCCATTTACGATATAGTTGGCCTTATTCAATGCTTAATACGACACCTGCCTTTCGAAATATGTATAATTGCAAAGCTATAAACTAAAATGTCTTGATTTTATGAAAATATTAAAATTATTTTATTAACACATTTTCATATCTGCTATTGATTTAAGTGAGAATATCAAAGGGATGTTATCTTGAATATTTTCTATCAGGACTCTTTCATGACGAAGAAAGGACTTTTCAAAATAACACCTCAAAATCAGAAGTGTGCAATGACTTTTATCCGCTTTAAGGGCAAGTATTTTTAAGCTAAAACAAAATTGAAATGCCATTTGAATATTAAATTATAATTTACTTGTGATAGCATGAAAACCATTTCCATAATAAGACTATTCAATATGTGAATTGACTAAAACCGGTTCATTCATTTATAAGCAAAAAACAACGTTATAAGCGTAAGTAATGTTGTTAAGACGTTTTATTTCAACGTACGTTTCTGACGGACTTGGCCGTCTTTCGTCAGGAATACAAAATGAGAAAATAAATATTAAAAAACTGGAGATGGTGTTATTGAGTGACTATTGTGTTGCCAGTTGTGGATCGTTCATTAATACCTGAAAAAGAATTCTATATTTCTCCTTATAGGTTTGCAACTTATAGTTTAGAAACATAATAATAATTAATAGTAATTATTTTTAAGTGTGATCCTATTACTCAGGTTTACTATATATACTCGTTTTTCACTATTTTCCTTCCTTCATTAAATAGAGGAACTATTTAAAGATTGGATTCCATCAAAGGGATTAAACACTTGGTTTCTGTTAAGACATTCAAGCACACATTCATGAAGGAATATTGTATACATTATGCTTTATATGCACAAGGGAATAACTGATATTTTTATAAGCCCTATAAAAATTCCTGCCCGAGAATTTTAAAAGTCCATTTAAAACTTGCACACCCATAAAATAAGTATCATAATAAATAATTTAATTAAATTATAAAAAAAATAGAATTTTCAGGCGCATTTTTGTGGCGCAACGGCAAAAAGGGCCACGATGAGCGAAACAATGTGAGCCCGTACAAGCGGCAGAGATTGTGCGTAAAAAATATTTGAGATAAACATAAAAATCACATTGAAAAAAAATACGTAAAATTTTTACTGGATGTCAAGTAAGTAATTTTTTGTAATAAAGTAAGCAAACGTTATTTGCACTGCCGCTGTGAATAAAAAAAATCCATAATATTTACTTTTCTGACACAGACTGTCAACTAATATTTAATTTTTCTGAAACAATTTTTTTTCTATACTTACTTTCGCTTTCAAATGTAATATTCTTGTATAAATGTATATGCGCTTTGAGGCATGTTACATCCGTTGTTTACCAAGAAGGTTTTTCGTTAATATTATTGTTAAAATTTTTACTGGTATCAAGCCATGTACTAACCATCTCCTTTTCGATATCTTTGTATTTATTAAGTTATGGGATCGTCGACACGATGTTTTGAATAATACTTTACTTGCCTTGGAGCAGTGATCTGGGAGTCGCAAACTGGTTTCTTGGGGACCGCAGCAACTATTTTTATTTGATATTATTTTTATAAGGAATTCCACACCAAATGTCTCAAAAGCATTTGTATTTCAACATGACTATATTGCAATATTCTACTAATCGTTGTTAACTTTATATCTATAATAATATATAATATAATATATATGTGTATAATTAATATGACATAAATGTATAATTAACGTACTTTTTGGTAAAAATGGTTTTATTGTTCAAATATGGCGGACGGGGCTCATAGATCTTGGTGCAAGTCGCAGATCTTGGTTACTATAAAAGGGGGGAGTGGCAGCCTTGAAGAGATGTTAAAACCCCACTAACTTAGAGGGATCTTCTACTAGGAACTAATGAAACATTTCCAAGCTTTTGGGGGTTTTCTCCGGCGATCTCGAGTGGAATTTTATTCCATTTTAGTAGAAAATGTTTTCATTTATGAGAAGACTTTATGTTGTGAAGTCCATGGCTTATTTTAGCTTTGCATGCCTCCAAACTAAAATAATTATAAAAAACGACACAAATGGATTTATAATTTACAAGCTTATTATAATTTTAGCAGTAATCGACAATAGTCGCAAAGTATTATCGTATGGATTGTGGGTTTAACCTATATGCAATAAATATATGTTAAATTAAATAAAGAGTAAAGCTTTTATACCGGGGTAATCATTTTTTGATCAATAGCTTCTTTTATTTTTAATAAATTGTCGACAAATCCTTCACCTCTAAGAAATTGATGACGGCTTTGAAGTTACAAAATATACCAATTACATGCTATGCATATTTTCATATAATATGTTATACATAATATTATTCAACATTTTAACGCCTTATACAAATATTCTCGATGTCCAAATACCGCGGTGAACAATATGAGAATTCTCAGCCTTTGCGCATGATAACAATATTGAAGAGCCTAGTTATAGAACTTAGATCCGAAGTGGAAAAAGAAACGTTTTAAGATTGATATTTTAGCTCTAACAGGATTAAAGATAAATTATCTCTATAATTTTCTTTCTTTGCATAATCTGTGGAAAGAAAACGCACTTTTTTATGCAGAATATAGGACAGGAGAGAAATAATTTATGCAAAATAGACCACTAAGTCAACTAAAATAAAGCCAAAACAATTTTAAAAAATGGAATAAATGTTTAAGAAATAAATAATTTTCCTACAAGAAAATTGTACTGTGGTGTATATATTTTTTAGGCAAAGATGACTCCAACTTAAAAACATACAAATCGAAAGTTATTTCAAACTCGACATCGATCTGTAAAATAATCAATAACAAAAAAGACTTCATTTAGTTATATAGTAAATAGAAAATACCGACCTGGTGGTCATAGGGGTTTATTGGTATTCTAAAAACACTTATGACAGAATGAAAGAAAGGGAAAATAAAACTTTTATAGCAAGTTATCAATTTCAGCGGCTATGCATCTGTCACAAGCTAATAATTTTCATGTCTGTCCATCGGCTGTAAACTTGGCGGAAAGTCGTAAAATGGGATGCGGTATTCGCATGGTAGTCATAAAGGTACTTTTATTTTTGCTTCCGGTACTACCCGAAGAAATTCTGGCTTTTGCGAAATTGATATACTGGTCTGTATATCAACCCCTTCCTGTCATGTGTAGTTGTACATTTCTGCTATGTATCTCATTCGATTTTTGATACTTGCAAAGAACGGGTTCTAGGAGAGAAAGAAACCTTCTAACCAATTTGTGATAAACAATGGAAAGCCAGAAGCATAATCATTGATGACAGGAATAATCATAAACCACCTTGCCCATTTTCTTCGGTAAAGCTACGGGTGCCAAAGGAATATTTCTATGTCAGTGCGGATAAGCCAGTTTGTATTTTCCCTATAGTATATGAGCATATTTCCAGTCTAGAAAGACAATCGACAAAGCCTTTTACTAAGCCAAAGAAACCTCTGTGAAATGTAATTTTAAAAGCATAACTATGTGCTTTTGCTGTAGCTAATATATGCATTGTAATGGAAAAAAATTATTAGAAAAAAATGAACGAAATTCTTTGTTTATATCTATTGAAAGTCGATTATCAAATTATAAGAGTTATTATATATTATTTCCAAGACGCCATTTTTTCCTATACTCTGTCCTCAATTATGGAAAACGAACCTTTCCGATTATGTTCATAAAAATGTTTGATTAAAGGCAATTTATAAAAACAAAATTCTCAAGATATAAGGTGGTTTTAGAAATATTCAGCATTAAAATATATCGGAGGCTACATTATCCATGCAGGTTCTTTGAAAATGCTTGGGCTTGGTTGGTTAAAGTTCAGAGAAGTTGTGAGTTGAAAACAATAATTGTTGCAGTAGACATGAAAATAACCATTGGCAGATTCAACGAACGGACGAAACAAAGAGCAAAGCTTTAACTTTTATTTAATCACTAATTGTATTTAAATTCTCTACAGTCTAGTTCAGTGGCTTCCACCATTTTTCAAGCCGCGACCCATTTTTATAGCAACCAAGTAATCCGCGACCCCCTTTTATAGTAACCAAAAAATCCTCGACCCCCCCTCTGTCCGTTGCCGCAACATTTGCATAATAAAAGTACTTTTGACAAAGTAAAGAAAGCACATTAGATATAAAATTATATTAATTATATATATTATATTAATTATGCGCATTATATTAAATACACCGAAGAGCCAAAACATTAAAACCACCTGTGCGTTATGCAGATGAAATTGTGTGCAGTACCAACTAAATGTAAGGGAGCGAGTTTTAAGTTAGTATATAGAAGCAGGGGACCATGCTCTATCAATCAGTAGTTCATATCGCTGCAAGATGGGTAAAGGTAATGATTTATCCGGCTTTGACAAAGGGCAGATTGTGATGGCAAGACGGCTGGGTAAGAGCATTTCGGAAACTGCAAGTCTAGTCAGCTGTTCATGATATGTAGTAGTTAGTACGTATCAGAGATGATTGCAAACAGGTGAAACAACTGGTCGAAGACAATGTGTTGGCCGGTCGAGGGCCAATGATGGCAGAGGGGAGCGGAGACGTCATCGGCTTGGTCGCGCGGATAGATGTGCTACCGTGGCGGAAATTAGCAAGGAATATAATAGTGGTGATGCAAGGAATGTGTCGAAAAACATCGTTCACCGTATAATGTGGTCTATGGGACTACGAAGACATCGGCCCGTTCGTGGGCCTATGCTCACTGCAACTCATCGCCATAAACGCATGCTGTAAGCACGTAGCCATGCCTATTGGACAGCTGAAGAGTGGACTGAATCCACTTCGAAATCCAGCTTGTTCTCTTGGTTGAGCTGCATCTAATTTTTTCTGCAGGCGATGTGTTAGCACTTTTGTGAAGATTTTATAAATAGCAGGTAACAAGCTAATTGGTCGGTAATTTTTCAAATCCTCTTTATCACCTTTTTTATGCAAAAGAATTACTGTTGCAGAATCCCATTGGTTTGGTATGTTACCGCTGTTAAGACATTTGGTAAAGAATTTTGCAAGTATGTCTTCTACATATTCTCCAGCTTCTTTTAGGATATCTAATGTAATACCATCATCACCAGGGGCTCTTCCTTTCTTCATACTTTTTATTGCAAATGAAACTTCTTCTTTTAAGATTTTAGGAGCTGTTCCTTCGACTATCTCAGAGTCTTCGTTTAATCCACTGTTACTTTCATATAGTTTTTTGTAGAATTCTTCAACTCTTCTAAGTATTTCTTCCCTATTTCTTGTTACAGTGCCATCCTCTCCTTTTAATGCAATGATGTGTTTCTTCCCAATAGACAAACTCCCTTTAACAACCCTAAGGCTCTTGTTGCTTTCAATGGCCTTCCTTACTAACTCACAATTGAATTTTCTTATGTCTTCTTTCATGCTTTTGCGCAGAGTTTTACAAAGTTCTATGTACTCAATCCTGGAACTGGTATTTCGATTGTCCACCTTCATATCTCTTCGCCTTTTCATGAGCTGTTTCGTCTTCTCAGATAATTTGCTATTGTGCTTTTTACAGGTTACACCACCAATTTCCCCAGCAGTTTCAACTATTGTCTTAACAATGTTTTCATTTGCTTCTGAGATGTCAACTTCTTCAATAAGTCCTTCCAGTGCAGAAAAGCGATTTTTTAATTCCAACTTGAATGCCTCGGTATTTTCTTTTAATTTCTTTAAATCCACCCTCTTACATACTTGTTTCCTAATGAGCTTCTGCCTTTCTAATTTAGTATTTAAGTGCATTTTACATCTCACCATTCGATGATCACTTCCAGTATTAAATCTGTTCAGTACACTGCAATCTTCAATAATTGATTTCTTGTTTGCCAGGATATAGTCAATTTCACTAGTTCCCCCATTTGGGTGTTTCCATGTCCATTTTCTTTGCGGTTTCTTCTTAAAAAATGAATTCATGATGCTAAGGTTTTCAGCTTCTGCAAATTCGATGAGTTGATCGCCACGTTCATTCCTTTCCCCATATCCGTATTTACCAACCGATGTCTCTCCTTGTTCCTGTTGTCCAATTCTTGCATTGAAATCCCCCATGATGAGCTTGATATGTTGTTTCCCTTTGGTGTGTAACTCTTTGATTTCTTCATAAAATTCTTCAACCTCTTCGTCGGTATGGCTTGATGTTGGTGCATATACCTGTACTATTTGAAGTTGGTATCGCTGGGTTAGTTGAACAACAAGCCTCGCTGCTCGATCTGATGTACTTTCAACTTCCAGAAGACAGTCTTTAATTCTTTTGTTGATTAAGAAGCCAACACCACTTGTTCTTCCAGTTTCCGTTCCTCTATAGTAAAACAAATGTCCGCTTTTCAGTTCCACCAACTCTTCACCTTTTCTTCTAATTTCACTGAGTCCTACAATGTCCCATTTGATCTTGTCTAGTTCCTCTTCCAATTCCTGAAGTTTTGCTTCAGAAGCAAGGGATCGTCCATTAAACGTAGCCA
>QLNU02015359.1:21021850-21053471 GCA_006491805.2 Dysdera silvatica | reverse complement strand
CATTTAAATGACATTTTTTATGTTTAACATAGGAATATGTGAGTTGTAGCTCTGTAACCCTCATTGAGTTTATACCCTTCCATATGAACTTTCTGCCTACGTCCATGGCCACAGGATCGACGGTTTTAAGTTTATGGTCTCGATTTTATTTTATGTTTTGGTGTTCGTATGATACGGGATGGTTGACTAATCGTTATCGATGAGTCTTGAAGAATTTAAAGGGGAAAACAATAAGAATTGGACTGATCTCAGTGAGCTTCAATATGGACTTTATAAGCATTGGTGTAGCGAGATTTTAGGGCTGTGGGGGGGGGCTAAAACACCCACCCCGATATTTTATACATGGCATTAATTTGTAGTTTGTATTATTCTTGGGGGAGTATATTTATTAGAGTGTGGGGCAAAACACCTGTAGACCTCCCTCTCTCAATTGGGCTAAGAGCTATAATGTATGAGTTAAAGTTTTACTGGCTAACTTACATTAAACTTCACTTAAATAAAATTAACTAAGCTAACTAAATTTTAACTTATATTAAGTTAAATATAGAATTTAATACATATTTATTCATCTCACATGAAACCCATTCTAGAAGACTGTTCGATTGTAAAGGTTGTCCTAAAATTAAGGTAGAAATAATAAGGTTTACAGTAAATTAATATTTCAAATTAGCGAATTTATTCTATATTGCAAATGAGAAACATGTCCGAGAAGTAGTTTTTAGAATTTTGAAACTAAAATCGTAACTTCGTCTTTTAAACAAAATATTCAGATTAAGAATAATAGTTCCGCAGGCGTTTAAATTAACCGCCGTTTAAAAAAATATTATAAGCTGTCAAATATCGCTTAACGCTTTTTTATTAAGCTTTAAAATAAACTAAAGGTGAGGGAGAAAGTTGAGCAATTTAAGAAATTATAGTTTAGTTATTTCAGAATAATGCATGGAAACACTTTATCATAATTTTCAGGTTATTGTACTCTGAATTAGATCTTCTAAAAAAGCATTTAAAACAGAAGAAAACACCTAGTATCAAACAAAATATCATTTGTCTTGGGAAAATATTATCAGTGTTTCTGCTAATTATTAAAAAAATAATTTAAACGACAAATACTCGTTAAAAGCATGAATGGAAATGAAGCCTTTCGGCAACTTATTTGAAAGAATTTTAGAACATTAAATACATTACTTTTTCACATTTTTGATTGAAACAATACTCACGTAAACAATACTATGTTTATTTGAAACGTAATGGCGTGAAAACATCAACAGTAATGACATAAATGGTAATTGGTTTGAAGCTACGGTCTATATTTTTACGACAGACATTGTTATCCAGCCATGATTAGGATACATGGGGGCTAGGTAGAGTATTATTTGAGGGGGGTCCCTTACGCGCGGTGAAAGATTTAGAGAGGGGTCTGAAAGTATATAAAAAATAAGTACTCACATATACTCATTCTAAAACACCTCAGATTTTTAGTAAACTATCCAAAATAGCCCAAAAAAAGTAAGCTTTCATCTAAAGATTTTTAGATACTAATCAAAAGTGAGTTAATAAAAGCCAACAAATAAAACAACATAATTTGGGGCCCTCCTCAAACTCTAGGCCCTAGTTCCGAGCATTGCGGGCCTAGTAGGTCCTATTATTAATTATCAGATAATCAGATGGTTCAATTTATCTTTCTTCATTCATTCCATTTTATCGAATTCCTTACCAGAAATTTTCATTTTATTATTTAAGACATTTTGACTAACACACATCTGCTTATATATAAAATAATACAACTTGTTGCAGTTTAAAAGAGCTTCTAAAATATTAACTGCTGTTTCTGTAGTCGCGTGCTCTCTTCTTCAGAACGAAGTTATATAGTATATTTAGTTATATCGATGCTCATCTTTAGAGTAAAACTACATTTCATTTCTGCTCTATATTTTTAAAATTTCATTCGTTATATTTTTTGACGATGTTTATTAAAATAAAATCCCTGAAAACTGAGTATAGGTAAAAAAATAACATCATTTATAATTTTACGATGAGTTGTCAAGTTTTATGGTGCAAGTGTCATGCTACAGAGGGACTTTTAATTCTCCTAGAAACCTCTGAAATCCCAGGAAATCGAACCAGGGACTGCGGTTTCTAGCTAGTTAGTAAGCGGTTTTTTTTTTTTTTGGAAGAGTTGGGTGTAACATCTGGAACAACCGCACGCTTAGCTAGCGCTTTGCCACTGCAATATCCGTTTAAAAATTCATATTTACCTCTTATAAAATGTTTTCTCCAATATTTAAGTATGATAATTAATTTTATTAATTTAATTTCTATTAGAAATGTATAATTCCAAAATGAAGTATTTTGCCCTGTCTGGATAATGTGGAAAAGAAAATTCGAAAATGTAAGGAAAGAGGGTCATTTAGTGTTTTGATGTTTACTAGGAAACAGTCATGCATCTATAGAATTGGCTTGCTAGTATATATTTTTGGGATCTTTTTGTTATACCTATCAACGAATACTAAAATAACATCATACACATTTCCTAGACAAAAGACGGTAATTTCTCTTATTTGCGACTTCTGAGGGATTGACGAAAAAGTCGTTGAAACAGAAAAATATGTGAATCGAAATATGTATAATTCTATAAATAATTTTGTTTTGACTACATAATACCGTCTTTCAAAAAATAGTCGGTAATTAAAACGTTATTATTAAAAGAGTTCTATATTCTGTTTGAAGTTCCAATACGGATATGTTCAGCCATACCTCCTTCAATCTACTCTATATACAGGGTGTTCAAAAAGCACCGTACTAATTGTATATTTTCTTAATCCGTGCGCCATACTGGGCAAATTTGCAAAGAATTACCATAGTCGGAAATTCATATTTAATAAGATATTTTAGATAATATATTGCGTAATGAAAAAAAAAAAGGAGGGACATCCCAACATTGAAACGAAAGGCCGAACTTTTCTTCCATTAGTTGTCTACAGTTGACGTCAGTCTGTCAGTTCGGGTATCTGCTTTAGGGAAAAGCAATATTTTTGGTGTGTGTGTGACGCAGTAAAACCGCCAGCGTTTTGTTCAAATTTAACCACAAAACTCTAAAAAAAAAGTTGAAATGTTGAGTATGGATGTTAGAAAATGTTGAGTATGAACGTTAGATTGGTTTCGCTTGTTGTACAACGGAAGCCTCTTAAGCAAAGCATCTTAAGGAAGCATCTTAATTAATTTTTTACTTTTCCGTCGTTTAATCAATTTCTTTGAGAACTTGATTCAAACATTTTAATAAACGTTATAAGTTATCAAATGAAAAAGTGAAATGGCATCAAATAAGAGACGAGATCTTTTTAAAATAAAAATTATCAGTTTGGTTTATTGATTGATTTACAACTATTGACAAAAACGGATTGTTAATGACGTTAATCTAGTTTAGGAGATAAAAATCCTAGGTATATGGGAATATAAATTGTTTTATTTAAGATTTAAAAGTAACACATGAGATAGGAATATCTGAAAAATCTTTTTGTTTTTGCTTGAATAAAAAACGAAAAATTATGTTAAAAATAAGCAAAAATATTACGCTTTTATTAATAATAATTGCTTGTGAATAGGTAGCTTATATTCGGTTTGATTTTGCTTTCAAGGAAGCGACAATTCTTAAATCTATTCTTGGTTTGGATATATTCAAACAGGATTTGCTAGTCGTGTTCGAATCGTGAACTCGCAGATTGCCAACCGTGAGGTAATAAATAAGTGTAAACACGCTTGATTCTGTATAAAGATTATAATATTCCATTATTTTTTAAAACTTTGCGTAAAAAAGAGTTAGGAAAAATGTCTTCACTAAGATTTGCCCAATTTATGAGCAGTGGTATCCCAGAAAGCAAACATCGTCCTTGGGACGTCCTGAGGACATTCTGGAGATCATCAGGACGTCTCTAAGACTATCTTAGCTATCTGGAATTAAGTTCGCTGAATATCATTTTGCATTGAGCATAGAGTTTTATTGACAAAATTCCATTTATGAAATCTGCAAATGTTTGAGCATTTAATTTTCATCATACAAATATAATTTTTTCACTGTTGCAATGTTATAGTCAATTTCAAAATTATTCTCACACGCAAAAGAGATATGAGAGAAAATAACTCTGAAGTCCGGTTCATTTATAAATACTGCTACTTGCACTTATAAGAAAATTTTAAAGTAAACAAGAAATAAATGGAATATACTATGTATATTGTATACATAGTTGCAACTTCAACAAGATAAATGCAAGCTTAACTCATGCTCGCAAAAATAGGCTGCATTGACTAAAATAAGTATCTTTTCGAATTGATTTTTTTTGTCTCTGAATAAATTATATTATGAACAACAGATCTTAAAAAAAACTATCATCCGTCCAGTGGGTGAAATGTATAGGTCGTAGCCCACTGAACTGGGTATTAATAAATTACACGAACAGCCGTGAGGAAAAAAAAATGTTTAGTAGCATTTCTAAATTGTTTTCAATATTTTATTTCATATTTTACTATTTCGGTTATGAAAATATGCGAACACACCCTTTCTGTTTTTGCTAAAGCGCCAAGTAGGAATTCCCGACAAGCTTTCGCGAACCAACGAAACAAGTTTTAGCTATCTTGTTTCCAGTAAATACAACTTAACGCTTCACTTGATTTTCTAGAGTAGCTCGCTTATGATGATTGGTCAACATATTATCTAAATCAACTTATTATTAATTATTGATTTTAGATCATGGTAACCATTTGCAAATTTGCTCAGTATGGCGTAAGGATTACGAAAATATACAGTTAGCGCGGTGTTTTTCGAACGCCCTGTATATTCTTCGTTCGAAATAAAATCCATGGCAATTTGCACAAATCTCAGTATCTGTTGCGTTTTGCAAATTTGTTTACCAATATTGTTCAAAGTTGTCGCAAAATATGTGACTTTCGCATTTCAGGGTAATTCATCGAGCTGTTATGGGGGAATATGTTGTTGATTAGAGTTATTTATATTATTTATGATTTAGAAACATTAATATCATTTATGATTTAAAGTGAAATAGAATAATTAATGAAAATTAAATGAAGTATATTATAATTATAATTAATGAAATGTAAATGATTTATTATAGGTATTTTATAATTAGTTTGGTTAAATTTTTAGTTAGTTTACTTATTGATTTAATTTTTTACTATTTGAGAATATTAAAACCCCATTTCCATAACATTAAATGTTAAATTTGTTTACCCAGAATAAATTTGTAAACTGGCTGTTGATAGTGGTTAGTAAACATTGGTTGACTTTTACCTAAAAGTTCAAATGCAAGACCGTAAAATTAAGTAAATAACTAAGTGAATAACTAGGGTTATTTTTCTAAACGCGTTGTGTGTTAAACATAAACAAAATAAAAAAACAGGTTCTTTAAAACAGACATGAAACAATTATTCAATAATTACTGCCTTTTATTTTATATTATAAACACGATAATATATTTTCCAATTACTTTAGAATATAACAGTGCCATTTATATAAGCATTTGGAGCTATTAACCATTCTACATACTATCAATTTTTCACTTATCTTTTAGTTACTCATTTTTTTTATGAGAATTGTGCTGGGGTATATAAACCACCAGGAAAAATTTGCACATTTTATTATAAGTTTAATGAAGGAGGAGGCACTTACAATTTATCGATTAATAGGATATAAGGAAAGGTAACTTTAACTTACATGTTACACCCTTAATGGCCCATGTTTGGAGTAGGTTGGGGTCCCGTGGTTTGAATTACATCTTCGTATTTCAAAATTTCTCTCTCTCTCTCTGGCGGAGCGAGACTTGTAAGCGTTTTTAAATAAGCGCCATCTTGAAGATTTTTTTTTTGTATAAGGACTGCTAAAATCCTTATTCTCGCCAATATATTGCCAACTTTTTCATTTGGCTTTTGTTAACGTATTAGACGGCAATTTCGCCTGCCTAAATTGCAATTGTTGGCCAATTGTGGTGGTCTGGAACTGGACGCACAGCCACGTGTGCGACATGACCTATTTATGCAGGTGCCACGAGTTGGCTATTTATTGCTGTGATGACTCATTTACTTCCCCTCGACCAGGGATTTCGTCTGAACTTAAGTTTTAATGGGTTTCAGTTGCTGATGGATATTAGCCATATTGTAGGGAGCGAAATAGCAGTTTTTGGGTACACTGATTGGCTAAAATTATTTTGTTTGCAAGTTAAAAATGGGTTTAAAAAATTAAATATGATAGGTAGGAAAAAAACAAAAAGGTGGATTTGTATGTTAAGGGGTCCTGCGTTTAAAAAGAAAAGGAATTTAATTATAAGTGCCTTATTTATATTCAGAATTTTTTTAAGAGTGTTTTTTACTAGTAAAAATCAAATTAATTTAATTTTACACCTTTGTTAATTCAACAGGCATTTTTAACAAGTCTTTTCGTTTGTCACATAAAAAACAACTAAATTTAAAGTTCTTGAAAAGAATTCACAAAGAATTTGATTTTGTCTGGATGAATGGATGGCCCAGGAAACTTGTTTACTTCCTATTATGCCCATGATGACGGTTTCTTTGGACGAACGTGTCTTCTCTTGAATGGAGGTGTCTCCTCTTGAACGTTAATTAATCTGGCATAATGTTGTAGACGCAGTGTACAAATAATTGGAGGTACAACTCCATCTGAAAAAATTAAATAACAGGCGGCAGAATATCGAAAAACAAAAACACTTAACGACATCTGAGCATATATTTATATACAGTGAGAGAGAGAGGTATATGTTTTTATTTATTCGTTCCCTAAGTCATTTAGTTAGTTATTTTAAAAGAGAATTTTCAATTTTCACCCTAACAGAGCAAGGGTTTATATTTGCAAAACGCTTCTTTTCTAATGAGTTTCCAGTTCGATTTATTTTGTGTGTTTAGCACAATCTTTAGATATAAACTGAATTTGACTATTTTTGCTGCTGTTTCAAACATCTAAGCCCCTTTTTTTTCAGTTTTGTACCCATTATCCTTTATCCAAACAAGTTTTTGGGGGCTTATTTGAGATAGAAAAGCTTTCAATATTGACTTGCACCCTCTCTTTCTTATTTTGAAAGGCAAAGTAGTTAGTCGTAAATGTTTGCTTAAAAATGGACTCTTTCATTATTTTGCTTGAAATTGATCGGTCGTTTGTAAAGATGATGAAACACAAAAGAAACTCATTAAATATATGTAAATATCATCGCTGTATATCTATTATTATATTTTTATATTTTGCTCAAAGTTATAGAATACCTGTGTTCGTGTAAAAAGTTAAAAATCAATGAACAATAGTGCGGATATTTAAACTATCATAGTGTTATTTTTGCTATTTTCTAATGAACTGATGTCGAAAAAAAACTGAAATTAATGTATTTAATATAATTAACTCAAAACAGCGAATTTTAGCTTAATTTTTTCAACCGTTATATTTGTAAAGTCCAAAGATTTTTCGGCGATATTCAACCATATTCCAAAACTTCGCTAATTTTAATGGGGGCATCTTGTGTACTCATAGTTTTTCATAAGAGTTTGGTAATATGCAATTAAAAGAGTTGTCTTTCATGTTAAGAATTTGTGTAGTTGACGGAAGCCAATAATTAATTTCTTACAATAATTATAAAATAGTATAATAAGAAAACTTGAAGTTTTAATTGCAATATTTATATGATATTGATGTAAGACTGATCCATTTTTTAAACGAAGTGAGAGATTTCAAAGATTATTGTAATCAATTTACATGGGACTTTGATCTGTGACAGAAATTTAAATTTAAATATCTCAACAAATAAGAATGTTATGTTTCGTTTTGTTTATTAAACGTGTCGTCTTGTGTGTAAAGTTGTATACAGTTTATATTACGTGAAAAATACACAGAAGAATTTATCCCACGAAACACAAATGAAGTATACAATTTCTTGATGTCTGCTTTTCTAATGCAGATTTCCAACTAATGTTTCTTTTTTCTGACAAAGAAGTTTTTCATGTTTAATTTTTCTTTCTGTTTATAGTATTTTATGTGCTTTGAGGCATGTCACATCCGTTGTCGACGAACATCCTTTGTCGGTGTCCACGTTGACATTTTTACTGGCATCAGGCCATTCAATAGCTAACTGTTATTCTTTTATGTCGAGCTGTTTTTTCGTACATAATTTATGTGCATGTCAACACGGCACATTGAAAAGTGTTTTATTTGCCTTAAACTCAACTTTTACTAGGAATAAATGATTCATTTTCATACTTTTGGGGCATTTCACTGAAAATTTTGCTTACTGGGGTATTTTTTAGCAGAAAATGGTTTAATTTTTGATGGATTTCAATTATAGAACACTTTTTTTCCCTCTAGGCCAGGGGTTTCCAAACTTTTTCAGTCTAAGGGCCAATTTTTCTCATTTCCGTAGTCCGCGGGCCGCA
This sequence comes from Dysdera silvatica, assembly GCA_006491805.2. Lineage (NCBI taxonomy): Eukaryota > Metazoa > Arthropoda > Arachnida > Araneae > Dysderidae > Dysdera > Dysdera silvatica. The sequence goes on along the minus strand of QLNU02015359.1, from coordinate 21,045,032 downwards.
ATATTAGGACTGAACAAAGGCTGCACGAGGAGTATGCCCCAGCCTGGATCGGCCTTCGTTGATGTTTTTTCCTCAGGTCTCTATAATAGTTTTGCGTGCCCACTCAAAATTATTTTCTAGATCCGCCTCTGGGACCAAATATGTATGTTACAATGCAAAATATGTATGGAAGCAAAAAACATTTATAATGCTTTTTGTTATTAACATGTAAAGCGAAATCAAACCTTTTAGCGAGATTTTTGGCACTGCTTATTTTCAATAATCCTGTCAATATCAGGTCTTATTTTTAATATTGCAATCCTAAAGGTGTTTTCAAGATGGAAGTGGGTTATTCTACTCCTAACTTTTCATTTTATCAACTTTATTTTTGGAAACAGCTGTTTACAGCCGCATTGACGTAAACAGGAGGGCGGGGTTGATGGGGGTTGTAATTACTATTGCAAATAAATTTTGTGTATATATACACATAAACATATGGAGTTGTAGCTCTGTAACCCCCCATTGTAAGCCTGTAACCCCTTATAAACTTTCTATGTCAGCCTATGTGCAGATGTAAGTGCTCAAGAACAGTAACGTTTTCAGAGCATGCAGTCAGATAGTGGGGAAGATGTTCATATCAGCATATTTAGAATAGAATTTGATGAGTCCTAAGATGAATTTTTTTTAAATCACTGTTGCACTACAAATCAATAAAACTGCATCTAATACCTATATGGGCTAGAAAACTAAAGTTAAACACAATTGAAGGTAAACCCGAGTATCACTCTGGTTCTACAGTGTCTCACGATATTTATTATGAAATATGAAAATGGAAACAGAATAAAATAGGTATATTTCAGACTCAGAGGGAAATTGACGTCATTTTTGTGTGAAACAATTTGTATTTTTTCATGAGCTGGCGGGCCGCGGGTTGAAGACACCAGCTCTAGGTCCTCCCTCTTTTTCCATTGGATGCAACGCTTCAAACCTTCAATAGAGGAAAAAAAAATTTTGAATGTTTATTTTCTTGCTTTGATAATATAAATACGTTAATTTCTTATCTCGCAATTTGTTTGGGCTACTTAAACCTAGAAAATTTGAACATCCGGCGATTTTCGTCGGCTTCGATTCCCAAGGTTGTATTTATCCTGCTTTTTACCGGTTTGATTAGTGACAGTTTTATATACTTTATTTTTCCCTTTAACTTTTATTTTTCCAAACACATAACAATGGTGGTCAGTTAGCTTTTCTTCTGAAGAAAAAATTTGCAAAAATTTTGGATTAAATTTAATATTTTCACTTAACATAAGACTTTCAATTAGATTAATAATTTTTTGCTACTTTGCTGCTCTTATAACGAGTGATGAATGCGTGTTGAATTTTTCATTGTTATTAAAATATTTCCAAGCAACGGGATATCTATAAAGGGAAAAAAATTAAAAAAAAATCCACATGAAAGAACATCTCATGTTTTAATTCTCAAATACACTCTATAACAAAAAAATCGACGCACCAAGAAGGAGTTGTCCGATTGTAATGAAATTTCGTATGCAAAGACATTTTGACCGAACATGTAAATGATTAAAATTTGGTGTCCAATGAATGAATAGAGAGAACTCCAGCGAATGGGATCTGCGTATTCAATATGTGTATATAAGGAGCGATTCCCAATATGTGGTCAAAATTTCTGTTGCATTTTGACTGCGGGTATCTTATGTCGACTGTAATAATGCCTCACCGAAATATTCGTGGTGCTGATTACGAGCATATGTCAGAGTTTGAAAGGGTTCGTGAAAACGGATTAAAAGATGGTGGTTGGACGAATCGAAGGATCGCTGGACATGTGGGTCGAAGCGATGCGGCGATTGGAGGGTGCTGGCATGAGTGGGTCAATAACGGCAGATGTCAGCGTCAGGCGGCAGCGGTCGATCTAGGGCCACAACAGAACGGGAAGACAGAGCGATTGCCAGAGCACCGGATTCGCCGTTATCAACTATCCAAAGTGTGGCCCGCACACATGTATCCAACATGACCCTCTGCAGACGACTGGGAGAGCGGAATTTACACTCGCTCCGACCGTTACGCTGCTTACCTCTCATGCTTTTACACCATCAAGTCGGAATTCAGTGGTGCTGGGCTCGATCAACTTGGAACTGCATTGACTGGGGACATATAGTCTTTAGTGACGAGTCCCGTTTCCAATTGTGTCCTGACGACAACCTCAGACGTGTCTGGAGACGTCCAGAGCAGCATGGGGATCCTGCCCTTACTATCGCACGCCACACATATCCACAACAGGGCGTTATGGCCTGGGGCGCCATCTCTTTTGATAGCCTGAGACCTTTGGTGGTCATTTCTTATGAACCCCCACTACCAAAACTATTAAAAGAGCTCCAGGAACAGATCAATGCTGCAGTGATGACCATTGACAAGATGCCACTACAAAATTTGATAACAGGTATCGTATACCCAGGGGGCGCACATAGAACATTTGTAGAGTGTACAGGAAACTTGGTGAGTTTGCTGTTATTTTCATATATCACTCATAGTTGTGCGTGTAATACTCTTAAACATATAGCGTTTTGAAAATGAATAAATTTTTTGTAGTAACCTTGTACATACATAATGTAGAAAGGAATACTCATTCCCACAAGGTATGCCGTAACGTTGAGATCAATGATTGTTTGTTTGTTTGTTTGTTTGGCTGTTTTATGGCGCAAGAGCATCTGGGCTATACTGCGCCAAGAGATTAATGAGTTTCATATTCCAGAATCGGATAGTCGAGGTTCATATTTTACTGTCTTCAGTTGTAAAATTTCACAACATACCTCGTACTGAAATGATGGAAGGTGTAAGCTGAATTTCAATATCCGTTTTTTTATATTACAAGAGAAATGTAAAACGTGAACTTGAAAGCCATGTCCTTGGTTTACAACGTCCTAAACACTTTTTTCTCGTGCCGAATGATAAAAAATATTTTTTATTTGCTCCATTTATTCTCCAAGATCACAGAAGATGAATGTCACCTGGGCTTCTTTCCATAAAATACTCCAATGTTGACAAGAATTGTGGTTTCTGTTTTCTAAAGGACGTTTCTCGTTTCTGTTTCAAGGCATTTTTGTTTTGTTTTATGTGTGAAATACATCAAAAAATTAACATGCAGGCTAAGCTTCAATGGATAAGATAATACAAGAAAATAAATTAAATTTTGACGACACGATATAATGGTTTGCAATAGTCAAACTAAATATAAATAAACGAGATGTATATTGCGAACACTAATGTACTTATATGTATTTAATATGCACTAATGTACTAAATGTATCTATGTGTATTTACTGTACACTAATGTATTTACGTGTGCTTAATGTACACTAATGTACTTATGTGTGCCTAATATACACTAATGCATTTACGTGTGCTTAATGTACACTAATGTACTTATGTGTGCCTAATATACACTAATGTATTTACGTGTGCTTAATGTACACTAATGTACTTATGTGTGCCTAATATACACTAATGTATTTACGTGTGCTTACTGTACACTGTACTTATGTGTGCCTAATATACACTAATGTATTTACGTGTACTAAACATATCTATGTGTACTTATTGTACACTAATGTACTTATGTGTGCTTAATGAACACTAATGTACTTATGTGTACTTAATGTACACACTAATGCACTTGTTTTGAAAACTTTAACCCATTAATGACCAGGCATAGAAGTTCACGGTGAAATTGCATAAAAATGTATATGTTTTTTATTTATGACCATAGTATTAATGTAATATTGAAAAATATTCTAGTGCATGTAGGCGAGCTACGGCAAAACGTTGCGCTAACTCAACGTTGGCGGTTAACTATATCAGTTACTATATGAGTGCAAAATTAAGGATTTCTAGTATACGCAATTAATTTTTCACATAAGAAACATTTTATACATTTTTTAAAATGCTTTTACAGATATTCCCATAATTATCTGAATAATTATCTAATAAAAATCCAATTAATAAAATTTTAATTATCTAATAAAATTATAATTACCTAATATATGTCTAATAATATAATAAAAATTCAAATTAACTGTGTACTAATAAAAATTCCAATTCAGCAATGAAAATTTCCTATATCCCAATTAGCTAATGAAAATCTTAAGTAACTAAAAAATCCTAATTAGCTAATTCAATTCCTAAAAGTCTAATAAACAATCAAAAATGAATAACATTTTGTTTTCCGAAGATGTTACGTTCAGCCGTCGGTCTCGTCTCAGGTAGTTGCAACGTGTACCTTTGGAGCGTAAAACTACTTAAGCCAAACCAAATCACAGCATGTGGCCCCAAAATCAATTAGATTTATTTTTGCAACAAGGAAAAGGTACTAATGAGTTATAATTACAGCTGGGTGAGAAGGTGGGGCATGAGTGTAGCCAATGGAGTAGACAGAGCGTTTGCGCCCCCTAGAAATAAAAGTTGAAGTACATTTGGGTATATTTTAGTATTTTTGATAATATATTTCGGGTTACCAGTGGTTTGTTCAACGAGATGGAAAGCTGGCTACGCCATAAAGAGGAGGGCTCAGAAACACCCCTATTTCATTTTCTATATATATATATATATTAATATTACTTTCTCAATAAACATAATAAATAAAAGCTCTTTGTTCATAATGGGTATTAAATCAAATAACTAATTATTACATTTTATAACCGTAAAAAATTACAGTGTAAAAATCTTGGAAAACGTCAAATTCTGAAATATATAAATGTTTATAGAACAAAGGAAACAAAGTAGCAAAAGTTAGATTGCATTGTCACTATTGTTAGCTGTCGATAATGCTAGTCAAAGTAAACATTCAAAGAAAAAAAATGAGGTGAAGAGAAACCAAACCGACTGTCGCTCCGAAAGGATTCAACGATAAGCCGACCCCGCATCCGCCCAACATTGCGTTAATGCAACATTATTTTCTTTCTTCAATATTGCGTATTTATAATTATCATTTTTTGTAATTTCCATTTTTCACAAACTGTTGACATCTGAAAGATTATGTTTAAAAGAAAAGAACGTTGATATTCGTCAATCAGCAATTAATATACTTTTTCAAAAAATGGGTCTTTGAAAGTCCCTCAAAACACTTAAAAATAAAGAATTATAAAGCGGGAAATCTAACTTTTTTCCATTTGCAAAAAATTATATTTGGTAAGGTCAAATCTTTCTGAATATGATATGCCAAAATTTTAGGGGAAAAAAAATTAATTAGGAAATAGAAAAAAATTCCCGAAAATAATGTTGCATTAACGCAAAGTTGGCCGAAAATGGGTTAAAACAGTACCGGCTCAACATCTCAATAGTGTTTGTGTTCTCCTTAATTTGATTAAAGGTTTAAAAACATGAAAATGCAATTAAATATTTTAATTGAAATAATTGTTCCATAATCTTTGTTCTTGGTTGAAGAACATTGATGCATAGTTTTATTGTTTTTATTAAATAAAAGTTTAGCCTTCAATATGTAGTAATGTATAGGTAGCCAACATTAAGAGCTTCCTAATTAATAGACTACGTCTTAGTTATCAACGGCTTGAATCTGACTCCATGCTTCGTCGGTAAACTGGATATTCCACATATGCGATACTTAAGTACTTACTGATTCTAATACTTCGTGCTGTAAATTGAAGTAGGGACTAAACTGCACTAGTTCCAAAAACGTAACACTTTTTATTAAGCGATTGTTGAAGTAGCAAAATTTAAAAGTCAGATGGCATAACATATTACACTTAAAGTTGACTAGAATAAAGCGTAAGCTTGTCACTACGAACTTTAAGTTAGTACATTTATAATTTAAACTGCGTGTAACAACCTTCCGTCCACTAGAAATGAGTTATTCGGTTTGGCACGAGCGGGTACTATGAGGAAAAGGAAAACGTGCGAGCAATGGAGTCTCACTACAATCAATTATATAGTTTAACGTGTAGATAAACACACATGCGCTAAACAATGCGCAATCAAGTGTGTCACAATCATTCATACCAAGCCGATGTCGCGTCGACTTGCTACAAAAGTATTAGGTATATCGAGTCATGACTGTCAATAAATTTATATGTATTTTGCATATGAAATTAATTATGAAATGAAAAAAAATACATTTTGTTCATTATTTTACCTTTAGTGATATGTTTTCTTTTTTCAAATTTACATTCGAATTTCGAACCTAATTATATTTCAGAAAATAGAGGAGATTAAAGTTTTTGATACAGCAATAAATATTTTAGGAACAGAATGAGAGAAATGAAATTTTTAGGTTTTCATAGCACAGGTGAAGTATTTTGAATATAATACAAATTTATGTCGATTTAAATCTCATTAAATTAATCATAAATTACAATAATTATGTTCATTAAAATATGTTTTCAATTTTGACTGCTAATCATTTTTGTATTCGCTCCAAATTATGCTAGTTACTAATAGGCGGTTTATTAATTTTATTAGAAAAAATTTAAAGATCACATCTCCTTTCAAATTGATTTTTAAAGTCCAGTAATTTAATTTAGTGCTCAAAATCAGCAGTTCCATGAACCGTATTTAATATGTGCATATGTTCATAAAACACATGATTTCAGCAAATTAAATTCCGTGAAAATTTGAAGCGACAAATTCCCACTATTTTGAAGGAATTAACTCCTCTTCATTTCGTTTGTTTTTGTGTTTACCGCAACAAAGGTAATTCTTTGCCAAGATTTAAAATCTTCCTAGGAATACGTACCTCTCCTGCTAAAAAAAATCAGTTACCTGACTGCTATGTGCAATAAACTCTCACAAGTCTTTCCACGGTACCATTGTGAGTCGACTTCGCGTTACTATCATGATAGGTGATTGTTTGTATTTCCATACCGCAAGGACAACAAGGGGTTCATTCTGTGCCAAAGGGGGTGAGGCGATACACACGGTTTTAACATGATAGCCGAATGCGTTACCGCTACACCACCCTAGACCTGCATTTGCCATAGGAATCTGAACCTCTTAACTCTCAAGGAGAAGAACCAGATTTTATCCCATAGTGAGCAGTTCATTGGTGGAAGCATCAACACGAATTCTCAAAATTATTGGGGGGGGGGGGCCCAAGCACATTTTATGTACGTTTATACATTACAGTATATGTAAAATTGCAATTTATTTCAAATTATCGGAGGGCGGTGTGAGAGATTGGGCCCACAGGCCCATATAACTCTACGACTATAGGCGGACGTTCTTTTTTTCTAAAGCGTTATGAGCTGCATCCGAATGAATTACAAGTTAGGAGAAAGGCACTACAGGGGCCACCACAGGCATTGGCGTACGCCAGGGGTGTTGATGGGGGGGTTGTAACCCCCATTGCAATGAAATTTTGTATATTTAACATAGGAATATGTGAGTTGTAGCTTTGTAACCCTCATTGAGTTTATACCCCTCCATATGAACTTTCTGCCTACGTCCATGACCACAGGATCAACGGTTTTAAGTTTATGGTTTCGATTTTATTTTATGTTTTGGTGTTCGTATGATACGGGATGGTTGACTAATCGTTATCGATGAGTCTTGAAGAATTTAAAGGGGAAAACAATAAGAATTGGACTGATCTCAGTGAGCTTCAATATGGACTTTATAAGCATTGGTGTAGCGAGATTTTAGGGCTGTGGGGGGGGGCTAAAACACCCACCCCGATATTTTATACATGGCATTAATTTGTAGTTTGTATTATTCTTGGGGGAGTATATTTATTAGAGTGTGGGGCAAAACACCTGTAGACCTCCCTCTCTCAATTGGGCTAAGAGCTATAATGTATGAGTTAAAGTTTTACTGGCTAACTTACATTAAACTTCACTTAAATAAAATTAACTAAGCTAACTAAATTTTAACTTATATTAAGTTAAATATAGAATTTAATACATATTTATTCATCTCACATGAAACCCATTCTAGAAGACTGTTCGATTGTAAAGGTTGTCCTAAAATTAAGGTAGAAATAATAAGGTTTACAGTAAATTAATATTTCAAATTAGCGAATTTATTCTATATTGCAAATGAGAAACATGTCCGAGAAGTAGTTTTTAGAATTTTGAAACTAAAATCGTAACTTCGTCTTTTAAACAAAATATTCAGATTAAGAATAATAGTTCCGCAGGCGTTTAAATTAACCGCCGTTTAAAAAAATATTATAAGCTGTCAAATATCGCTTAACGCTTTTTTATTAAGCTTTAAAATAAACTAAAGGTGAGGGAGAAAGTTGAGCAATTTAAGAAATTATAGTTTAGTTATTTCAGAATAATGCATGGAAACACTTTATCATAATTTTCAGGTTATTGTACTCTGAATTAGATCTTCTAAAAAAGCATTTAAAACAGAAGAAAACACCTAGTATCAAACAAAATATCATTTGTCTTGGGAAAATATTATCAGTGTTTCTGCTAATTATTAAAAAAATAATTTAAACGACAAATACTCGTTAAAAGCATGAATGGAAATGAAGCCTTTCGGCAACTTATTTGAAAGAATTTTAGAACATTAAATACATTACTTTTTCACATTTTTGATTGAAACAATACTCACGTAAACAATACTATGTTTATTTGAAACGTAATGGCGTGAAAACATCAACAGTAATGACATAAATGGTAATTGGTTTGAAGCTACGGTCTATATTTTTACGACAGACATTGTTATCCAGCCATGATTAGGATACATGGGGGCTAGGTAGAGTATTATTTGAGGGGGGTCCCTTACGCGCGGTGAAAGATTTAGAGAGGGGTCTGAAAGTATATAAAAAATAAGTACTTACGTATACTCATTATAAAACTCTTCAAATTTCTGGTAAACTATCTAAAATAGCCCAAAAAAAGTAAGCTTTCATCTAAAGATTTTTAGATACTAATCAAAAGTGAGTTAATAAAAGCCAACAAATAAAACAACATAATTTGGGGCCCTCCTCAAACTCTAGGCCCTAGTTCCGAGCATTGCGGGCCTAGTAGGTCCTATTATTAATTATCAGATAATCAGATGGTTCAATTTATCTTTCTTCATTCATTCCATTTTATCGAATTCCTTACCAGAAATTTTCATTTTATTATTTAAGACATTTTGACTAACACACATCTGCTTATATATAAAATAATACAACTTGTTGCAGTTTAAAAGAGCTTCTAAAATATTAACTGCTGTTTCTGTAGTCGCGTGCTCTCTTCTTCAGAACGAAGTTATCAGTGTTGTTTACTGATTAATTTATGACCATTAACAAAAACGGATTGTTAACGACGTTAATTTAGGGGGTGAAATTCTAGGTATATGGGAATATAAATTGTTTTTTTTTAAGATTTGGAACTAACATATGGGGAGGAATATCTAAAGAATCTTTTTTGTTTTTGCTTGAAAGAGAGAAAAATAATTTTTTAAGAAAAACTAAAAATATTGCGTGTTATTAATAGAAATTTCTTGTGAATAGGTAGCTTATATTCGGTTTGATTTTGGTTTCAAGGAAGCGACAATTCTGAAATCTATTCTTGGTTTGGATATATTCAAACAGGATTTGCTAGTCGTGTTCGAATCGTGAACTCGCAGATTGCCAACCGTGAGGTAATAAATAAGTGTAAACACGCTTGATTCTGTATAAAGATTATAATATTCCATTATTTTTTAAAACTTTGCGTAAAAAAGAGTTAGGAAAAATGTCTTCACTAAGATTTGCCCAATTTATGAGCAGTGGTATCCCAGAAAGCAAACATCGTCCTTGGGACGTCCTGAGGACATTCTGGAGATCATCAGGACGTCTCTAAGACTATCTTAGCTATCTGGAATTAAGTTCGCTGAATATCATTTTGCATTGAGCATAGAGTTTTATTGACAAAATTCCATTTATGAAATCTGCAAATGTTTGAGCATTTAATTTTCATCATACAAATATAATTTTTTCACTGTTGCAATGTTATAGTCAATTTCAAAATTATTCTCACACGCAAAAGAGATATGAGAGAAAATAACTCTGAAGTCCGGTTCATTTATAAATACTGCTACTTGCACTTATAAGAAAATTTTAAAGTAAACAAGAAATAAATAGAATATACTATGTATATTGTACACATAGTTAAAACTTCAACAAGATAAATGCAAGCTTAACTCATGCTCGCAAAAATAGGCTGCATTGACTAAAATAAGTATCTTTTCGAATTGATTTTTTTTGTCTCTGAATAAATTATATTATGAACAACAGATCTTAAAAAAAACTATCATCCGTCCAGTGGGTGAAATGTATAGGTCGTAGCCCACTGAACTGGGTATTAATAAATTACACGAACAGCCGTGAGGAAAAAAAAATGTTTAGTAGCATTTCTAAATTGTTTTTAATATTTTATTTCATATTTTACTGTTTCGGTTACGAAAATGTGCGAACATAGCCTTTTCGTTTTTGCAAAAGCGCCAAGTAGGAATTCCCGAAAAGATTTCGTGAACAAACGAAACAAGTTTTAGCTATCTTGTTTCCAGTAAATACAACTTAACGCTTCACTTGATTTTCTAGAGTAGCTCGCTTATGATGATTGGTCAACATATTATCTAAATCAACTTATTATTAATTATTGATTTTAGATCATGGTAACTATTTGTAAATTTGCTCAGTATGGCGTAAGGATTGCGAAAATATACAGTTAGCGCGGTGTTTTTCGAACGCCCTGTATATTCTTCGTTCGAAATAAAATCCATGGCAATTTGCACAAATCTCAGTATCTGTTGCGTTTTGCAAATTTGTTTACCAATATTGTTCAAAGTTGTCGCAAAATATGTGACTTTCGCATTTCAGGGTAATTCATCGAGCTGTTATGGGGGAATATGTTGTTGATTAGAGTTATTTATATTATTTATGATTTAGAAACATTAATATCATTTATGATTTAAAGTGAAATAGAATAATTAATGAAAATTAAATGAAGTATATTATAATTAATGAAATGTAAATGATTTATTATAGGTATTTTATAATTAGTTTGGTTAAATTTTTAGTTAGTTTACTTATTGATTTAATTTTTACTATTTGAGAACATTAAAACACAATTTCCATAACATTAAATATTAAATTTGTTTATCCAGAATAAATTTGTAAATTGGCCGTTGATAGTGGTTAGTAAACATTGGTTGACTTCTGCCTAAAATTTCAAATGCAAGACCGTAAAAATTAAGTAAATAACTAGGGTTATTTTTCAAAACGCGTTGTGTGTTAAACATAAACAAAATAAAAAAACACCAGGTTCTTTAAAACAGACATGAAATAATTATTCAATAATTACTGCCTTTTATTTTATATTATAAACACGATAATATATTTTCTAATCCTTTAGAATATAACAGTGCCATTTATATAAGCATTTGGAGCTATTAACCATTCTACATACTATCAATTTTTCACTTATCTTTTAGTTACTCATTTTTTTATGAGAATTATGCTGGGGTATATAAACCACCAGAAAAAATTACACATTTCATTATAAGTTTAATGAGGGAGGAGTCACTTATAATTATCGATTAATAGAAGAGAAAGAAAGATAACTTTAACTTACATGTTACACCCTTAATGGCCCATGTTTGGAGTAGGTTGGGGTCCCCTGGTCTGAATTACATCTTCGTGTTTCAAAATTTCTCTCTCTCTCTGGCTGAGCGAGACTTGTAAGCGTTTTTAAATAAGCGCCATCTTGAAGACTTTTTTTTTTTTTTTTTGTATAAGGACTGCTAAAATCCTTACTCTCGCCTATATTGCCAACTTTTAATTTGGCTTTTGTTAACGTATTAGGCAGCAATTTCGCCTAATTTGCAATTGTTGGCCGATTATGGTGGTCTGGAACTGGACGCCCAGCCTCGTGTGTGGCCTGACCTATTTATGCACGTGCAACGAGTTGGCTATTTATTGCTGCGATGATTTATTTATTTTCTTTCGACCAGGGATTTCGTCTAAACTTAAGTTTTTATAGGTTTCGGTTGCTGATGGATATTAGCCATATTGTAGGGAGCGAAATAGCAGTTTTTAGGTACACTGATTGGCCAAAATTTTTTTGATTGCAAGTTAAAAATGGGTTTAAAAAATTAAATATGATAGGTAGGAAAAAAACAAAAAGATGGATTTGTATGTTAAGGGGTCCTACTTTTAAAAAGAAAAGGAATTTAATTATAAGTGCCTTATTTATATTCAGAATTTTTTTTAAGAGTGTTTTTTTACTAGTAAAAATCAAGTTAATTTAAATTTTACACCTTTGTTAATTCAACAGGCATTTTTAACAAGTATTTTCGTTGGTCACATAAAAAACAATTAAATTTAAAGTTCTTGAAAAGAAGTTACAAAGAAATTGATTTTGTTTGGAAGCATGCCTTGCACAGGAAACTTGTTTACTTCTTATTATGCCCATGATGAAGGTTTCTTTGGACGAAGGTGCCGCCTCTTGAATGGAGGTGTCTCCTCTTGAATGTTAATTAATCTGGCATAGTGTTGTAGACGCAGTGTATAAATAATTGGAGGTACAACCCCATCTGAAAAAATTAAATAACAGGCGGCAGAATATCGAAAAAACAAAAACACTTAACAACATCTAAGCATATATTTATATATAGTGAGAGAGAGAGAGTGTATGTGTTTTTTATTTAATTATCTATTTATCTGCTCCTGGGTGTTTAGATTTAATTAGTTATTTTAAAAAGAGAATTTTCAATTTTCACCCTAACAGAGCAAGGGTTTATATTTGCAAAATGCTTCTTTTCTAATGAGTTTTCAGTTCGATTTATTTTGTGTGTTTAGCACAATCTTTAGATATAAACTAAATTTGACTATTTTTGCTGCTGTTTCAAACATCTAAGCCCCTTTTTTTCAGTTTTGTACCTATTATCCTTTATCCAAACAAGTTTTTGGAGGCTTATTTGAGATAGAAAAGCTTTCAATATTGACCTGCACCCTCTCTTTCTTATTTTGAAAGGCAAAGTAGTTAGTCGTAAATGTTTGCTTAAAAATGGACTCTTTCATTATTTTGCTTGAAATTGATCGGTCGTTTGTAAAGATGATGAAACACAAAAGAAACTCATTAAATATATGTAAATATCATCCCTGTATATCTATTATTATATTTTTATATTTTGCTCAAAGTTATAGAATACCTGTATTCGTGTAAAAAGTTAAAAATCAATGAACAATAGTGTGGATATTTAAATTATCATAGTGTTATTTTTGCTATTTTCTAATGAACTGATGTCAAAAAAAAACCTGAAATTAATGTATATTGCCTACTCAAAACAGCGAATTTTAGCTTAATTTTTTCAACCGTTATATTTGTAAAGTCCAAAGATTTTTCGGTGATATTCAACCATATTCCAAAACTTCGCTAATTTTAATGGGGGCATCTTGTGTACTCACAGTTTTTCATAAGAGTTTGGTGATATGCAATTAAAAGAGTTGTCTTTCATGTTAAGAATTTGTGCAGAGTTGACGGAAGCCAATAATTATTTTCTTACAATAATTATAAAATAGTATAATAAGAAAGCTTGAAGTTTTAATCGCAATATTTATATGATATTGATGCAAGACTGATCCATTTTTTAAACGAAGTGAGAGATTTCAAAGATTATTGTAATCAATTTACATGGGACTTTGATCTGTGACAGAAATTTAAATTTAAATATCTCAACAAATAAGAATGTTATGTTTCGTTTTGTTTATTAAACGTGTCGTCTTGTGTGTAAAGTTGTATACAGTTTATATTACGTGAAAAATACACAGAAGAATTTATCCCACGAAACACAAATGAAGTATACAATTTCTTGATGTCTGCTTTTCTAATGCAGATTTCCAACTAATGTTTCTTTTTTCTGACAAAGAAGTTTTTCATGTTTAATTTTTCTTTCTGTTTATAGTATTTTATGTGCTTTGAGGCATGTCACATCCGTTGTCGACGAACATCCTTTGTCGGTGTCCACGTTGACATTTTTACTGGCATCAGGCCATTCAATAGCTAACTGTTATTCTTTTATGTCGAGCTGTTTTTTCGTACATAATTTATGTGCATGCCAACACGGCACTTTGAAAAGTGTTTTATTTGCCTTAAACTCAACTTTTACTAGGAATAAATGATTCATTTTCATACTTTTGGGGCATTTCACTGAAAATTTTGCTTAATGAGGTATTTTTTTAGCAGAAAATGGTTTAATTTTTGATGGATTTCAATTATAGAACACTTTTTTTCCCTCTAGGCCAGGGGTTTCCAAACTTTTTCAGTCTAAGGGCCAATTTTTCTCATTTCCGTAGTCCGCGGGCCGCAATATTATATATATATTAGCAATATATATATATATATATTAATATAATATATATATATATATATATATATATATATAATATTATAATATATATATATATATATATATATATATATATATATATATATATATATATAATATTATAATATATATATATATATATATATATATCAGCAATATTAGGACTGAACAAAGGCTGCACGAGGAGTACGCCCCCAGCCTAGATCGGCCTTTGTTGACGTTTTTTCCTCAGGTCTCTATAACAGTTTTGCGTCCCCACTCAAAATTATTTTCAAGATTCGCCTCTGAGACAGTATATATATATTACAATGTAAAATATGCATGGAAGGAAAAAAACGTTTACAATACTTTTAGTTATTAATATGTAAAGCGAAATCAAACCTTTTAGTGATATTTTTGGCACTGCTTATTTTTAACAATCCTGTCAATATCAGGTCTTATTTTTGATATTGCAACCCTAAGAGTGTTTCCAAGGTGGACGTCAGTTATTCTGGTCCTAACTTTTCATTTTATCGACTTCGTTTTTGGAAACAGTTGTTTACAGCCACGTTGACGTAAACAGGAGGGCGGGGTTGATGGGGGTTGTAATTACTATTGCAAATAAATTTTGTGTATATATACACATAAACATATGGAGTTGTAGCTCTGTAACCTCCCCCATTCTAAGCCTGTAACCCCTTATAAACTTTCTATGTCAGCCTATGCGCAGATGTAAGTTTTCCAGAACCGTAACGTTTTCAGAGCACGCTGTCAGATGGTTGGGCAGATCCTTATTGGAATATTTAGAATAGAAATTGACGAGTCGTAAGTTGAATTTTGTTTTAAATCACTGTTGCACTGCAAATCAATAAAACTACACCTAATCCCCATATATGTTAGAAAACTAAAGTTAAACACAATTGAAGGTAAACCCGAGTATCACTCTGGTTCTACAGTGTCTCACGATATTTATTATGAAATATGAAAATGCCAACAGAATAAAATACATATATTTCAGACTCAGAGGGAAATTGACGTTATTTTTGTGTAAAACAATTTGTATTTTTACATGAGATGGCGGGCCGCGGGTTGAAGACACCAGCTCTAGGTCCTCCCTCTTTTTCCATTGGATGCAACGCTTCAAACCTTCAATAGAGGAAAAAAAAATTTTGAATGTTTATTTTCTTGCTTTGATAATATAAATACGTTAATTTCTTATCTCGCAATTTGTTTGGGCTACTTAAACCTAGAAAATTTGAACATCCGGCGATTTTCGTCGGCTTCGATTCCCAAGGTTGTATTTATCCTGCTTTTTACCGGTTCGATTAGTGACAGTTTTATATACTTTAGTTTCCCCTTTAACTTTTATTTTTCCAAACACATAGCAATGGTGGTCAGTTAGCTTTTCTTCTGAAGAAAAAATTTGCAAAAATTTTGGATTAAATTTAATAATTTCACTTAACATATGACTTTCAATCAGATTAATAATTTTTTGCTATTTTGCTGCTCTTATAACGAGTGATGAATGCGTGTTGAATTTTTCATTGTTATTAAAATATTTCCAAGCAACGGGATATCTATAAATGGAAACAAATTAAAAAAAAATCCACATGAAAGAACATCTCATGTTTTAATTCTCAAATACACTCGATAACAAAAAAATCGATGCACCAAGAAGGAGTTGTCCGATTGTAATGAAATTTCGTGTGCTAAAATATTTTGATCGACCATGCAAATGATTAAATTTGGTGTTCAATAAATGAATAGAGAGAACTCCAGCGAATGGGATCTGCGTATTCAATATGTGTATATAAGGAGCGATTCTCAATATGTGATCAAAATTTCTGTTGTATTTTGACAGCGAGTACTTTATGACGACTGTAATAATGCCTCACCGAAAGATTCGTGCTCATTACGAGCGTATGTCAGAATTTGAAAGAGGTCGTGCTATCGGATTGAAAGAGTCTGGTTGGACGAATCGAAGATTCGCTGGACATGTGGGTCGAAGAAATGCGGCGATTGGACGATGCTGGCATGAGTGGGTCAATAACGGCAGATGTCAGCGTCGGGCGGCAGCGGTCGATCTAGGGCCACAACAGAACGGGAAGACAGAGAGATTGCCAGAGCACCGGATTCGTCGTTATCAACTATCTAACGTGTGGCCCGCACACATGTGTCCAACGTGACCCTCTGTAGACGACTGAGAGAGCGGAATTTTCGCTCGCGCCGACCGTTACGCCGCTCACCTCTCATGCTTTTACACCATCAAGTCGGAATTCAGTGGTGCTGGGCTCGATCAACTTGGAACTGCGCTGACTGGGGACGTATCGTCTTTAGTGACGAGTCCCGTTTCCACTGTGTCCTGACGACAACAGCACACGTGTCTGAAGACGTCCAGGGCAGCGTGGGAATCCTGCCCTTACTATCGCACGCCACACATATCCACAACAGGGCGTTATGGCCTGGGGCGCCATCTCTTTTGATAGCCTGAGACCTTTGGTGGTCATTTCTGGCACGCTTACAGCACGGAGGTACGCGGACGACATTCTACGACCGGTTGTGTTACCGTTCCTTTTGCGACACCCTGGACTTACGTTTCAACAAGACAATGCCCGGCCGCATACGGCACGTATTGCTATAAATTGTCTTCAAGCTTGCCCAACACTTCCTTTGCAAGCTAGGTCTCCTGATCTCTCTCCCATAGAGCACATTTGGGACGCTATGGGAAGGCGATTGCAACCATCCCGGAATGTTGACGATTTAGCCCGACAGTTGGAGACAATTTGGCAAGAAATTCCGCAGGACACCATCCGGGATCTTTATCAGTCTATGCCACGCCGGGTGACAGCTTGCATCCAGGCCAGAGGTGGACCAACGCCTTATTGACTTCCTCCTTTTGTAACGGTCAAACTCTGCAATAAATCATTCAAGTATTCTGAAATTTTAATCTTTTTTTTCCCCATGTATGTTCTTCATATCCACTAATTTTTATCGCAATCGGACAACTACTTCTTAGTGCGTCGATTTTTTTTTTGTTATAGGGTGCATATGTAGATCAAAAATATGCAATAAAAATACCTTTTTAAGCTAAATTATTCCAACAAACCCCGCAGTTAATTAGTTTAGAGGTAAATTGTGTTTCAGTCTATGTTGTTTTTATTTAAATCATTAGGAAAATATACGTTGCTTTTAATTCGGGCTGTGCGGTAGATGCGCAGTAAATCATGAAAAAATAATCATATAAATAAATTAATGGCAGCCAAATATGGCTTAAACTCGAAGAAAGTTTTTCCTTCAAACTTAAATACATAATTTTTAGTAAAAATATCCTGAGAGTAGTGTATTCTATGGTCGTTTAAGAAAAGATAATTAAGAATTCTGGAATTTGAAATTAATGTATTAAATTATTACACGTGTTTGTGGACATAGCGTCATGATCTAAATATTGTCTTCATTTACTTTTTTTGAATAGAAAAAACGGTTATGGTAATTCCCATGTGTTCTTAAAAAATGAATGCCGAAAACCAATGAAAGAAAATACGAATTCTTATTTTAGGTTATCAATTTCGGTATATGCAATTCCAGCAAGAGCTCGTAAATTTTACGACCTTCCATTGGTTGTAAGTTTGACGTAAATAAATGAATTAGATAGGCGTTATCTACATTTCATTAATAAATTTATCTTTGTTGTTGCCTTGAATATCGTCGAACAAAAATATTCATCTCGGAGAATTGCTATGACGATCTTTAAATGAATATTCCTATCACCGTTAGATGCACATTCCTGCCATCTTTTCTATTTGATACATGAAAAGTTTGTGTTCCGGAAAAAAAAAGAAATATTCTAAAAGAGTTTTGATGAAAACTGCTAAGTGAGAATCGTAACTAACGATGAGTCATGTGATCATAAATCATTTAAATCATTTTGCCCACTTGCGTTTGTGAATTTCCTTTTGCAATAGTCTTTAGATTTTTCCATGTTTGGCAGAGTCTAGCCCAGATGATCTTGTGCCGTAAAAATCCAAACAAACAATTTGCTTTTGAGATGGGAATGTCCTTTGTCCTTGCTTTCTCCAATGAGTTTTCTGGTATTATATCAAAATATCTCTAGAACAGGGAAAGCACTAGCGAGGTACATGGCGATGCTCGGAAATATAATCTCAACTAAATTATAGTACAGGTATACTTATTCTTTTATATATTATAAGTTCAGGGGAATATAAGCTTAGAAAGCTTAGGAAAGCGCATTAAAAAAATAAATATCTTCAAATGTTTGCTGAAAGCCAATTATTAACCCATAATTCATTCAAAGATATGCCAACGTATGGGCTTCCCGTAGTTTGTACGGATTTAAACCCCACCCTATGGTTTTACCGTCGATACTAAGAAAAGTATAAAGAACCTTATTCAAGATCCTCAAGTGCATTTTTCTACCGGTTCCTCAAAAATTTATTTTTATATATATATATATATTTTTTTTTTTTGGTAGAAAGAAACGTACTTTGTAGATGGCCCCTCGCCTTCCTTGGTTGGAGACAACGCTTCCGACTCATTTACTTCCCTCCACTTCCGTCTATCCAGCATTTACGAAAAGGAACCAAACACATTGGGATTCCCCGTCGCGCCGTGTGGATCAGCCGAGAGGGAGAATAAAATCAGTTATTTGGCTCCTCTTTTGTACGTATTTATTTTATATAAATCGAACACTACGCAGATTAAATCAAACAACAATATCAATCAACGTTTATTGGCGTAGTGATACCAGCGCCGATGTTATGGCGTGATTAGATGGTGAAACGTTCGAAAGAAAATAAATATTTCTGCCTTCGGTGGGACCTGAACCCACGACCTTCCACTTGCCGGGCGGATGCTCTACCCACTGAGCTACGAACGACAATATATAATCTCTTTACGAACGTATATATACTGTTGCCAGTTATTTCGCAGAATGGTGTAGTACATAGACTACTATTTAAACCAAATTGCAAAGAGACTGGTATTAAATTGATCGAAATGCACGTTGCAGCATATTTATTTTATATAAATCGAACACTACGCAGATTAAATGTAATACCAGTCTCTTTGCAATTTGGTTTAAATAGTAGTCTACGTACTACAGACTTTATATGCCGTCTACCGTCAAAATTGTGAACTTTTTAAATGTGATGTATTTAAAAACTGTTGGTCATTTTTTAGTATTTTTACATCAAAATAGAGGAATTTTGCCCTGATACACCATTGGCAGGGTACCAAATTAGCAGTCGTTAACCGTAATTTGCATCTATAAATTTCCATTCAAAGAAATAATATCCCCTCAATGGAAAGTGCGCACGTTTTGTTGACAAAAGCTAATTTGCGTATTTCAACGATTTTATGTTCTCAAGGGAAGTATGAGGAAGAGGTTTCAAATTACAAAAAAATATTCAAAGAACTTGATATTTATAAAATTTTATTTTGTCAGTGAAACTTGACTTTTAATTTCCTCGTGCTTCTTCTCATTCATTTGATTAAACTATTTTTTACCTACTACGAAATTCATGCGAAAACCAACTTTCGTTTAAAAAATATAAAATTGTGGTGTTTACTTTTACAAAGCTGGAGCAAAAGCTGTTTTGCTTCTACAAAACTGATGGAAAAAGTTTTTTTTCTCTACAAAACCGATACCGAAAGCCATTTTTCCTGCTAAGAAACTACAAAAAATAAAAAAATTTCTCTTGCTACAAATGGTATTGGTGAGAGTGTGATGAGTTTATAAGTACATAAATGTACAGAGCTGAGTCACATTGTTGGGAATACTTGCATGTTGTTTCAAAGTGGGAGGGAGGTAGATGCACTCTATAACAAAAAAAAATCGACGCACCAAGAAGGAGTTGTCCGATTGCGATAAAAATTGGTGGATGTGAAGAACATACATAGAAAAAGAAAGGATTAAAATTTCAGAACAATTGAATGATTTATTGCAGAGTTTGACCGTTACAAAGGGAGGAAGTCAATAAGGCGTTGGTCCACCTCTGGCCTGGATGCAAGCTGTCACCCGGCATGGCATAGACTGATAAAGATCACGGATGGTGTCCTGCCGAATTCCTTGCCAAATTGTCTCCAACTGTCGGGCTAAATCGTCAACATTCCTGGATGGTTGCAATCGCCTTCCCATTGTGTCCCAAATGTGCTCTATGGGAGAGAGGTCAGAAGACCTAGCTTGCCAAGGAAGTGTTGGGCAAGCTTGAAGACAATTCATAGCAACACGTGCCGTGTGCGGCCGGGCATTGTCTTGTTGAAACGTAAGTCCAGGGTGTCGCAAAAGGAACGGTAACACAACCGGTCGTAGAATGTCGTCTACGTACCGCTGTGCTGTAAGTGTGCCAGAAATGACCACCAAAGGGGTCCGGCTATCAAAGGAGATGGCACCCCAGACCATAACGCCCTGTTGTGGGCATGTGTGGCGTGCGATAGTAAGGGCAGGATCCCCACGCTGCCCTGGACGTCTCCAGACACGTCTGCGGTTGTCGTCAGGACACAGTTGGAAACAGGACTCGTCACTAAAGACTATACATACCCAGTCAGCGCAGTTCCAAGTTGATCGAGCCCGGCACCACTGTAATCGGACTTGACGGTGTAAAGGCGTGAGAGGTAAGCGGCGTAACGGTCAGCGCGAGCGTAAATTCCGCTCTCTCAGTCGTCTGCAGAGGGTCATGTTGGACACATGTGTGCGGGCCACACGTTGGATAGTTGATAACGACGAATCCGGTGCTGTGACAGCTGCTCTGACAATCGCTCTGTCTTCCCGTTCTGTTGTGGCCCTAGGTCGACCGCTGCCGTCCCGACGCTGACATCTGCCGTTGTTGACCCACTCTTGCCAGCACCGTCCAATCGCCGCATCGCTTCGACCCACATGTCCAGCGATTCTTCGATTCGTCCAACCAGCCTCTTTCAATCCGATAGCACGACCTCTTTCAAACTCTGACATATGCTCGTAATGAGCACGAATCTTTCGGCGAGGCATTGTTACAGTCGACGTAAGATATCCGCAGTCAAAATGCAACAGAAATTTTGACCACATATTGAGAATCGCTCCTTATATACACCTGCTGAATGCGCAGTTCCGATGCGCTGGAGTTCCCGCTATTCATTCATTGGACACCAAATTTTAATCATTTGCATGTTCGGTCAAAATGTCTTTGCATACGAAATTTCATTACAATCGGAAAATTCCTTCTTGGTGCGTCGATTTTTTTGTTATAGAGTGTATTTTCCTTTTTTTTTTATCCATTGCAGTTATTTTAAAATTGAAAAATAATTAAATTAATCCAAACGCGTTATAACTGATAAGACTCAACTTAGTAAGGGTATGGAAACTATTCCCAAAAAATTTCTTTGCTTCAACCACATGCCCACCCTATTTACAATTTCGTCATTCTTTTCACTTTAACTATCAGACTCCCTTCTTTACATTCGCAGGCCATATACTGAACTTCGTCTGTTGGTGCAGGAATAGAATATTTTGCACCAACTCCTAGCTTTCTTTTAAACAGAGGAATACTACACTATTTGAAATTGTTATTGGTGAAGTTATTTATTTTTTAGCATGAAAAATATTCGAATTTTCTTGCAGTTTTTCGAAGTTTATAAAAATTAATGCCATTAATGAAGTAGTGTCCGAGTCCCCCAATCATGCAAGGACCTAGGTGGCCGCCTGACTCACCTTACCTTAAGGACGCCTTTGCATAGGAAATGGTTTCGCACGTCCGAAAGTACATGTAAAGTTAAACCAGATACAACTGCGATCCTATACAGCAGTGGTTCTCAAACTTTTTATAGTCGTGGTGCACTTGAAGTCCTACAAAAAATCGTAGGCGCACTATACACAAAATGTTAATAAGTAAGACGCAAAAGTTATTTTCATTAATATTAATTTTTATAGGTGCATATATTTCCCACAGGTGCTCCATATAGCCCTATATTTTACTATATAACTAAAAAATCATTTTAATAATAGCCCCACACATCTGTGATTTCCTAGGGCACACCTAAGAATGACACAGTGCACAGTTGTGCGCCTGGGCACACCTAAGAATGACACCGTGCACAGTTGTGCGCCTGGGCACACCTTTCAGAACCACTGCTATACAGCAATGCATGCATAGGACGACACCGAAATATAATGGTTTTATCTTCGTTAATGAAACTGACTCAAGAAAGTTCGCGTAATGCCATAGATCAGTGGTCGGCAAGCTCATTAGTCAAAAGAGCCAAATATCAGAGGTACAACGATTTAGATTTCTGTTGAAAGATAAATTTATAAACAAAAAACTCTGTTTTTAGAAACTGGTTAAAACAAGGTACCCTGAATAAAACTAGATATCATATTTTATCATAATCTTATTTATTGCTAAAAATTACTTTTTAGTATTAAAATTAAAACATCGTCTTGTTTAACTGGAACAATGGTCTTGCATTTCTTGGAAAGTTGGATAAGTCAGGTTTGTATTTTGTTTTTAATTTCAGGTATGATTCCAGATTCTCATAAACAAGATGATTTCTCAATGTACTTTTGATAAGATTCATGCTTGAAAAAGATTGTTTGCCTGAATATGCAGAGCCTAATAGAATAGGAACAGCAAATACTAGCTGTTAAATAAATAAAAAAAATTAAACACGTCATTCGTGAAAGAGTCGCACTCCAATAGCCAAAGAGCCAAATTTGGCTCTTTGTATACCACTGACATAAAGGATAATTTCCTGATTAGAGCCCGGATTACATGCACATACATATGTGCAGTTGCAATCTCGTACTTTAACCTTTTTTAGTGTCAATGCATATAAATGCATAAAAACAAACATTTCCAGAATAAATGAAAAAAAGAGGTTTTATTTTTTTACAAATTTATTT
>QLNU02015359.1:20996976-21014471 GCA_006491805.2 Dysdera silvatica | reverse complement strand
CCACACATCGTCACATACGTTCAGCGTGTGGGTCTCCTTCCAGTTAGATACCAGCAACCCTTTTGCAGGCCATATATATATCTAGTTTCTTTAATAATTGTAACCAAAAATTAGAGAACCCAAATTTTACGTAAGCAATTGGGGGTTGAGGTCAGGCATTTGCTTATTTTTTTGACAAGGCTGAGGAGGAGTATCAAATGGTCAAAAATGTGCTTACATAATAATTGGACGTTCACAAAGATGTTCGAGTATATAGCCAAGTGTTTATGGTTCATATAGTTTATAAACGATAATTTTTAAAAATAGTTTGTGCGTTTTTAAAACTTTAATATCCCCTACACTACAGGAAAAATTGGGTCTGAACAACATAAAAATTGGTACGTTCACGAAACTTTGGTTATAACTACTATTCTTAATGGAGTTTAAGAATCTGAAGAGTCCCTAATGAACAGGGAGGTAGAAATAGGTTTTTTGGGGGTCAGGTAAGGGGGTATTTAGGAAAAATTAAGTCCTCGAAAGTGGAAGTGTGGGGTATCAATTTATATGTTTTTCTGCATACAGAATGGAATAAAACTAAAATAAAGACGATGTGACTAATCGTTGAAGAGAAAAAATCAGGGGCGGATACAGACTTTCATTTTGAGGGGTTCAAGGACAGAATTTGCCATGGTCTTGGAATAACACCCTTCATTTATCATGAAAGTTGGAATTTTTTACAGTGAAAAAATATATTTTGGGGGTCATGACGCCTGCGACCTCTCCCCTGTGTCTATTCTTGAAAAAAATGTTTTACTCTTAAAAGTACAAGAAAAATAACTCCTTTTCCACCGGGCTATCTATAATATATCTTTCGGAGTTCACATTTACAATTTGTTCTCTGAATTGCGAGCTTAGGGTAGGTCATGATTTTTCGCTAATACCCTAGATGAAAACATTACACCTGTACCTCCATATTTTTCCCACTCCTACTCAGTGGCGTAGGCAGAAAGTTTATAAGGCGAGGGTTATAGGCTTAATGGGAGGGGTTACAGAGCTACAACTCATATATTCCTATGTTAAATATACAAAATTTCATTGCAATGGGGGGTTACAACCCACAAAACCGCCCCCTGGTTAAGCCTCTGCTCCTATTTTCTGTCGCGATAGTTGTCGGTGTTTTTGCTTCACTATGCTTTCCTATGCTATTTGCTCTACTATGCACCTCCCTGGCTCTTAGGACTTGAAAGTGAAGAGCATGAAGTTTGTTTTTGTATTTCATTTGTGCGTAACCAATCATGAGTAAAAAAGTGGTTTCGATAAAGTGGTGGACGATAAAACAATTGCTGTAAAGAGAAAGGTTATAAGAAGCATTTTTCACTATCCACTGAAAGTAGAATAGCGGTCCGTCGGAAGTGCAAAAATGAGTACACAAAACCTTCCAGTGCCCTCAAACAAAATGAATGTCAGATAAAGGGAAGACTAGTTCCGGTATTTCTCACCGTAGAGATTAAGATCTGCACCGCTGGTAGATTTTGATTTTGCTGGGCTTTGTTTTATCTGCTCGGAAAAGGTCTCGGCCGTAGAAAAAAATCTCTGACAAAGTTCCTCAAATTGACAACCAAGGTTTTAAAGAAAAATTTAATAAAAGCATCGTTAAGTAAGAGGAATAGATGGAGCGGACAAGTATATTGAAGGATTCAATCAGTTTACAGTGGAGAGTTGTACCTTTGTATCACTTTGCATGTTGTAAAACGTTCAAATCAAGAAATCCGGAGAGTTCTGGTGAGAGAAGAGCAGCAGGACGTCCCCAGGATGAAGAAATCGTCCAGGTTATACAGACTATATATTTGTTCTTGGAAGAAAGTAATGATTGCCAGTTCTCAATAAACGAAATATGTGTAAGGTATGACAACATTTCACTATCAGCATACAAACAATTAAAAAGAGGCTTGTTGACCCTTTGGAAGCGGCATAGTTATAACAATAAGAATAGCGTGCTAGCCATTTTTTTTTCACAATTATTGAGACAAAATATTGAGCGACCATTGGTATGAGAAACAGAAAGGTAACATGGAGGAGGAGGAAATATAAATAAGGACCAAAGCCAGCAAAATAACAAGAAAATATATTGAAAACACTATATTCAAGAGTACATCATTAAACAACCCTGTAAGATTTTTAGACAACATCTATACATGCATTCTGAAACTTTTAGAGATTTCCTTAGATGTTGTGATCTCAAAGAAAATAAGGTCCCACAAGCCAGAAACGCTGAAAAGGAATGTGCAGTAATTGCACACCGTTTGATTTCACTTGGAAAACTCAACTCTTTATGTCACCCGTGTTGCTAAATATAGCATCATATATTCTCAAAAACATTGGATCTAAGTCACTCATCGATGTTCTGTCCAACTTGGAGTTATGCTCCGGTTATAATGACTTGAAAGTGTTGGAAGCATCTGTAATCCAATATCCAACTCTGAACCTAGGGTACGTTTGCACAATACATTGTATGACAACTGTGACTTTAATGTTAATACAATAGATGGGTATGGGACATTTCATAACATGTTTGGCATTGCGTGTATAACTCCAGCAAATAGTATAGAGAATCCTGTTGATCGCATTATCAAATAGAAGAAATTGTCGCAAACATGTATTGTTGAGAAAAAAGGATTGGTTGAAGTCATGGAGTATAGACGTGGAAGTTTTTCTAGTTTAGCTGAGTTCAGCTTTAAAGACTTGAATGAACCTTTCGCTGAAATGACATACGATGATTATCCAACCACCTTAGATATCTCACAGACGAAGAGTAAAATGTGAAATCTGCAAAGAATCTCTGGGTGGCAGGGTTTTTTGGAAATGTTGGTAAGTGTGTAGTGCAGCGATTCTTCAGAGGTCATATATTGAAGGTAAATAGTCTTCTGGGGATGCTGACCTACTGCTTGTACAGACAGCCATTGAAAAACACTGCTGTGCCATTGTGAGTCAAGATACGGACATTCTAATACTATTGATTGCTTTGGCCCCCTTAGACCAGTACATATTCTTGCTTAAACCAAAGATTGGTCGAACTATGAATTTTTTTTCTGCAAGCCTCCAGAAATAACATGTGAATACCAACACGTACATTCTCCTAGCGTACTCTTTTAGAGACTATGACACAACGAGTATGGCAAGGGAAGAAAAACACCATGAAGCTGCTTGAAACTGAACCTGGTTTGGGTACCAGCATTGATGTTTTTTTCAGAAAAGTACAGCCACCCACAGTGAAATTAAAAACACAGGAGACATTCTTTTCCTGTAACTCTATGGTTCCAATGAAGGAAAACATACAACGCTTGATGAACTACGCTGCTTCCATGTTACAAACGTCAATTACAAAAAATGTTTCTAAATTGGAATCACTTCCTCCAACATCAGCCAGTGCCGTCCATCATTCATATCCTACCTTCTGCGAAGTACAGCTATGACAAGAAAGTAAACTGGATCCACAACAATTGGGTTGGGTTCATTAAAACAATGAATTGCATCCAATAAGAACAACTCTTCAACATTGAAGCCATCCTGAAGTTGATATCCTGCTTCTGCAAAGGAAATTGCTCCAGTTCTCAATGTTCCTGTGTGAAGTATTTTGGTTTTTGCAAAATTTGCGAAAGAGGGGCTTGCTCGAACGTACGGATATCCCGGCTACGTTAGAATTTGAACACGGAACTTCTATACTAACTGTGGCCATTGATGGATACTTAAATTATGAAAATTCATGTTTTGATGACGAGGATTACATATTACATGATTATTGAAGTACATTTGTATTTTTCTCTTTATTACTCTTCTATTTGTGAATTTTCCTTGTATTTTCAAAAATAAAACGTTTTTCTCTTCAACGGTTAATCCCATCTCTTTTATTTTGTGTTTATTTGATTCTACATGCAAACACCCAAATAAATTGACACCCCACGCTTCTACTTTCGAGGAACCAATTTTTTTATAAATTCCCCCTTCCCCAACCGCCAAAAACCAATATACACTCCTCATTCATTAGAGACTCTTCAGATTCTTAAACTATATCATGAATATAAATTAAAACCAAAGTTTCGTGAACGTACCAGTTTCTATGTTGTTGAGGCTATTTTAGGGCCAATTTTTACTGTACTACTATTACATATTTGATTTTATAATTTGCATTTTTAATATTTTGCTTTATTTTCTTTACTTTTTCTTTATCTGTTTATTTCCTTCCTTTTTCATAGCTTATTTGCTTCTGTGTTCATTTTGTTTTTAGTTTTAAATTTGTCTTTTTCCTTTCGTTTTTTATATGCACTTTTATAGTTAAATTGTCAATCAGTGGGAGAACATTTCTGCCAAGTTCGTTCTGATTGTTATTCTTGATATTGTTTTTCATATGTAATGCTCGCATTTGAAGATAGAGAGAGATTCAATTCTACAAATGAATATTTATATAATCTGCATAAAAGGCCGCATTCCCTGATTCCCAAAATACTATTTTCAGTTCCATTGTTAATGTACCGTCTACGTTCTACCGACGTGGTGTTTGCTTTCACTCCCCATAATTGTCCTCCAACTCTAAAACGATCTGTTATTGGAAAACTCCGGAACGCAGTTTAATATCAATTTATTTGTGCGTCCATGGCAGAACAATGGTAACATTCCGCTACGTCCAGGCAAAGTACGTTATTAAAATATTATGTTTTGGCAGCGAATGGCATAGAAACCATTTTCTGAATATCATTATTTCTGTTTGAATTTCTGCTTTTACAATTTGCATTAAATTCTCCTATCGTTTCGGGTTCGCCGCATATGCAAATTTTGGTTGCGCTATTACCAAACTCCTCTTTCCACTTCTCGTCAATATTAAAATATTCGTAGGTGGGTACTTTACGGTAAGTCGTTCGAATTTATCAAATGTCGCTGGGATGGTGTATAAGCAAGAATTTTCATTCAAAAAATAAATATACTTTTGAGGTATTTTACTACGCTGAGACTAATATCGAACTATTATATAGATTTACGTGGATTTCAAATTTTAGTCGTACAAAATAATCTATTTAAATAAATTGTTTTAAGCCCACACACAGACAGCGAAATAGATTACATGAACAAGAAAATAAAGTTTAAAACTGAGTGATCAAAATTTCGAATAGCGCCTTTATTTTGAAATAGTTGCTTCGTATTACCATAATTGACATATAATTCGTGAATGCTTTTCAATGTTCCTTAATCCTATTGATTTTCTAACGTGTGACAAGATGTTTTAATCAGCTATCTATCGCAAAATACCTTTCTTTAGCTAGCGTAATGTACAATTCTGCCTTCACTTGACAAAGGGAGCAGTTGGCTCCCGAAACGTCGTGTTTTTAAACCTTACGCCAGCGTCGAAATAATTGCTTGTTGAGTATAATTTTAGTTAAGGTGAAAGCCGGGAAATTTTTCTCATAATAGCCGATAGTGTGGTAATATTAGATGATAAATTGCTTGCCAAAAAAAAGGAATGATTCACGTTGCCTGGTGGGAATCGAACTCATGACCACTGGATATCAGACTCAGTGCTTTTCCAACTGAGCTGCAGACGACCGGCGTCTCACCCCTCTGTGAGTGCATATGAAGCTTTACTATAGATGAGTTTTTAAATGGGCAATGCTATGACTGTTTTTAAACCAAATCGACGTCAAAGAAACGAATACCCGAAAAGGGAGACTAGCGTGATGTTCAAGTTGGAAATTTGTTTTCATTATAGCCGGTGATGTGGTAATATTAGATGATCAATTGATGTCGATTTGGTTTAAAAACCAATCCAAGCACTGCCCCATTTCAAAACTAGACTGCAATGAAACTTTGTATGCGCTTGCAGAGGGGAGGATGATCGGTCGCCTGTAGCTCAGTTGGAAGAGCACTTGACCGTCAAGATGTCAAGAGTTCGGTTCCTACTAGGCATTATGAAATCATTTTTTTTTTATTTGCAAGCAATTTATCATCTAGTTTATATGTTACTTGAGCCAGATAATTTTTATTGACGAATCTATTTATTTTTTATAAGGTTTATGCTATTCGATTCATTTTGATGTTCTTTAGCCTGCATTCCTTGGTGGCATTTAAAATTTTTGACTTGTCTAGTTTGTTTAAAATCATGTCTTCAATCCAAAAGCCATGCCTTCGCAGAAAAGTAGCTGGAATATTTCTTTTAAGAGCAACGGCATTTTCGTCGTTAGAGTAAATATGTCTTCACCAAATAACTTTCAGATTAGCCTGTAATCGACTTAAAATGCATTAAATATTAATAACAACATTGGTATGAGTTCCAACCAATATAAAAACTAATCTTTATATATTCTTATATATATATTTAATAGTTTCAGATGGTTTAAATTCAATTATATTAATAGACCTTG
This sequence comes from Dysdera silvatica, assembly GCA_006491805.2. Classification (NCBI taxonomy): domain Eukaryota; kingdom Metazoa; phylum Arthropoda; class Arachnida; order Araneae; family Dysderidae; genus Dysdera; species Dysdera silvatica. Next base: position 21,008,082 of record QLNU02015359.1, on the reverse strand, counting down.
AAGTTACTCTTTAAAAATACTTTCACTGATCATGATAAAAACGCATGGATCTATTACTTTTTCGGTCTAAAACATCTTCCAATAAATGACAATCATGAATTAATAAACATATTATCTAACTTCTTTAAAATTTGGTGTTAATACAAGTAGATATTTTTGATTTGTTTCGAATTTACGTGGTCCCCTTTCAGAAAGCTGTGAATTTAAAGCGCAAAAGATAAAACATTTCCCAAATTTTATAATTACATTATAATCCATTTATATAACTGTAGAAGAAGAACTTATTTTTTTTTTAAAATAGCAAGAACTTACTTTATTTAATTATATGACATTTTAGCTAAAAGTCGATTATAAAATATTTAAAAATCCGATCACCAATATACGCAATTTGACAAAGTTATTCCTGCCTTCTACTTATGAAAATAAATCTATACGGGTAAGCTATATTATAAAAAATACTTTTCTAATCTAACCACTGAAATGGTTCTTGGGATTACAGTACACCACACCTTCAAAAGATAGCGGATAAATAACTAATCCCTTCCCTACAGGGGGTGATTTTCACCTAGTAGTCAAATTATAAAATAAAACATCATATAAATTAATAAATATAAGGGCGATGTACTGTATAATTCAATGGAAGAAATGTTTACGCAAAATTCATTGGTACAGTTAGTTGATCTTGAAATGCTGATTTAAAAAACAAAGTCGCTGATAGCTATTTCGATAGCACGCGACAAGCATTATCAAAGAATAGGTCGCGTCTGTTTACAACCGCGATGTTGATCGGAGTGGCTAATAGGGATGAAGTCGAGGCATAGCACAGCCTAGCGGCACTAGGGCAAAATTTTAGGAAATCATACATTTTATAAACAAAATTCTGTTCAAGTAGTAAATAAAAAATATGTGGATTCGACAATTCTATTAAGAAAATTGTGTTTTAGAGCAATGACCCTAAAATTTTGAATAAATCAACTAAGAATCGTGGGAATTTAAAGGAAATTACAGCTTGGAACACGTGTCATAAATCGTGTTCCGAAGATAGAAAAAGCCGCAATGGTTATTTTAAACGAAGGCGACAGGGGCAAAAAAAAATTTTTTTTTGGCACTATTTTTTCAATTGTTTTCTTTATTTTATTAGCTCACTTCAGAGATAATTCCTGAGTTAGTTCAGCTTGGGCACATGCGTTTGTATCACATTATTATTATTTTATGCTTATATGCCCCAGAGCTATATGCTGTAGGCAGTGTCAGATTCTGGGGGCATCTGGGGAGCCTTGCAATGCCAGCTCAACAACCCATACATGATGATAGTTTCTGCCCCTATCAGATTAATGGGCTATTGGCTGGTTGGGGTTACAATGATCCCATGGTAAAATGTCGTCTCCAGCCGTAAGACACAAATGTTTTCCAAGTATGTGCGATAGTGTTATTTAAGAGTTGGTTGTTGAGTATAATATTGTTGTTAAATAAGACGTAAAATACTTCAAAGCAATTGAAATCAAGTATTGAGTGGACTTTTTTATGATATGTGCTTTGAAAAATTGAAAACTCGTATTCGAATTACCACGAGTGCTTTGCCAAAGCTGGTTTGCGAAATTTTTATTTTTTTGGTATATGCTTCATGTTACTTCACTCTGAAACGACTAACTGCACCAATAAAATTTGTGACCATATTTCTTCGAGCAGATAAATTAGTTAAATCTTTCAATTTATTTTGACTGGCTTGGAGTCGATAAAGCTTAGTATAGTAATAAAAATGCAGTGCCTTGTTGTCTCAACTTTAACAATCATCGTACGAAGTTCTTATATTTGTTATGTAAATAAAAAATATAAATTGTTTTATAAATAATAGAATAGAAACGAAATTGCTATTTTCAAGGGAATGTTGCGAATATATTTTTTATGAATATTTGGGGAAATATAACATTTTGAATGCATGACATCGTCAATTTAAATAAAGCAAATTCAACTCAACTTCTCCACACTGGTGTAGAATAAATGCAATTCAAATCCACGAATGCGTCCTCGAACAAAAGCCACGGCATGTAAAATTCATTCCATCACATCGTTGCACTCCCTTTTTCCCCTGTGAATTCACACGGGACTTGCAACCTAATGTGCATGTGAAACCACTCGATTCATCAGAACACGTATTTATATTTTACTTGTGTTTGGCTTCAGAACCTAAAATTCTGAAAGCCGCACCAACTTGGAATTCTAACTTTTATCAACAGAATTTTGTGTACACCATTTAGATCGGGGTATTTGAAATCCTAGAAGGAAAGATAGTAATACGCTATGTAAATAAATTATAAACAGTTTATAATTAAAACGCGTAAAACATAAAAAATTGCGATTGCAATATTCATTTGATATAAATTTATGCAAATAATGTACCAACATTGATTACACACAGCCACTTATAACTTTTGAAAGTGGTGAACAATTTTGTTCGTAAGAAAAAAAAACCATTTCAATCCTGTAAACAAAATAAAATCAACCTGTAAAATGTTTGTAAATCAGAAATTAATAGTGAGTTGTTCCTCCTTGTTTTTTAATAACCTGTATCAGTCCGTCAAGCATTGTTTGATGTAGTTTTCTTACAACATCTAAGTCTATTCTGTCCCAGGCATTCAAAATTGTAAGTTGGAGATCATTCATATCATGTTATTGATTGTTTCGCCCATCCATACACAGTCTTTGCCATAAAACCCCACACATTTTCAACTGGATTCAGGTCTGGAGAACGCGAGGGCCATGGAATGACATCAACCTTTTCTCGTTCAAACCGCTCCTTGGTGGACATTGATGCATGCACACTGGCATTGTCCTGTTGGTACTTCCAATTCGAGCCGCCTAAAAGAAGCTTAAATGAGATTAAGTGATCATACATTAATTCTTGATATATTTTGGAGCTCATAGTGCCTTGAAGGAATGCAATGCCTGCCTTGCCTCCTGCCCCGAATGCTGCCTACGCCATCACACTGCCGCCTCCTTGCTGTCTATTCAGCCTTATCTTCGGCTGAGTGAGTAGATCATGGCAGTATGACGAATATCCATAAGGGCCATCCAGGCAGAAATGTTTTTCATCAGAAAACTCTATTTCAATCCACTCATGATGCCATTTTATATTTTTTGCACCAATCCAGCCGATTTAACTTATGACGGATAGTGCGTTTCGCCATTATTTGCATATATTTATATCAAACGCTTACTGCAATCATAAGTTATCGGTGTTTTACGGGTGAATTTATAATTTATTTGCATAGTGTAATACGTATTTAGTAATAGTAATCGGTACAACATCAATACTGATTTGGACAGGGAAAGTGTGCTTCTTTCTCAAGTTGTCGTGATAGAAAAATATATCCTGTCATGAGGACAGTTACTGAAGTCCACACCATTCGAAACTATCATTTAATAGTATCTGTCAATGATATGGTATCAGTTTAAACTAAATGCTGTAAAATCCATGTGAGCCAGCACCCGTCAGATAAGGTTACTCAGTATTTATGGTCAGGTAAAAATTCAACGGCAAGAAATACCTTCAAAATAACATCCCTCTTTTATGGACAAAATTTTCTCTCCGGTAAGTACCCGCTAATGAGAAGTTTTACTGTGGTAACAATAGTTACTTAATCAATTTTTTAATATTCGAAATTTTATGGAATATCCAAATATGAGCTCGTCCCCTATACCCCAAATTCCTTAAACATATTCAGAAACTCAAGTAGAGTAGACACATGTCCTCTTAATTTTATCTTAAGATATATGCTTGTTGGATTCCACAATAGAAATACTAAGTGTTCACTTTGCAGGCTTCCTTGATTGTTGCCACTAAGGATTTCAAGAACGCAAACTTAATATGTTCAATTTCTAAAATTGGCAAAATGCCAAATTGTTTCATTTTATTTCATGTTTTCCAAATATTGTACATAATTTCCCCTTCCGTATCTAGCAACAATTTATGTACCTGCTTTCTGAATTCTAAAATAATTCTAAAAGTTTTCAACTTACTATCAAAGTATGCATACGTTACATCGAAAACTCCGCTAAAAAGACGTACTAAAGTTCTATGACCTTGCATTTGAATTAATTTATTCGTTGGCGCATTATTGAACTAACCTATACATTTAAAGCAGTAATAGATATTATTTTAACTGGATGGAATTTCTTAACATCTTTATGCTTGTGGTTAAAAATAAAAGAATTTATCTTGTTTGACTGACAAGGCAATATGCATTGCTCTAACGCCGTTTATTAATATATTTATCTTCCCTGCTGGCAGAATGAACCGTGTAGTATAGACTTACGATACGCTAGAGAGAAACCGTTCTTCAATTTCCAAAGTTTTCCGTTTTTCCAGAATATTGTTCCCGTTTAACAAAGTCGATAGAAAACGCGGAAGGTGCAAATCTGTAAATATTCACGGAAAACAATGTCTTTCTTTTCACATGGGAAGAATAATGGAAGAGTCCCAAAGTACGTTGCATCCATCACAATTTGGTAAAGATGTGCCCCCAAAGACGTAGAACAATGACTCAGATAGGGGCTAGATCACATAGAATTTATTGGAAATCTTTGCCTGTCCAAAGTCTTCAGGGGATGTGGCACCTTCAGAGAGAAACTGCATAATAACTTAATTTGGGGATATTTATATTTCATGAAACAAAACATGTGATTATTCCATCCAGAATTTATAATATACACTGAATGATTTTCTTCTAAACTCCATCTTAATTGCCAAAGTTTCTGATTCCACAAGCGCCCACTTCGTTTAAAATTCCACTTGTGCATTTCGTAACAGTTTCCCATTTTACATAACATTAAATATAGAATTGGATACGTTATTTTCAAAGCATATTATCATCAAGCGGCAAATTATTTAAATTAATTTTCATCAGAAATAGATGAGACATGTTGAGAGCAATTCTTTTTAAATTCGGCATATATATACTATGGTAATTAATATAAATATTTACATTTTGTTTCATGTCTGATGTGACGATTTGTCACCTCATTAGTGTTAATGAAGATCTGCTTTGAAATTTGTATAAAGCTAAGAAAGAAACGTGTTGAATTGGTAAAAAATTGAGATGTTTAATGAAATGTAATTGGTTACATGTTCTTCTAATTCTGATAAATTGTGAGGAGATAATTCCTCTGTGAATTTTTTAAAATATTTCGATACCAATGGTTTAAAGATTTAATATTACCTTTATAATTTAGTCTTTTATGAGAGAGATTGGTGATGGGGGTTATTATTTTTGAAAATGTCGCTTTTCAATTTAAGGGTCGTTTTATTAATTTAAGTAATTTTAATAGGTCTGAGAAAACAGATGAAATACAGGGTGCGCAATAAGTTTGGAAATTTTTCAGATAATTTTTTAAATCGAATTTTTTATTTTCAAAAAACACCCAAAGGTAAGAACACTGGAAAAAGCACAAAATTTCAGTTAAAAAGAATATTTTTCAAAAAGGTGACCATTTGTTTTGACACAAGCTCTGAGACGGCGTGGGAATTGTTTCACTGCGGCATGCACCGTATTGTCATCTATTCCATTCTACGCTTTCACCAAGTCTCGTTTTAAAGACTCCACCAACTTGTGGAGTTTAGCACAAGCCTTCGCCTGAAGAATTCCCCAGATTGCGTAATCCAAAGGATTGAAATCAGGAGAGTAGGGCGGTCATTCCTGTGGGGTTATAAAGTCTGGAAATTGTCTTTGCAGAACTTTTGGGTTACTTTTACTCGATGGGCAGGAGCAGAATCCAATCCTGTTGAAATATCCACTGTTGACCTGCAAAGTACTTTAGGGACCAAGGAAGGACGGCGGATTCCAAAATGTTCCTGGTGTAATTTTTCGCATTAATTTTTATACCACTTTCGCCCAAAATAAGGTCAGTCTTACCTGAAGCACTGACTCCGGACCAAACAATGACTCCTACAGGTTTTTGTGCGAGTGAAACGATTCGACCCTTATCTTTCGCTACCGACGATCCAGAACGAAGTATTCTGTCGTTTTGGATATTACGGCGCTTGCTCGATGATGAAAAACTTTTCGTCGGAAAATAGCGTCCATATACGAAACCCAGCACCACGTCTGCATAGCATTGACGAGAAACGTTTTTTGGGCATTGAGCGTTTTTTGTCGTTCAGATCAATTCCTTTCTGGAGCTTCAATGACTTGAGTTTAAGCTCCTTTTTAAAAACGTTTCTAACACTGGAGTCGCATATACCGATTTCAGCAGCCATTTTTCTCATACACTGCCGGGGATTGCGTCGAATTCGTTCTTGGATAATTTTGCGATTACGCAGTGTGTTTGTAGTGCACGGTCTTCCACTCCGAGGACGGTCCGTCTTCTTGCCTTGCTCCGTGAATCGCCTAATATTTTTACAAATAAAAGATTTTTTCATATTTAGCAAACGAGCTATCTAAACTTCAGATTTTCCTTCACTAGATAAAGCAACGACGGCGTCACGGTTTTCTTGACGTTTCCTTGGTATTTCGGAACGAAAAGGATATCAAAATTTACACACCATTGAATAAATCATTAAACGGCGTATCCAACAACAACAACAACAAACGATTTTAGAAAACAATAAGGTGTTGCCACATTATTTCAGTAAAAAAAAATTTCCAAACATTTTGCTCACCCGGTGTTTTGTCGAAATTCAATAAAGCTTATAGTTGATACTTTACCAAAATGTGTTATAAATAAATATGTTACATTTTTTTTCATTAAAATTATGGAAAATAAAAATTAGTACAAAAGAAAAGGGATGAAATTTATGTATACAAACGCTTACGCACAAGTAACGTAGAAAGTGAAATCGATCACCCAAGCTTTCGAATGCAATAGTGTTCGGAAAAAATATTATGAAACTGTACGCATGAAAATTACTACGATTTCATAAAAAAAATTTTTTTTCATTTAAATATTTCTACCTATGTTTGTCCTTCATTTAATAAGTAGCTACTTCAAAGCATAGGTACATGATCACATTCTTGCTCAATATAATATAAAAGAATAATTAATCAAGTTAAAACAAACGAAATTTCAACGTTGAAATTCATCAATTCCCCCAGACATTTTTCAGTTAATGTCTAAATCCACTAATATGCGAATTTTACTTTTAAATTCTTAGCGAAATTTTTCGAATTAATCATGACCGTTTATTGTCATTTGCGTGTGGGATTTACTCTAGGAAATTTATCCGAAAATCCTAACAAATTGTAAATTCTCTCACGCCATAGTAACCAGGTAGCGAGTGCATGTAGTATTTAATTTACTCACAATTCGTGTTGAATTTACCAATGAGGTAATGTTAATTCGCTAGGATTTGTAAAGCAAATCTACTCTTAAAGTTTATTGGTGAAGTTTTAAGAGGTATTACTGATAATAAATTAAATATCGCATTACTCAAATCGCGTTTCAAAACGCAGCTCAATTTTTCAAACTTCTCTAAACGATTTATTGATATGTTAAAACAACCAATCTTAGACTGAAAACTTTCGGTTTCAATAATAAAATATAAATTTGGTTTGATATAAAGGAAGTTTTGATTACATCTTGAAATACTATTAATTGTATAATGAAAGTTTATAATACAGTCGAACCACGTTAATATGAATACATGTTACTTTTTCCATGAAGTGTTTCCGGAATTCCCGTCAAATTAAATATTAACGATCCTAGCAATTCAGGACATTGTGAGCCACAAAGCAGAATATTTTGCAATGTTCTGCAACAAGCATTTAGCTATACGAAAATGTTCTGCAGGTGATACATGTATTTATTTATATATGTATTATATGCATTTTCAAATTCTATAAAACGCGTATTTCTTTTTTAATAGAAATACAGAAAATATTTGTCGGACGGTTTATTATTAATTAATTAATTAATTAATTTAAAAAAATCGATTCACCCCACGATTTGTCTGCAGTGAAGCTATGCGTTCTGCGATGTACGTCGCACTTTTTTACCACATTCTACTTTAGGGATTGTGAGCTATTTTTAACATAAACACATTTTCTGTTACTATGAGTGTCCACGTTAATCGAATTAGAATGTTCACGTAATTAAAGTCCAGTTTTCAAATTAATCAAACCTGATTGCACAATATAAGTTAGATTTCTTGAATTAAAAAAAAAGAGCATTATTATCATAATCAACTACGTGTACTTACTGTTGGATGAAGGATATTCCAAATGCTTTTCATACATGCCTATTTTAGGCCAATCGTTTCCAGGTTATACTAATTTGTTTTCTTGGCTCATCTATCCACCTAGTCTCAACCCGTTTACTAGATCTTTGTTGACATTTTAAAGTTCAGGTGACCTTCCTTTTGTCTATTATTGTTTATATTTTATTGTGATAGTTTACTGCCACTTCAGTTTTTTTTTCTTTAGCAATTATGTATTCAACCATTATTTTCCCTCGCACCAAAATATTCCAGTTTTGATCACATCACTACGTAGATATATATAAATGATTTCGTAGGTAACGTAACTTTAACATCAAATTTCCATTCTGTTTACTTTTTTTGAAAATGAACGATAATGTTTCTAATTGCGATCTGTTTTGAAGTGAGTCTAGTCAATCCAGAATCGCCTCTAAGAGTAAAAAAAAAACAAAAAAAAACAGGAGCTTGCATTTCAATACTGAGGAGGTGAGCCCTAACGAAGCTGTCAATCAAAGTAGATCGATTTGTTTTTTGTGGGGGGGATGGAAAGGCTACTGGATAGATTAACCCGTTTTTTGGCGATTGTTTGCCAATTATATTACCAATAGAAGGTTCTATGCAAGCAAAGGTCTTCGAGTCGCCATCCTTACCCTATTTTGATTAGTTAACTGTTCTAATTAGTCTAACAATTTCCAGGGCTCATCTCTTCAGCGTTACACTATACCTACTAACTACTCACTGTAGACCGAGGATTGGTTCTTCGGGTGTTAAAGTTCGAATTCCTCCAAAATATGTGGAGTCATTGTCCCAGGGTTACTTAGTGGAAAGCTTTTGTTTAACATGCCATTAGACTAGATTGTACTCCCGGGGGTGTGAGGATACTTTCGCTAGTCTTTTACATTAGTAGTTCGGGGTTTACTTCCCTTTTCAGCGGAGGTTCCGATTTCTCAAAGAGCTGTGAATCCAAGACCTTTGCTTACCTCGTATTTTTAAAGTGTAAACCTTTCTAGGTGATGGTTGGTTGCATTTTATGGCGCAAGGACACATTTCTAGGTGAATGCGGATATAACGTTTCCCATCAGAGGTGAGTAGAATCATTGTTTACTACAATCCAATCCAGACTTGCAGTTCGCGTCAATCCTACGCCGGTAACAAAATCAGGAAGATCAATGTTGATGGACTTGATTTAAACCGCTCAAGTATCATGAGTGATGATTGTCATTAGTGTGACCATCTAGAAAACTTAACATGCTGGACTCACGATACTTTTGAACACTAGATCTAAATTTCTTAGCGCTTGTAACGGTTCATTTTACTGTAGTGATTTCATGCTGTTAGGCAAAACAATATTGGGGATAATGTAGCCTATAGATAAACTTATAACGTACGCTGAAATATAAGAATAAATGCCCAATTTATCAACTAGAAAATAACATATAGTTCTTATAGATTTAATAACCGTCTGAAAATTGAGAAACTAGTTTCTCTGTGCCTTTATATAATTGTAGAAAAGTTTTACAAATTTTGCTTTGTATCATGCTTATGTAATATTTTCTTGAGTTTTGTTTGATTAGGCTTTTTATATGAATCTCACGACCGACTAGCCCAAGGTGAAATGGACCAACTGAGACGGGACTGACGTTTTAACGTGATGTAAGGAACGCGATATATTTAAGCATAACTGTCGTCGTCATCATTTGCGAATGATCGTAATGTGAAGGGTGGCCACCTAAGGACAGCATAGTAAACTCACACAGGTTTTAAAGTCAAGAGATCTTGACTGCCAATGGGCGAAGGGGAGATTGTCGATCCGTGCTGGCGTACACGGACGCACTGCTTGTGCTGGCGTCATCATTTAGCGTTAACCGAAAATCAATCCACAATCAATCCGATTGAAGAGCAGATGAAATAGATGGATGGCACGGAAGAACACCCCGAGCCGGCTGATGCCGCTACAGGAGTCCGCCGGACACCGTTGAATGGGTGCGGAATGCCATCCATCCCATACATACGTCTTGCCGGTGTTCCTTCCACCAGTTCCACCGATGTCCTTCTCCAAGGCTATCAACGCCGCGCACGGGCGGAGACTTCCCGGAACGGAACAAAGGACGCCCGCACGACCCCGGAGACGTAGACCGGTCCGCGAGGAAAAGCGGAGCCCAAGTCCAGACAGAATAGCGGGCACAAACATCAATCCACCTCAATCCGGCGGCCTAGCCAATGTCCCATACACTCCGCCATAGTCTAGTTTCACCACAAACGACGAAGTCGTACGAGCAGGAACCAAAGCCCGTCAGATCCATATGGCAGCAGAAAAACGTCCGCACTGCCACCAGCGCTGAAACCCAACTTCCTTTAAGCACAACCAAGCTTATTGGAAGTCAAATCCACACAATCCGGTCCAAAGACGCTGAATCTGTATACATGGGCGGTTTCTTTTTACGTTAAGAAATTATGAGATCAAATAAATCATATTTTCGCTTGCAATCAAAGAAACACGAATTCTACATTATCGAAACCAACAACTGTTAATTTTAAAACGCATTTCCTTTCTAAAAACATATGGCATTATTTTCCTCTATTTGTTAGAACAATATTTTCCAAAAACGAAAGATCAACCAAATAGTTCAATTCAAAATTAAATTTTATTAAAAAAAGTTCCGAATGTTTTAAGAAGAAAAACGATATTAATAATGCAGATGGCAAGTAATTGACTGCTCCGAAGAGCTAGATCAAATTTGTAAAGCATGTGTTGCGAGTTAACAATTTTCAAAATTTAAGCTGACAAGTTTCTATCTTTTTTACCGTCTTTGACAACATGAAATGTTTCGCAAAAATTCCGATAAATTCGATTTTCAAATTAAATTAGTTACAAAATGCTATTGAAAATCTTTAGTTTTCTGTAATTTGTTGCG
>QLNU02015359.1:20984319-20996876 GCA_006491805.2 Dysdera silvatica | reverse complement strand
ATTAGTTGTTACCAAAACATGGTGAAAATGCAGGAATTTCACCAAAATTTGGTACACTTGAAAATTCAAAAGTACCACTTATTGGTGAAAGTATGGTATTTTTTAAAAGATGGTTAAACACCGAACCACATTTTCGTTCCACCTCCTAGCCAATCACTTGAGGCGAGAGAAGTCACGTGCAGCGAAAAGCTCTATTCGCTGCGATTCTTCACTAATATTCTCAAGATTTTATACGTGCCAAGATCTCTCCAATCATTCAACAAGCTAAGATCATTCCAATTTATTAGTTTATTCCATGTATATCCTTTATTTTTGATGAATTACAATGATTTATATAATAATTTCTATGTCTATGACTTGTTGATGTTTTATCTCACTAATAGCTAACACGCTTATATTAGGCATAATACAAAACCTTTGCAATTTCACTTGGTTGCTATCGTTCTGTAATTAATAAAAATTATGTGTACTCTCTGTATATGAAATGGGGTAGATGTGGCTTCAATAGCAGCCGAGATAAATAATGGGGCTCTGGAACTCTTCGATACACCCCTGATAGGTAGCATGTGAAAAACAGGTTTTTATATTGTTATACAGTGTCCGGAAACTTTTGGCCATATTTGGTTCAACCTACAACAATATATTTGGTTCAAGCTGGAACCATATATTGGGTTATTGAAAGTGTATCCATACATTGGTTCAACATCCAGCCAAGTATTGGTAACATAGCTGGAGCAAAAATGTGGTGAAACGTAGTTCTTAACAATGGATGAAGCTGGCAAATCACCATATTTTGGTTCAACCCTGAACTATTATTTTTAACAGTGAAGGGTTCTGAAGAAGGAAGCCTAAACGTGCTTCTGGAGTAGCTACTTACCGATTTATTTAAATTGGGATAATGACTTTTATTTTATTTAATATTTACGCGCAGTGAGATGTACATCTTTATTATAAATTATTTATTATAGATTGTTTTTTTGTTTCGTAACATCTAATCATGTAGTAAATGATAAGTAATATCCATTGAAATAATATAGCATTGTTTATTAAGCATAATAAATTCCCCCACGAAAACTTCACACCCAGGAAGCTTTCTCTTGTGCGAACACCCATTTGGTACCAAAAGGCCCCTGCGGAGGTAATAATACTCCAATGACTCATATACGGGAGAAAGTAGGAGCATACTGTCCTCATTCACATAGAGGTCCAAGACACTCCTGGCTAAACGGAGTGGGACTCGGTTCTGTCCAGGATTGGGGAAAGCGTCTCTTTTCTCCAAAATTGGCACAAGCTCTAGTTTGAGCTTGCAATGAAAACGTGGGTGGCAAAAATTAGTAGTATAATTGATTATTAACTTAGTTTTCAAATCAGAACATTGTAATTACCAACAATTGTCATTTTTAATTACTGTATTGCGTAAAATAAAGAATAATGTGCCTGAAGTATTCTATGATGCTGTGACTAATTATAGCGAAAATCGTAGTTTAAATGATGTTGCATATAATGCAAAAGGTATATGAAGAATTTATATATTATAAATAAAAAAAAACGTGTTTCAAACCGAGCTAATTATTAGAAAAAATTTCCAACTGTGATAACTTTACGTAAAGCTACATAATAGGTCCCGCACAGCAATTCCAATTTTCTCAGGAAAGTATCTTGTGCTTGAAAAAGGGAAATTAAGGTGTGTCCCACCGAAATAAAGCCACCGTGATTATATGCCGTAACTGGACACGAAACAAACCAATAAGAACGAAACAAATATATTAAGAAAGTCTATATACAAATACATATTTGCAAGGAGTAACTCACTTCCTGCCCCATCTGGGCGGGGGGAAAAATGAATGTGTAAAAAAGAGGGGGAAAAAGTGTCCAGCCGAAATAAAGCCACCATCCCTATTAGTGTTTTGGGTAACTCTCAATATTCGAGCTGCTACAGGTAAACAGGTTTATGACGTCAGGAAGTTGTCAAATAACTTACCTGTTCTATCCCAGTCGAATGTTGACTTCAGAAGGTTGTATTTTCTATTTCTCCTGCAGTATTGCAATGGGAAAACGAACCCAGCTATCAGAGTTCGAGAAAGGCCAGCTAACAGCTTTTAAGGAACAAAGTCTTTCATATAGACAAATATCTAAGCAAATCAAACGATCTAAAACCGTAATAGACAATTTTGTGAATCAGGGCAATGCGTACAGGTATAAAAAAAGGAGGTGTACAGGCAGAAAAATGACTTCCAGGCAGGAAAGAGATATTGTGCATCGTCTTTCACAAGGTGGTATTTCCCTCAGACAATTGGCCAAAGAGGATAACATCCCTGTGACAAAATCAACCCTGTCACGGATTGTAAAACATGCAAACAACTTGCGATATAAAAAAAGGAAACAGCAGCCCATGTTGAAAGCTATCCACAAGCAAAGGATAGTAGATTGGGCCAAATATCATCAAACCTGGAAAGACCAGTGGCATCGTGTTATATTCTCAGATGAGAAAAAAATTAATTTGTATGGCCCAGACGGCCTTGCACTCTGTTGGCGTGACATGAGGAAAGAAGAGGAAATCTTCTCCAAAAGATAATAAGGTGGAGGCTCATTAATGGTGTGGGGAGGCTTCGGCTATGGTGGTAAACTTAACCTGGCTTTCCCCTTAGGCCGCATAAAGGCTACCGATTACCAAGAAATGCTAGAAATCCAGTTACTGCCATTTGCAGAGAGAATTGGTGGCCCAAGTTGGATTTTCCAGCAGGACAACGCCCCCATTCACGTTGCAAAACCCTCTTGTGAATGTTTTTTGCATAATGGGGTGCATGTCATGGAGTGGCCTGCCCTTTCCCTTGATCTTATTTCCCAAGAAAATGTGTGGGGGTAACCTCAGTAGGGCTGTATATGCCAATGGCAGACAGTTTCAGTCTGTGGCAGAATTGAAGGCTGCCATCATTGAAGTCTGGGATAATATTGATGCCACTGTCCTCCAGGGATTGGTAAATGGTATGCCACATCGTGTTTTCCAAGTCATATATAATCATGGCGGATATATTGGCTATTAACAGTAGTGGCTTTATTTCGGCGGGACACTTTTTCCCCTCTTTTTTTACACGTTCATTTTTTTTCCTGTCCAGATGGGGCAGGGAGTGAGTTACTCCTTGTAAATATGTATTTGTATATAGACTTTCTTAATATATTTGCTGCGTTCTTATTGGTTTGTTTCGTTGCCAGTCATGGCACACAATCACGGTGGCTTCATTTCGGTGGGACACACCTTATTTCTAAACCCAGTGAAGTTCGCTTACTACTATAACAGGCAAAGTTTATAAGTGGTTTTCGCCAAGCAAATGGTGGTAAGTTTTTTTTCTGATTGGATGGATTTTCAGTCTTAATAACTCCAAAAATATTGATTTCTCAGCATTTTCGGATTTATATTTTTAGTTTAAAAATTTTCAAGGATTCTCGCTGTGCAGAGTTTATGCGGTCTTGACAGGACACCCTGTAAAGCGAAGTCGTTATAAACAGCACTTTTAACATGTATAAAAGAAAAGAAAACCACATTTTTTCTGTAATTCCATCGCTATATGCAGTTTGGTCGTTATATCCGATAACATTGTAAACGAATTATTCTGTAAAAAAAATTTTCATTTAGTACATTTGTATGCTTACTGTTCGGAAAACATCTTTAGATAAAAGTCTTTGTACTCGCATTAATTGGAGTGTAACCAGGAAGCCAGTCTTTTCCACAAAAATACAGTTGTTTACGAATTTTATTCCTTTTATTGATAAAAGACTTGGATTCTTTCCAAGCGCTGTCTTTCTTAGTTTTAAAATCAACTACTTCTAAAAGTTAAAAAAGAGATATTCCAACTTCCCTTGAAATTGATGCTTTTTTAGCGACTTCAAAAAAAATAAATAAAAATACTTCAAGTTTATATTGGCTGCAAAAAAAGCGAAATTTCTCCTTGGCAGAAATAGTTATTTTACTTTACTAACTTCGATGGTATTTGTTTTAATTGAAAACAAGAAGGTGTCCAGTGGCCATTTTTCTTTTCATCCCATAGAACTAATGTTAATTTCCGCTCCAATTTAAGAATTGAAATTTTAAAAATTCTTTTTTGCGAACTTAGTTTCGTCACTTTTTAATATTTTTCTTTGGACCCTGGAAATTTGAACGAATGGACATTTGAACGAACTTCAACTGATTGGACAACCCATAGATCAAGGTATTATCCATTGTTTTAAACTTCTTCGCATTGGTGTGGGCACCAGAGGAAATATTGGCAGATGCCTAAAGCTTTTCTGCCTAGGACTAGGATCAATAAAACCCTTCTAAACAATTTTTCTGCAAAACTTCGAATATCAACTTATTATTCTAATACCATTAGCTTATCGTCACAAAACTACCTTGACGATCACCATAACCACCTGTTTGAGCAGCGTCCGCCATTGCAGCCCTTCTAACCGTTTGAACTCTCTGTTTTAAACAAAAATATAGGCAGACGCTTCTGAAAAAGGATTATTTTGAACCTGAAACCAGTGGAGGATTCATCAATAGGCCATATAGGCTATAGCCTAGGGTGGTGAATTTTCGACGAAATGTTTGCCGACCAGGAATTTACAAAGGCGGGGCTAAATTTCTTCGTGGTCAGTTGAATTCATTTCGAGTTGTTATGTTCAGGGCCGTAACTACACATTAGCAAAAGTTGAGCTGCCAACGACGCCAGAAAGTCTCAAATATCGCCAAACATACGAATACTTGCGAAAAGACGAATTTTAAATAACCGCCAAGGGCGTCAAATTAAGAATTTAGAAACTGTCCTAAAGTCTCTGTTATGCTTCTAGTTGCGCTTAGGATTCTAGCGAAGATTAGGCAGCAAAATGTGTCAGCCTACAGGCGGAAAAACCGCAAATCAGCATTCTACCTGGAACTTGAAAAACAATACGAAATCGATGGACTCGGTGCAATGCATCTGTTAGATAGCTCATGGAATGACGTCTCCCAAGCAGCGAGTGCTAACTCGTTTCGACACATAGAGTACACAGTTCCAATACAAGAAATCCCCGAGATCGATCCCAACACAGTTGATGCAGTAACTTCGTCGAAGGGACCCTCAAGTTCTTAAAAACTTGATTTTTAAGCACTTCCTGATTGTTGATGACAATGTACAGGCAGTGGCGCATCCTCGTAGAGGCCAGGCCCCTCCCTTGGACTAACAAGACGAACAATTATTACTCCAACAGACGCTGGTTAATTATTTTATTAAAAAATGTAAGATTAAAGTAATAATGTTTCCAAACTTTCCCCTGAACTCTTGTGACATTGATGAGACTGCTGTTGAGGAAAGCAACAACAGCGGTGACCACGACTGTCTTCAAACGCTTTTCGCGTCGTAAATCAAACACGGCGGTGACCACGACTGTCTTCAAACGCTTTTCGCGTGGTAAATCAAACGCTGTTGAAATAGAAATTCTGACTGTAGATATTTGTAATTATGTCAAGAAATCTAACCTCACTGATGGAGATAAGACAAGAGTGCTGGCCATTGTAAAATTGTATAAACATAATCTACTACTTCTAATTATTTAAGTATCTTGCATTGTAGAATTATTAGTAATTCAATAATGATAAAAGTACACAAAAAGACAACCGTAATTGATATGGAGACTGGCCCTTTTTTCCACCAAACATTCCTTGCACCACTGGACCTCCGTTGGGAATATTCTGGGTTCGCTTCTGTGTACAGGCATGAACAGAAGAAACATCGGATGAAAAATTATCAATCAAGTATTAAAAGAGAGGGATGAAGAAAAATTCGACGAGGACCAAAAATATGCCGACGTCATCTTAAGCAAGTGTGAAGTAGGGCCTGAACGCCCTTTCTGCACTGGATTTTTTTTTTTATTTTTAAGGCCTCTTTTGCTTAATTCTGTCCCTCGGCCCCCACTCCCAACAATACCACAAATGACAGAGCGTTCCGGCCCTGCTTAATTTACGACTACACTCCTAATTTCAAGACCTAAGATCAAGGCAGCCACAGAATCATAAATGTAGAGTTTCCAAAATTATTGGGGATGGGGCTCGAGCCAATATAACTCCACGCCTATGTACAAAATAGACATGGATTGCGTTTTAAGTAGATAATTATTTCGAGATGCTTGCCAGCAGTAACTCTATAGAATCGTGTATTTTGTGAAGTGTTGTTATGAAGTAAAGAAGAAGTACTGGTTTTCTTTGAATATGTAACAAATGAAGGTGAGTGCAAATTATATTTTTCCCTTTTTTTAAGGCAATTTCCATTTACGAACTTTTTTACTGTCCCCACGAGTTCGTAAAAAAGGGAGTCCACTTTACTAATAAATCTGACCTGCGCAATGCTGCGTCAAATTACGTTTTTTATTACTACGCCAGATTATCTGCAAATTAAAAATCGCTCATATTATTAATTTACTCATTGGCTATTATATATAAAAATTATCTTAGGGCCCAAAGGTTAAAGGCCGTTTTAAAAAACTTGTTAATTTTAATTAGATTGTTAATAAAATCTAAATCATACTGGTTACATAGTAAAATCTTTTGGCCTTCATCTAAACAAGTGTTTTCCCTAGGTCTTGAGATAGGTTCGGATTTCATGGGAAAATATTGGTCTGTGGCCCTACGAATGTGTATTGAAAACATATTCTTCGATCAGGCCATTAGCTACGGTTCAATTTCCAATACTATTGAAGAACGCGTGTCGTATTTTGCCCACCGTCGTCTTGGGTTTGGTGTCTTCTACAACAAAATTTGCGTTACTGGGAAAACTAAATCCTTGAGCAGCATAACCCTTGCTCCATAAAAATAAATAAAACCTTAATTTATATTGACCATTAGTTTCTGTTTTATTTTAAATGTAATATTTTTGCTCGAAATTAAACATTTTAATTCTGAATCAAAGTTTCAATTAAAATTTTAATTATTAATTTAAAGTTAGCATTTACAAAGTGCTCTTCAGTTACCTAACATACACAATTAAGGGGAGAGAAAGATGTTAAATTAATTAGTAATCTCCATCGAGTTCTTTTATTTTCCAAAATATGAAATTGACTTAGAATAATTTTAACAAAAGAAAACACAATTAGAGTTAAAATTAGCCAATTTATTTTAAACGTATTTAATGAACATTATTCCTTATAGTAAAGTATGATTTAGTTTATCTCTTTCTTATTATTCTATTTAATAACATCGTTAGCAAGAAACTAGCGTAAATTAAACCATAATTTTCGAAATTTCAATTATGAGGGAAGATTTAATATTAAAATACTGAAATTTACCTGGTTGTTGAACGTTGTTTTTCTGATTCCAGTGAACTACAGACTTCTTCATTATATTACGTTAACAGCATAATTTGCTAATCAGGTTTGCGATAAGATTTCTTAAGCAGATTAAGCAGCACTGTTCTGGCATTAATAAGGTGCGTAATTAGTTGAAAAGTAGCAAATTATCCCCAAAGAAAACAATTATCAATTAATTAGTTCACCAGAACGTTTCCCTCTGTAATTGTGATAAACTGGATATTAATTTTTTTTTATTTTAGGCCTTAATTTCTATCATAAAAAAATTTTAAAAAGAACCAAATGGATAAAGAATATTTGTTCGAAATGGAGAGAAAATACCTTATTTGAAAAATTTAAACCTTGACTATTTTGTCTCGTAAAAGTTAATTGTTAGTTGTTTCAGAAGTTTGATATTTTGTTTACTTCAGTAAATTAATTAGAAATGTACGTATCGTTTCGTTAAGCATTATTTGTATACAAATATTAATTCTGCTGTTTCTGTACTTTGATTAAAATTTTTTTATTTAAATTTTTGTAAATTGAAATACTGTGATTTACATTACTTTTCCAAATATCTAATTTACCTACTCATTTTCAAAACTTTTACTGATTTGTTATGGATATATTTCTATTATTACTATCGCTTGAATTTTTGATTAAAATGAACGAAGTTTTCTCTTTTTTTCCCGAACGTGCTTTCACATGCAGCTGTATGACAATAAATGAAAGTCATGAATATTTTGTGGTAAGCCAAATAACGAAAGGTGAAATATGACATTTATTCAATGGGTAAATAATAAATGGAAAATCATTATGAATATAGGGGTTTTGCTTATTGATGCTACTTACTAACTAGCAACATTTTTGCCACTGGTCGGAATGTGAAAGAAAAGAACAACAAAAGGGCCCTAAAATAAAATAAAAGAAAAGGAAGTGAATGTGAAATAAAATAAAATGAATGAAAAGTAACATATAAAACTTGTAAAAGTATGCAAAACTACCTACCTACACACACACACACATATATATGTATATATTTAGAATAGAATTTGACGGGAAAATCGCGTGTTACTTTAGTTCTATAGTGTTTTAAAATATTTATTATGAAATATGAAAATGCCAACAGAATAAAATACATATATTTCAGACTCAAAGGGAGCAGGGACGTTATTTTTGTGTGAAACAATTTGTATTTTTTCATGAGCTGGCGGACCACGGGTTGAAGACCCCTGTACTATTAGATCTTTTTCTTCTTCTTTTTGCAAGGGTTTCATTGGGAAGGGTGGCCGCCGGGGGCGGCGCTGTAATCCCAGACAGGACGCTTGAACAGCGTAATCAGCCGCCGAGGCGGCTGAGAGGGAGATGGATTGCCGATCAACACGGCATTCATAGATGCACGTTCACGTAAAGTCGTCATTCAACTGTACTATTAGATACCTGTGGTAATTGTAGATAACAAACAAATCCAGTCGTTGGTACGTTGTCACGTAGAGCCTTTAGCCCCGCCTGTGGATGTAGTGGTAACGCGTTCGCCCAGCATCTGATTATCCTGGATTCGACTCCCAAATGCGCCAAAACAAAGAACGCATGTCAACTAACTGCTCACTATAGACCGGGGTTGATTTCTTACGCCTTCAGAGGTCAGGATTCCTCTGAAAACTGTAGGTCGAGGCGCAGCATGACCCTTGTCCTTGCGCCGTAAAACTCTAGAATTGACGGAAGGCATGGTCTGATCCGTTTCAAGGTTGAGAATTCGGTGTTCAAAAACTTCGTTACCTAACCTGCGCAATCATTGTGTAAAGATTCCTGTTTAGCCCCTGCATCTGGATCCGAGATCCAGGGCAATGTATTTAGCATTATAATTTAATATTAACTTTATTGAATCTGGTAGCACTCTTAAGTCTTGGAGTTAATGAGTATAATACTCGTTCTTATTTCGTGGATCTGGTGTGTGTCGTGGAGAACCGGTTAAAAGCGTAGGCCGTCTAACTCTTAAAGACTCGAGTTGAGAAGCACTAATCATGTGTTTATAAAGTGATGATCGTATTCCACCCTTTTACTTTACACTGTTAAAAAAAAAATCTAAATTAACAGAAAAAGTCCTGGCAGTTGAGTTACTGAGTTTCATTTATTTTACAAATTCTTCCGTTTAACAGTAGCGCACGTCACCTGGTGGTATGAATTGATATTTATTTTATTTGATAGACAAATTTTATTAGATACGCCATAGTCGTATAAATTGGTAATTATTCACATTACAGACAATTCGGGTGATTCAAAAAAGTAAGTCACCCCCTGTTAATATTTTGCGGGTTCAGGCAGATAAACGTCGTTTCGGGAAAGTTGCTTGTTGAAAAGGAAATAATTTTTGTTCTGTGTCGCGACTCACCCTCAGCACCAGGGGGCGCCCCACGGGGGCCAACTCCAAAATTTCAAATGGCAAATACGAACGAGTAATACCTTCTTTTGAAGGTCTCGTTGAGAAAAAAATAATGATATTTACAGTATGGCGTTTCGACACTCATAGCACCAACGATGTGTCCGCAAAATTCAAAATCGACATTTATTCTCCTGGCTTTTGCTCACGCTAGTAAGGTCGTAGGCAAATGCCGAAAACTATAGAATGTAAAGCCATATGTGTTCTATCGGCAAAACTTTTAGATTTCGGCTTAGCCCAATGGGGAAAGTTTCAAGGATCGCTTAAAAATATCAATATTCTAACCCTCAAAAGCTCAAATATTTCCATGGCAATAATAGTTGTTTGAAATAAAAATATTTCCATAGCAACAATAGCTGTTTGAAATAAAAATATTTCCATAGCAACAATAGCTGTTTGAAATAAAAATATTTCCATAGCAATAATAGTTGTTTGAAATAAAAATATTTCCATAGCAACAATAGCTGTTTGAAATAAAATATTTCCATAGCAACAATAGCTGTTTGAAATAAAATATTTCCATAGCAACAATAGCTGTTTGAAAAAAAAATATTTCCATAGCAATAACAGTTGTTTGAAATCACACACGTGTCCTCACAAAAAGTATTCCTTTTTATACGAACATACTTTGAAGAAATGGCTCGTCCACTCAGTCATCGAACGGATGTCATTCATTTTCAACATAACAAGTTTCCAAGAAGGTGGATTGGCCGTCGTGGGTTCGTGGAATGACCACCTCGTAGCCCAGATGTAACACCCTTGAATTATTTCCTTTGGGGTCACTTGAAATCAGTAGTTTACAAACCATCACTTGAAATTCTAAATGTGCTGCTCCAAAGAATATAAGATGAGTGCCATAAAATTACTCCACACACTTTTCAAAAAGTCAGAGAAAGCTTTGAGACCCGGCTTTATATCTACCAAGAAGTGTAAGGCCTTCAATTTGAACATCTACTTCATTAAAAGGTAACTTCTTTTCTTACTTTTTTTATATTTCTTTTATTTTTTAATATTTTATTGTTTTCTTTTTTAATATTTTTATTTGAGTTTTTGAGGATTAAAATATTGATATTTTTAAACGATCCTTGAAACTTTACATATTGGATTAATACGAAATTTAAAATTGTTACTGATAGAACACACATTGCTTTACATTCTACAATTTTCGTTATTTGCTTACGACCCTACTAGCGTGAGCAAAACCTAGGAGAATAAAGGTCGATTTTGAAATTTAAGGACACGTAGTTGGTGCTATGGATATCATAGCGCCATACTGTAAACGCCATTAATTTTTTCTCAACAAGACCTTCAAAATAAGGTATTACTCGATGGTGGTTGCCAGTTAAAATTTCGAGTTGCCCCCGTGGGGCGCCCCCTGGTGCTGAGAGTGAGTCAAGACACAGGGCAAAAGTTAGTTCCTTTTCAACAAGCAACTTTCCCAAAAGGACGTTTATCTGCCTGAACCCACTAAAAAATTAACAGTGGGGGGACTGACTTTTGAATCACCCCGTATGCTTTCCACGTTAACACAAAGGCGTCTTTTTTTTCCCATCCCGGAACCAAAACCCACGATTTGTTGGTTCGTAAACGGACGCTCTAACCGTTCGACCGATGATTAGCTGATAAGATCTACCTAAAGTCCCTATTTAAATCGATGTACAAAGCCCAGATGTTCCCCTCCTAGTACGCATGCGTTCAACAGAGTGTTTCCAAGAGCGCATTTGTAAAGCAGACTAAATGCATTTTCAATGAAAGACAGATTTCGTCCTTCGAGAAAAACTGAAAAAATGAGTGAATTAACAGACACTTTTTAAGAGTGTAGTCTTGGTACGGGAATGAATTCTTACACCAAAATTCATGGTTTCGTGCGTAATTCTTTCCCCGTTCTTCATCAGGTGTTGACAATGGATCGAAATTTATTAAGGACTTTAATTTCTTAAATATTTTAAGTAAAGCCGGGTTGGCAGTGTCATCATGCAGTCAATAATTTTTAACGAGGAGAGTTCTTGCAACGGAAGTTATGTATTGGCATAGTAAAATCACTATGCACTATCAGAAGAGATTATCAGCGGCGTCCCTTGTGGCAAGCTGAAAAAGTTAAAAAAATTATCTTCAAAATGTGATTTGGTTAGGGATATATTTTCAATTAGAAAGTTACAGAACATCTTTTAGTTAATAAGAAAAGATGCACTTGCCATATACAATATGTACATATACTGCCAAAACAGTTAGGTGCTCCGAACGTTTCAATGTATCACTTTCAATTGATGTGTTTTGGCCCTTTAAAAATTGAGTTGCAGGAAAGGAATAATTTGACAGCGCCTATAAAAACTTCAACTCCACTTCTAAAACGCCAGAAAACATCAATTGAAAGAAAGAATTCAAACTTTCGGAACCTCACTTTTTGGCAGTACGCGTGTGTACATATTGTATATTAGCTGCGTAACTTTTTTTACTAGCTAAAGGATGCTCTATAACTCTAATTGAAAATACTTCCCCATATTAATTGCCTTTCAAGATAAATTCTTTAACTTCCTCAGTTCGCCAGCAAAACCACTGCCGTTACCCCGCGAGCAGGCGTGGGGTGTGTTTCACACCCCACAACTTACAATTTGTGAAAATAACCGTCCACGCTTTCTTTTGAAACTGGCCAAACCCTTTTGGGGTAGGGTGACAAAGCGAACATTCCACTTATTGTTCCCTGTAAAATTGGACGTTTTTAATGAAATAATGCTATATAATTAGATGGGGTGTAAAGCACCCCGCGCGCGTTCTCGCGTTCCTCGAATCCGCGGGCCTGCTCGAGGTTAATCTTGTGTGA
>QLNU02015359.1:20959375-20984219 GCA_006491805.2 Dysdera silvatica | reverse complement strand
AATAATCAATTTGTGTTTCTTTCAAATGTATATATTTGTAATATAATTTGTTAGTCACAATTCATTTTTCATTCTTTTTTAAAACCCTTTCATTTGGCCACACTGTGCTTCACGGATCTTCTTTCCTAAGGAACTCAGCTTTTCTTTTGATGGATGAAAATTCTTTTATAAATTTGGGCGAAATTGATCATTTTTGAGGGCACTACAGTATTATGATATTCTTAAACACAAACATCTCTAAAACATATTACGAGTAATTGGCATTTCCGGTGGCACAAATGATCAGATTGTATTGAAATTTACAAAGATTATAGCAAGATAATTTTAAATGTCCGTAAAGTCTGGTTACGATTGAATGAATTAAACGGCTGATATGGATTTTTGTCCAAATTTGTAAAAATCAGCAACACTGTGAGGCGGACAGAAAGACCGCACGCGTCCTACGATACATTTGGGAATCAAACCCAGGTTTGTAGCGCTATAGAAGGGTGCTTTTCCATTACACAACCATAGGACACTGACTCTGCATTTTCCGTGGAAACTGAACATTTTAAATCAGGGATCGGCACCCATTTTGGGGTGCTGTGCCAAAGTACTGAATAATGCAGAGTCATCACACGTGGCAGCGAAACCACTCATCAAATTGTGAAACGAGCTTTCATCAAATTATAACTGTTTATGTTAATATCTACGTATTAATACAATTTAAGTAGATTTTCGATATGTGTTCACAGTTCGTTAAAAGAATTCTTTTTCTTGAAAATGGTTGGTTTGTTGGGCTTTGGTGCGCAAGATATCGATGGTCATTGTGCGCTGAACAAGGCGATTTCTTGAAAATGCGCTTGTCACTTGAGGTGCAATTTTCAATAATTTAGCAATACCAAGGGCAAACAGCGACTCTTTTTTTATGAAAACATATTTTCCATTTCAAGGGTTTCGAAAACGACGTATATTGATTTTTTTTATTTTTTATAACAAACGTTATTACAATATTAATTACAAACGTGAGTGATAGTGGGGGGTTGAGATGTAAAAAAATAATTTTGAATGGGAATGGAATCAAGGATCGTTTAAGAAATTACCATCGCAGTCTGATTGCAACGGTTTACGGTTTTGTGCACATGTTCTACAAGTAACATTTTCTTTAAAAGGTTCGAAAAGAAGTACTTGTTTTTAATAATTATACCGGGATTTTTTTTAAATCACTTTACGTACCTTAGGTTGCTATATGCCTTAGAACAATAAGGTATTTTGAATGTTAATGATATTCTCGTCTATTAAGAGTTTGTTTATTTGTGGTTGTGCAGCTCAAGGACTGGAGTGGTCATTCTGCGCCGGGACCTACTGTTTTCCGAGGACTACGAACTTCTTAGAGTTACAATTTTCCAAACAATCCGAACCTCCTAAAGCATGAGGAACCAAACCCCGGGCTACGGTAAGGCAGTGTGATCTTTACGAGCTCTCTGAGAAAGCGTTCTTTGCACCGTTCGGTGTCGAATCCTTGTTAATGACGTACTAAGCGAACGCTTTATCACACTGCGCCACCGCAGGCCTTCAATAAAGAGGATAAATTGGCTAGCCTGATAGTAAGTGATGGACATATAAAATAACATAGTTATTTATAAGGAATGAATGGTCGTGTGTCCTTAAAGGGTTAATTCAGAAATTTATCTGTAAAATGACTAATAGGAACGAAGGAAAATTATAAAATGAACGTTAGCCTCTTCGTGCCCAAGAAAAAAAAAACTTTTTCAAAACTTTTGTTTGCACTTTTAGACATAATGGGGATGCTAAAAAAATGTTATGTTCTCATTATTTATTTTGTTATTATTTAACCCATAATTAAATGCAAAATACTCTACGTTTCCATGTAACTAACCTCTACTATTCCATGTAAAATCCTCTATACTAGGCAACGACTTTTCCTTCTAGTAGCAGCTGAACGGATGTAGAGCCGCCCTCTCTACGCCGGGCATCAAGAGGTTAGATGAAGGTAAAACTAAGAATCTTTTATATGGTTTTATAAATTTGTAGTGACATGAAAGCAGAGTTTACGTAATTTCGATGATGTCTCTTACGGCGCATGCGCTAATGTAGCACTGTGAGCAACGGTGGTAAGCTGTCATGGTTGCTTAGTGCTTGTCTCGTCCTGCTGGCTACCTGACAACAACCATGTATCCACTATTCGTCCAGTGTCGCGCACAAGCTTTAATTACAGGTTTCTGCTTGAACTTGTATGATTACGCCACCGAATAATTGTTTGCTATGTTCCATTTGTAGCGACACGTTGTTGCAACGTTTAAATAGCTTGCTAAGTGTCAGTAACTGCAATGCTTTCATGTTGGATTAAACCAGGCAACCGTATTTCACCTATTACAATCACCAGAGGATAACACTCGGTTGCCCAACCAAACTAATTTACCTCGCCTATAGCACTTGGTGACCAAGCAACAGACAGCAACTATTTTGATATAAAGCAGCTTATCATGGTTTGCGTTCAGCTTTACAATGTTAAACGGGAAATGCTTGAGATGGTTGTGCTTTCGCTCTGTCATGCGATGCCGTGTACCAATTTTATCTGCTCTTCGGATCCAATGATTCTGCCTCAACTATCGTGTTCAGCCTGTGAACTGCCGTCACGTTATGATTACGGCTCGTCTACGAAGTGAAACGTATTGAAATCTTGATATTTTTCTACTATACGTTGACTGCGGTACCCTCCTTTTGCGTTTAGTTGTACTGTGCATTCGCGCTCAGTTGGCGCGTGATACCGTTAGCAGACGGGTTAGTCCATTGCAGTTTAGGGAAGGCCGTCTTGGAGGAACTGGTTTTTCCCGCGCGAAAAACCAGTTTCGGCAAGACGCCCTTCCCTAAACTGCAATGGACTAACCCGTCTGCTAACGGTATCAGGCGTGAAACGCAAAATAACCACTACTACTACTACTGAAGTTTCATTTTTAATGGCTATGATGTTAGTCAACGTGGATCATTCTCCGAGTTGAGAGTGTTTAAAATAAGCAACATTTCTTCGTCTTTGATTTTGGATACACCATTCGAAGGTATGTGTAATTTTTCTTATTTTTACTCGCAGTCAGGAATTGCCGTGTCGTATAAAATTAGACTGTAGGCTATATTGCGCGTATTATTACAGCAAAATACGTATCTCAGTGTGTAGTAAATACCGTTTATTAAGATAAACTGATTGTCCTAGTGAAGATAAATAAGAATTCATGAATTATTCTATGTTTTTATGTGTTTTTTTTCCCAGTATCGTTCACTAATTTTAGCGTGAGGCTGCAATGATTATAACGTTAGACCGAGGTATTTTAGTTTAAACCAATCGCCTTTTTCTCTGATGGTCAACTTTCGAAATCCGCCATTATGACCTTTGTGTAGCAGCGGACCCATGAAGTCTTCTGTGATATTTAAGTGAAATCTTGACAATGAGATTTTTCATTTGATCTATTTTACCATGGGCAGTTAGTTATACCGCGAGTATTTTCATGATTTCGGATGCCCTTAAACTAAGATGAAAGTTTCCACAGAATGTATGGCCAAGACGTGAGCGTCATTACTCGAGACAACTGCCAATCATTCCAAGACCGCATGTATGCTCTAACCTTGATTTTCACAGAATGACCCTTGCTGTCCATGCGTCATAAAAATACAACCGATCTGTCAAAAATAATTTTTTCTTCCTTACCTGTGATGAAATGGTAAAGCATTCGCTTACGTTGAGTTTATGCCAGCTTCGATTCCCAACTGCGCCAAAAAAGAATACTTGTTGACTAACCCTTCACGGTAGTCCAGGGATTAGTTCGCTAGGCTTTAATAGGTTCGAATTTCTCGGAAAACTGGACGTTCCGTGCAACTTTATCTTTGCTGTTCCTGTGCCGTACAACTGGAAGAAAATCCATTCATTACCCGTTAAGCATTGTGCTGCATGTATTTGTAAGTGTGGATTTTGTGCATTAGCTTGTGTGGTAATTTACCATGTAGTATTTACCATGAAGAACGTTGTTGTGCCGATAAAATGTATATGTTTGATGTGGGCTGTTTTTAGTATCGTGTTATGGACTAAATTATGAATTTTTATTGACAGACGAGGTTGTTGTACAGGGAGATGTCATGTGAGTCAATCTCTGTGCGGTTTTTTTTAAGCGCCATACCAAATGGTGATTTCTAATAAATTCGAAAAATGTCAGATCATTAATATCATTAAATGTGCATTTTCCTAGGTGTGAATATTTTGCGGCACGACAATATAAAACGCCGAGATGAAACTCAAACAATAAAAACCAATGAAAGTGTTTTACGTGTTCTGGGAAAACACTTCCATTAGTTTTCTATTGAATCAGTTTTCGACGTGTTTCACTCTTGCGCTGCAAAATATGCTCATCTAGGAAAACGCGCCTTTCGAGACTAAAAATTTGAGAAACGTCCTCAAATTTGTATCTTTATAACAAAAAATCGGTACTAGTGCATTATACTCCACCTATGGCGAAAATTTTCCAAACTATTCAAAATGGCAAACGCTATGATCCATGTGACGTCAGCCATTTTGGAAAGTCGCGTCTTCATCGTTTTGGGGCTGGTCCTGTAAACGACTAAAACGTACAGGTAATGCGCAAATACGCGCCTGTAGTGGTCCTCCATTATGGAATGTTGTTTTCCTGACGATTATGTGACTCTGTACTTTTCCAGAATCAATGCATGCCTCGGGGTCGTTGCTCATCCCGCCGCCCACTTACTAAAAGCATCCGATAATTAAGGCGCCGCATTCTCTTAAATCTGTAAACCCGGCAAACCAAGGGTTGCGACATCTGCATTAGAGCCGACAAATCTGTCAATGGTTCTGTGTGGCTCAAATTTAGAGGAAAATGAAAAATTAAAGAATACTATTTGGACATTCTATTTCTAAATTTCTTCTTGGGCGTGGATTGGTAGATTAAGGCCTAAGTGGTCCGGGTTCCTCGGAAAACTAGTCTCGTAGCCCTACTGAATCATAATGGGTAAACGCATATGTCTACTGTACCAGGGTGAATGCAGATGTTTACTGTACCAGGGTGAATGCACATGTCTACTGTACCAGGGTGAATGCATATGTAAATACATCTGGGTAAACGCTTATGTAAATACATCTGGGTAAACGCTTATGTAAATGCATGTGGGTAAACGCTTATGTAAATGCATGTGGGTAAATGCATGTCTACGTGGTGGTTTGACTGGCAATGCATCGTAGGGAGCGTGCCTTCCTTCTGCCTACCGTAGTAAGGGATTTTTTCTTCTGGCGCATGATACTTCGTCGCCATGTTGTCCTTGCGCCGTAAAACTCAAATGTAATTCCATTGGTAGCAGAAGTGTGGAATTCTCGGAAAACTGTAGGTCGCGATATATCATGACATTTGCCGCCTTTTTGCCATGAGAAAATAACACGTTCATAAAAATTGTCATGAAATGAAATTGGCGACTTTACGGTGTTTCTGACGAAAAACTTTTTAATTCAGGAATAGAGAAGATTATGACTCATTCAATCAATCAAAGATTAGGAATCATGATTAGGAATTTGACTGCAACTTCAAAATTATGTAATTAGCATTAAACAAATGCGTTTTATCGTCACGAAATAATCAAAAGTCGTATGGCTTTTATATATTCTAATTTTTGTAAAATATTTAACTAAATTCGTTATTTATTTGGAGTTTTAAATAGTTGAAAAGCAGATTTCAACGACCCTGTGTCAAAGCCATGAGCTAGGGATTGACATTTCCTGCAATTTATTGATAAATGCAAAAGTGATCGGTTATCTTTATTCCGTAATCGACATAGTCTATGTGCGTGATTGGTATTTTGAAGGTTCATTCGGCTCATAATTATTCATAAAATGCAATGCTGATATCCAGGACTGTTTCTAGGCTGTTGACCTCCCAGTTACGGAAAGATTACCACAGTCCTTATTTAATACTATTCAACTAAGAATATTTTTTACGTATATAAGGTGTTCGTAAACTACTTTGACAAAATAAGACAAATGATAGTATCGATCAAGACGAACAATATTTGTCATAGAACCTAGGGTCGCAAACCACTCACAGCGCCAGTTCTAAAACCGGCCTGAATGCAAGAAATTGTTACAACCAGTGCATGAGAAGCACAAATTGCGATGTCCTACTCATCTGTTTACTTGATCAGATGATATAAGGTGTAGCTGGCGCTTCTCATGTACTAATTACAAATATTTGTGCATGCTCGGCCCTTTTACAACTGGTGTGTGGATTGCGACCCTAGGTTCTGTACAAACATTCTTCGCTTTAATGAATATGTCTCTTATTTTTTTAAAACAGTTAACGAACACTCAGTTTAGATGAATACTATTAAACAGTTATTGTGTAAAAGATATAGTTTTTAATTTTTTTTTCATAAAATAAAACTGAGTTCCTAGATAGTGTCCTTGCTCCACAGATCAAAAATAATACAATTATGTAAGTGGTCTGCGGCTGCCTCTGCGTTTGACTGCTCAGTCGTTGGGGCACCACTTGCACCTTCGTCAGGAGCCGCGCTGCTGGTATCAAATGAAAAGTCAATCTAGACAAATCGATAGTACAGTTATCACCCTGTGTCTTATGGTAACTAAAGTATTTGAGTTCCAAAGTATCTTTTGATATTCAGATATCGTAATTAGTGGCCAATGAAATTCTTAAGAGTTTATTTAAATACTCCATAGCCAATCCACATTTCTCCCAATGGAGCACTATTTTTATGCTTTATTCCAGTTAATATAGTATGAGAATTATAAGGAATAAAATAAGGTTTCATTTGAACCATTTTTACTTGAACAAAACGGGGAATGTGAATATCTTTACATAAAAAGTGATTGGTATTGTAGAACTTGTTCCTGTTTGTAAAATAGAGGCGTTGGGATCCAGGCGGGTCAGTTACTCGGTGATATTTGAAAGTGTAACAGGGATGGGTATTAAATACATTCACGAAGACTTTCACGGCGTCTATTAATATACATTATAGAGCTTTGCGGGTTATTCCGCAACGTCTGTTTATTAAAAACACTTAACGTTTCACTCCGTGCTATGCGGGGCATCCTCAGAAATAATACCGACCAAGTTTCCCTCTGTAAAATGCAAGACTTTCACTTGGTTGCTCGGCAGAAAATGAGTGATTAAAAAATATGAGACGTATTCCTAGTATTATTTCCCTGGCTATCCCCTGATTGGCTGATTCATTGGTTGTTGGATGAAGGTTGTCTCTCATTGACCCAGAGGGTGGCGAGTTTAGATTGGCTGAATGAGGCCCGACGTTTTTGTGAATTGTGGCCACGCTCATGCATGGAAGCCTTGACCATTAAAAACTGCCCTAATAATTTTAAGAGAGAAGATTCCACTAATGTTCCATCAATTTGGAATTCCTGCCTAAAAATTCACAAAAAATTCGGACCTCTTTCAACCAATCTAAACTCGTCACCTTCTGAGCCAATGAGCGACGTCCTTCATCCAACAGTCAATGAATCAGCCAATCAGGGGATAGCCATAGAAATAGTACTACAAATACGTCTCATATTTTTTACTCACTCATTTTCTGCCAAGCAACCAAGCGAAAGTCTTGCATTTTGCAGAGGGAAACTTGGCCGGCAATTACTTCTGAGAATGCTCCGCATAGCACGGAGAGAAACGTTAAGTGTTTCTAATAAACAGACACGGCGAAAAGTTCCGCAAAGCTGTATGATGTATAGAGATGGGTGTAATTGGATTTTTGTTCATTTTTTTATTTAAAGCCAGGCACAATTGAATGGGAATTTTTAAAAAGAGAATATGTGCCATTTATTTAACATATAACATATCCTCTTTTTACAAATTCCGATTCAATTAAAATAATGATTAAAGTTGAGTTGCGTGCCAAATGCGTCATAGCCATTGATTTTTTTCGAATATATAAAAAACATGTAAAACATTCTATAAAAAATATTTTTGTCTTTTCGTTTATACCATTATGGTCTTTTGGAATATTTAAGCCCTTCGCTTGTCCTTGCGTCATAAAAATACAATCAACCATAAGTCCTGAAGTAGTGAGTGGTAACTCGTTCGCCTGGCGTTCGGTTATCCCAGATTTGACCCCGAACTACGTCAAAAAAAAAAAAAATTATTAACTGTTCACCGTAACCCGAGAGTTTGTTCTCTAGTCATTAATAAGTTCGAATTCCTTGGGCAGCTGCAGGTGCAGGAGCAGATGACCCTTGCTGTCCATGCGCCGTAAAACTCAAAACATTTATATTGACTTACGTAGTGATCTCTTTCAATAGCTTTACCATTTCAGTCCTATTTAATCGAAAAAATTCGCCTTCCCCTCTTTCAACAAATGAATGCCGGCAAATAACTTATGAATGATGTACATACGGGCATGGATAGACTTTGCTGCAAATTTTAATGTAACGTGTGTTGAAAATGAAATTACGAGTTGACCTAGCGCGCCTTCATCCCGGGTTTCACTCCCAACGTTACCAAAAAGAAAGGGCACTTATTAGATGCTAAATGTATCTCGGTATTTCGTTCCGTAGGCTACCAACGCTTCGGATTCCTCGGAAAATTAAAGGTCCTGCGTCGAATGATCTTCGCTGTACCTTGTTTGTTTGGCTTTTTTATGGCGCAAGAGCATCTGGGCTATACTGCGCCAATCGCTGTACCTGCGCCGTAAACCTCACAAGCATGTGAAAGTGTGTGATTTAGAGAAGATACATATCTCTAAACGTTTGGACAGGTTTACGTCCAACAAACAGGGTGACCTAGTACATGCCGAAGACGTGAACCTGAAAGCCTCTTGAGGACTGAACAGGACATTAAATCGGCAATAGCGAAACAGGCAGTATTAAATAACCATATCGGCCTTTTTGACCACACGAAAGTACTTGAAAAATCAGTTAATTTCAGTCTAGATTATACAGAGAAATAATAGATTTTCAAACGTCCTAATAATTTTAATGGCGATGATGCAAAAACATTTCCGTTGCTTGGCCACCAATCCCATCAAAATTGTAATGCGAGAATATCGGTTTTTGTTCTTTCGATTTCATTTTGGTTTTTCCATCGATATACATTGCAATTTTCTAAAGTAATATCTTTTAATATAAGTAAAATATTATACCCATTCATGTATCATTGCATACATAAGTATTTTTGGTAATTTTCGATTAGTCCTGCTGTTGCATAGTGTGGTAAGTGCGCCATTTACCCGGGTTCGACTCCCAACTGTGTAAAGGACGCTTACTCAGAGATTTCATAAAGCTCGCACTGCTCACCGTAGTCCTGAGTTTGGTTTAATGGGCCTTAAGAGGTTCGTATTCCTCGAGAAACAGTAGGTTCCGGCGCAGCATGACAGCAATAGTCCTTGAACTCTAAAACTACAAACAGTTTTCGATTATTAACTGTAATATCTTCTGATGATCCGCGTAATTCTGATTGAAAGGGCATTTTGTTTTGGAATTAAAAATCGTTGCCTTGTTACCTGTAAACGACCTTTAAAGAAATGACATTCCACTTTTTATTCTAATTTTTAAAATATGTTTCTTAATAACAGTAATTTTACTTTAGATTCAAATATACAATTACACCACTTCATCAATTTAAATAGGTCTGGATCTATTGCCTTATCTAGTGTTGACAAAGAATTGCCTCTTTCGCAAATCCCACTCTACCCTGGATATTATCATGATCATTGCATAAGTCGGAGGATTAAATGATCTATATTTAAACCATATATATATATGTACAAATATGCACATATGATTAATATGTATTTAAATGAAATATGCACGTGTGATTAATATGTATTTAAATGAAATATGCACGTGTGATTAATATGTATTTAAATGAAATATGCACGTGTGATTAATATGTATTTAAATGAAATATGCACGTATGATTAATATGCATTTAAATGAAATATTTCAATGTATATTCTCATTAACAAGTATGGATCAAATTTTTATTACAAGAATAATGGTTTTAACGATACTCGTACAAATATTTACATATGATTAATGTATGTTTAAAAGAAATATTTCACTGTATGTTCTCTATAACGAGTATCTATCAAATTTATACGACAAGAATGATGGTTTTAACGATACTCGTACAAATAATTCGAGCCTTGTCTCCAGTTTATTCTCTAAAAATTTAAATACATCCAATATCCTTTGCATTATTTACCTAATTTAATATTATTAAGAATTAAATAAATTTTATTATGATATAATTGGAGATACATTTCATAAATATCAGGACTATTCGGTTGTTTTAATTTCCTTCAGTCAGTCACTTTCAAACTTAATATCTGCTAAAGTTAATATAGATTTCAGAAAGCCGATCTTTGGGTCAGCAATTTGATGAATAATTCATGATAGTTTATCTTTGGTTCGGAAATTGCTATCTCTAAGTAACTTCCGCATCGAGTTTCATCCCAGGTTTGGCCATTATATGTAAGATTTATATCATTAATAATATAGCTAAAATATTCAATCGTTTTACAGTTTGTACTTGACGCTAAAGTTGTTTTCAGACTAAAAATTACCTTAGAGTAAAACACCTCAATGTTTCTAAATACTTCATATCCAACCATTATCTATACACTGTTCGATGAAGGACTCTCCAAATGCTTTCAGTAAAAGTTTGTCCTGAGCAATTCTCTTCCACGTCACACCAACCTGTTTTATTATTTAGTCCACACGTCTAGTTTGAGGATGTTTTCTAGGTATTTGGTCTCCAGTTAAGGGTTTCAGATGTTCATCGTTGATCAGTTGTTCTTGCCATATACACAGCCCATCGCCATTTCAGCCTTCTTACTTTAACAATGGTGTCCTCTACTCATGTTTGCTCTCTCACCCAAGTGTTTCTTTTTTGATCTCTCCTAGTTATTCCAAACACGCCCTTCTTCATACTCCTTGTGTTCTCTGTAACTTACGTATTGCTGCAATTGTTAGACTCCATGTTGTAATAAGAGAGAAGACTGCCAATATACATTGGCTGAAGATCTTTCTTTTCAAACATGTAGGTAATTTCGCGTAAGAATATATAAACGCAATATCGGCAACTTAGTTTGCATAGACGAACACTTGTCCCTAGGCGCGAAAACGGCTACTTTCTTATGTGGGATTATTTCAAACCAATATATTTTCATTCTTAAGAAGATTCTAACTAGTGTAAATAGCACGTTTTCTATTTATTTCGTAATGTTTTAAAAATATCTACACGGGCTTGTTGGAGTTAATTAAACAAAAAGGTTTTCAAAGTTATAAATTTACTTTGAAGAGGCAAAGAGCTTAATGAAAATTTTCATAAATTTGCCCACTTAGTGTCTTAATTTAATCTTTTGTCTTTTAACATTCGCTGAAATAGAGGAAAGATACTCTCAATGGCAGCAATAAATGCAAAATTTCTAAATGGTACCACAATCCCTTATTTCGTAGAAGGCATCAACATATTCTAAGTTCGTCATATATTGGAATTTTGATCTTGATTTGTTGTCATAATGAAATTTTAAAGTCAAGGTTTAGCGACTACCAGTTAAATTTTCAACTTTTGTATGCATAGTTTGTTTCTTTCCAATGACATTTTTCATTTGAAAAGGGGAAAGAGAGTAAATTTCTTTAAGCCAAGTGCAATATCTGGTATCTGATACGTAATAGTTTCTGAATTAAGAAAATTTCTGTAATGCAAGAGATTCAATAAATTGCAATAATGTAAATAAACTTAAACATGTCCGAATTTATTTTATAATAAATATTTATTTATTTTATATAAATCGAACACTACGCAGATTAAATCAAACAACAATGTCAATCAATCAACGTTTATTGGCGTAGTGATACCAACGCCGATGGTATGGCGTGATTAGATGGTGAAACGTTCGAAAGAAAATAAATATTTCTGCCTTCGGTGGGACCTGAACCAGGTCCATAAACATACAAAGAAATCATAAACTTAATATTTTCCCTTGAAATACTTGAGATTCCGTAAAGTGAATGCATTTTGTCTGTTGATGGTCGAAATTTGCTAATTATACTTAAATTTGTACATCTAACGTCAAAAGCTTAAACTAAAAATCGAGATTTTTTCAAATACGTCAATCACTGACTTCCAAAGTGAGCAGTTATAAATTTTATTCCGATTCTTGAATGAGTTCTCAAAAATCGAACTTCAGCGCGAACGTCATAGATTGAGGATCGGGGAAAATTTTCGACGCATTCTTCATTCTCCCGTTATTTTCAGTCCAAGTTCGCTGAAGAAAAGGTAGAAATTGAGCCTTATTCTGGGCGATATTAGATTCTCGAAACGACAGGGTCGAGCACATCCTAAAGTGGGATTTTTCAGAGCCAAGTTGTTGAACCCATTAGTTTGTTAAAGCACTTATTAAGCTTCCATTCTTCCACCCTCTCAATATTTCGTTTTTTGCACCGCTCATAGAAATCTAGAATGAAAAATTATCTTAAAGAAGATATTAAGAGAACAACACCCATATTATTTTATAAGCTATAATTTATTATCCACAGAAGTTGATTTTGTAACAGTTATGCTTTAGAAGATATTTGAAAAAAATAAAATTTACATACTCATCCTGCGTGGAAATCGAGAAATCACTTTATCAACAAAGGCAAAATGAAGAATTAAAGATTTAAATCTATATACCCACATGTAGGAAATGAAAGCAAAAATATGCTATGCAGGTGAGAGGTACTTCGAACCAACTTGCAAAACGTGTTTTTAGGAGAATTACAGACTGAAGCGGAACTTGGCGAATTTAATGCATCAGAATATGATGAATCTAGAATGCAGACTTTTTCTGGAATCATTGAAAACTTACAGCTTTAAAAAATGGTGTAAAATGTTATTACCCTTCACAGGGATAACACAATTGCCAAATAATGGTCAACACCGAAAAGCCTCCGGGGCGAGATTTTTGTGAGTTTTTCGTGGGGGAATTTATTATACAATAATGTTTGCCACCCACGTGTATCTTTTTCTCTAAACACAATAAAGCTCTAGCTTCAGCTAAATATACGTGGGTGGCAAACATTATTGTATTTAAAAATGGTATTCTAAGCATTTCAAAACCTCTTCAAGAACCTTACAGAAATTTTTCGAAACCTCGAGTTGGGAGGGACCATCTGGTAAAGTCCGGTATGGGGATTTCTCCAATCGAAAATCCTCCACGCTCTAAAATGAACTCACTTTTAACTCTTTATCTAATATTGACTTTTCCCACATTATATTATTTTCTCCCAGTTTCCTTTCTTACTTCCTTACATTACTTTCAATATGTTTTTACCATTTCAGTTTTAATTTACTCCCATTTTAAAACCTTGTGCATGACCTCACCTGGTTTGGCGCAGAATGACCCTTGCTGTCCTTGCGCCATAAAAATACAACTAACCAGCCAACTCTCCACGCGAGACTGACGTAAATGGGTGTTCAAAACACGTGGGTATGTAAACATATGTTTACCCATTCTGCTTTAACTTGAAAAAAGGAGCATTTGGGTCTAGAAATGTTGCTTTTAAAGCTTAAGCTATTGTCAAATGATAATTGGTCATAAAGATTAACAGCTCGCGCGATGTTTAGATTGCTAACGACAAAGTTAAGGCAAACCAACTGAATACAAAAAGCAACACTGTTCTTGTAACTTAACAAGAATTTTGAAACAAGATTCGTTCTATTTGTATATGTGCAAAGTGTGATATAATGACGTATTCTTGCATTATTTTATTTTATTCTTTCTAAAGTGCCTTCTAAACTCAGTCTATATATTCTTGTCTGCACTTTAAGTCAGCATTTTATTTAAAAGCAAAATATCCTGCCCATTTTTATGAACATATGTTGCTGGCGCTCATCGAATGCCACCATAAAAATTGTATGCATATCATCAAATACTATTTCGAGCAAATCACATCGGAAGTATTGGATTTTACCCAACTACTACTCCCTTATATTAGATGCCATATTACATCTTTATTCCTTTAGTCCTCTTCCAATAATACAACCTTAAGTACGTCCATGTAGCGACGCACTTTTGATGTTACAGCTCCATTTTGCGCTCTCTACATTTTACTTTTTTTTTCACTCTACATTTTGTGCAAACGATATTCTATTCTTCTTCTGCTTACCAAACTAATTTGCTATCTCTTATATATATTACAGCCATTACCGTCAATTACGAGATTTTCTAATCTTTACGAATGTTATAATTTAAATATGTATATGAACATATAAGCGTGCAGATAAGGATATATCCAACATCTACAAAATATAATTTTATTGAAGATAATAATATTGTTGATATAATCCTTTCACGCCTTATTTAATACAAGACGCTGCAGGTCGGCCGGATTGCCTCCAAATGAGCGTACTGCGGGTGCAGTAGTGCCGAAACACGATGTAAAATAGCTAGATCTTCTAGCATATAGTCGGTCGATAGCGGGAGTTCGTGGTTTTTAGCTGGTGTCGATTGGAATTAGTGGTTGGAGGTGGTTGGAGTTCGTGTTGTTTGTGTTTAGTTAGTGATTCGTTTGTGTTTTTCAGTTTTGGTGTTACGTTGGTGATTTATTTCAGTTTTGGTGTTACGTTGGTGATTTATTTCAGTTTTGGTGTTACGTTGGTGATTTATTTTTGGTTGGTGTTGATTTGATTTAGCGATTGGAATTAGCGGTTGGAGTTTGTGTTTAGTTAGTGATTTGTTTTGTGTTTTCCAGTTTTGGTGTGTAGTCAGAGATTTACGCGGTTTTTGGTGAGAAGAGCATTTGAGGACATTAGTTAGTCTGTAGATTAGTGAAAAGTTTGTGATAGTTAGTTCGTGATTTAGTAGTTTGATTATGAATAACATACTTGAATGCCCTTGTTGTAATGCCTGCGTTGCGAAAGACAACCTCTCTGTTCATTTTCAAGAAGAGCATGAAATACGTATAGAGACTGAAAACCTTGAGCTTGCTACGTTTGAAGATTTTAAGTCATGGAAAGAAGCTATTGAAAAAGAAACAAAATGTAAATACGTGAAGGCATCAGGGACAAAGACAAGGAGTACAGGCAAAACCCATTATTTTAGATGTCAACGATCTGGATCATCAAATATCAAAATGAAGGGGACTAACAAAATTGGGAAGTTCTGCCCAGCCTATATGAGAGTCTTCGAAGAAAAAAATCAGAAATGTTCAATTGCCTTTACAAAAACACACGTGGGCCATTCACCAGACTCTGAAACCCATGAATGTACTGTTGTAAATAACACTTTTGAATGACATTGTTGTAACGCCTGTGTTTCGAAAAATAACCTTTCCGTTCATTTCAAGAAGAGCATGAAATACTTATGTAGAGACTGAAAATGTTAAGTTTGCTACGTTTGAAGATTTTAAGTCATGGAAAGAAACTATTGAAAAAGAAACAAAATGTCAATACGTGGTGGCATCGGGGACAAAGACAAAGAGTACAGGCAAAACCCATTATTTTAGATGAATTTGTTAAATTTTAACCAGCAACGTTCATCAGCTTTTAACCAAAATAATTTTACCCTTCGTGACATTTTATGTGATTCTTTTAATCATGAAATCATTTTTAATTTTTTATCTTATATTGGCTTTTTAAATCTCACCTAATATTGTTGCATCGTTTTGCTCCATTCTACATTTAATGCATTTTTACCTTTGTATTTTTTTTTTCTTAAAATTGTACATACACCGTTGTTGTCCTTGCACCATAAAAATACAACCATCTAACCATTGAGTTACAGGTAATCAGTCCTCTCTCTGTGAGTGTATTTAGAACCTTTTTCACTTAACCGGTTATTTTCAGAAAATGGGTAGTTCATTGATTCCAAAGAGTCATCATCTCTTCCAAAAGACATTTTGTCATCCATTTGCTTGTTTTCTTGTTCATTAATTGTGTTTATATATTTTGGCTTATGTTTGGTGGTCACTATTGGCTTTATAGCAACTATCCTCATGCCTTTATTTAAAAGAATTGAATAATTACTTGGATTAACTATTTTCACCCAAATTTTATTTGAGGGGCTATTCCATTTATTCACAGAAGTGATGCATATGCGTGCGGTAGCTAGGGGAGACGATTCAAGCCAGTTGGCTGAACATGTCTTCAGGGAGGGTCACGAACCAGATTGGCATTCGATGAAAATATTACATCAGAATGTGACGAATCTGGGGAGTAGACTTTTTCTGGAATCATGGGAAACCTACGGTTTGAGGAGTCGTGCAATAAACATCGCAAAACCTCTACCAGAACCTTACAGGATTTTTGCAAAACCTCGAGTTGGGGGTGTTCATCTGACATCGTCGGGTGCGGAGAATTTCCCGGCGAGGGTTTCCCCAGCTGGAACTGCTCCGCACCAAATGGCGTCAGATGGGGATTCCCAACATGCGGGTATATAAGCTTAGGACTTTCACGAACTCTTCATTCTGCCTTCACTTGACAAAGGGAGCAGTTGGCTCCCGAAACGTCGTGTTTTTAAACCTTACGCCAGTGTCAAAATAACTGTTTGTTATGAATTTTGAATTATGTTAACAGAAGCTTCTGTATCAATTAAAATTTTACATGCAATTCCATTAATTAGTCCTGATATTACAGGCAAAGATTGTGTCATATCGTTTTTATATAAGCTTGGTACAGTGGGGTTGGCCAAGAGGGCAGAAGGTACCTGTTCTCCCTTCCCTGGGTTCAGTTTCGCTGGTTTTGATTCCTATTGGTATTTTGATGATCAGAATTGAGCCTTGTGGTAAAGTTTCGTGTATCCTGGCAGTTATTATCGACATTACGAGACCCTTAGACTTGGTTTTGTCTACCAAATCTGGATTGATACTGTTGATAATTCTAAGTTCGTTGATTTGTGTACCTTCTTTCTCTGCGATACAGAGCAGTATGTCCTCGCCTATTACATATTTGGCAAACTGGAGGGGTTGGTAATTCTGGCGTGCTCTTACATTTTGTCTATTTGGTTGTTGTGTTGTTGGCCTCTGGTTTCAGTAGTTTTTAATTTGTTCAATTCCTCTACTTGCTTTTGCATTTGATTTGTTAATGTGTTTATATTTTCTTTTAGCTTATCAACTTTCTCCCCTTTTTGTAAATTGCAAACTTGAGGTAACTCTATATATGGGATTTCATCAAGAAAAGGATTACTGTATACAGCTGCTAATCTTTCTTCCTCTAAAACTGCAAACTGTTTTACCTCTTCAAATGTTTTGGGATCCTTTACTATTACCCCTTGTTTTCTCTCAGGCCTAAAATTTGCAATGGCAGTGGCTTTTAACATATTCAGTCACAACCTATTCATTGCTGGGTCATTCGTATTTTCATTTTTTAATAGTTGAAATGATAAAGCCTCTCATTGTGACAGATACTGTCGAACGGTCATGAAGGGGAGGTGTGGGTTGGTTATAAAGCGGGTATGGGCACTTGTTTGATTGGTTTCAGCCTCCGTATACCTGTCTAAAAATGTCTGTATTAAACTTTGAAATGTGGGGTCTTGTTTTTCTTTCAATATCCCCCTTGCTTCACCCTCCAATTTCATTTTTAAAGCTATAGTTTTATCTTATAACACACACACACACACACACACACATATATATATATATATATATATATATAACATAGGTAAGGATATGCTTTTTTTTATCCCAGTTTCATTGTATCTTTACACATGTATCACACGCTGTATCTTCACACATGTGCATATTATTGTAACGTTTTCCTACCTTGACGTGGAATGTTATTGCCGATTGCCCTCAATGTACTACAAACAGCAACTATATACGTCTACGTGACGTCACATTTGTTACGAAACATACAAAACTAAGTAATTCTATTTACATTTCTCGACAGGTGCATCTCAGAATGCCCAGTTGGGTCAATAATTCTCTTGTAATGGAAAATTACCATTACACTTAGTATGGAATTATTGTTTTATGTTTATTAATGTATTATTAATGTATAATGTTAATTAATGTATTATTGTTTGTATTAAATAAAGGGCATTAATATTATATGTAGCTATGTGTATTTGTGATTTCTCATATAATTTATTATTCATTTAAGCTAAACATAACTATACTTAAAATACATACTAATTAAATACCATCAACTATATTTTGCATATTATGTTGTACTTTGGCACAAGCACTCATGCATTGATCCTGAAATTAAATCTGCAATCAAATCATAGCTAAGTGAAGCCCCATTAACATATGCAAATTTCATAACCATCCAGCAATTCCTTCTTGGTGTTCTTTTTTTCATTTTACAGTAGTGTAGTTACAATGTTTTGAACTTTCTCAATTAATTAATGATTATTTCTGTTTAATGATGGTCTAGTGCCTAGAAGAATAGTGTTCTGACTCCTCATACGTCGGTGAAGTGTGACGTTTCAATATGGCGCTGGGCACAAACAAACTGCCATTTGCTATGTTATGCTTATGAGATAGATTTAAAATGTTCTCATTTTATGAAATTTCCGTGTTTTTTTCGGATCAGCCGAAACTGATCGAACGTGCAGAAAACGCTATACGTTCTTCACATGTTCGATCTTTTTTTTATGACCCTGATAATGAAGAAATGCGAGAACAAATTCATGCTTCCATGAAGAGTAAAGTATATAGTATTCAGATACTGTACCCAGTCTGCGTTTATGTATGCATATATATACACATGTACTGAAAGAGCAATTTATTATATGCACGTATATTATTTTTCTGGAAGCGATACATATTTTGCTGTGTAACTCTCAGTGCGCTTATAAAAAAATTTTTGCAGGAAATTAAAGGGCCATAAAAACACTTGACAGATTCGTAACAAATTAAATTTTTTTCAATAATTTCATGAACGAAGAAGATAAATTGTTCTTTCAGTGTGTATATATACAAGATCCGTTTTTTTTCAGGGGGGCTTGGTCGTACCCCACTTCAAGGAAATAAAAAATAAATAAATTATAAAAATTTATTTTAAGGGGCCAGCCTTAACAAAAACCTGACTACGTCGTTGATGGGGTTATAATTATAGTTCAAGTTATTAGATATTCTTCCATATCCCCTACAGACAAAAAATAAATGGAAAATTAAATATCTATAAAATCAAAACTGTAAATTTAAGGAGAAAAGAATTGATTTTCATAAAAGATCAAAACATTTTTTAAAGAAAATGATTGCGGCATCAAGACTTATTAATATAACAAGAATTCTGAACAAAACTACCCAAAGTATATGGACATGTTTTGAATATATATACATATATTAGCCCT
Organism: Dysdera silvatica; assembly: GCA_006491805.2. NCBI lineage: Eukaryota > Metazoa > Arthropoda > Arachnida > Araneae > Dysderidae > Dysdera > Dysdera silvatica. Next base: position 20,964,926 of record QLNU02015359.1, on the reverse strand, counting down.
CCACCAAAAAAAAAAAACCCAAATGAAATACAACGAATTAAATGCTTTTGTAACATACATGAACACAAAAGTTTGAATAAAAACCAAATATAAAAATTTATTAAACAAACCACTAAATTTAAAATTCATCTTTCTAATTCTCTTATGTTAATATCAGAAATTTGGTCCAACGTACAGGCGAATACAGAAAAAAATTCTTGGGGCGAAGAGAGAGGCACGGTACTATATAACTAACTTCACATTCCTACATTTTGTGACTTACTCTAAAATATAATTGGAAGAGTTAATGGCTAATGACTATTTTGTGAACTATTTGAAAATACAGGCAGAATTTTTTTATTTTTTTTAAAAATTCTAATGCAGTTGGGAAGATTTTTTTTAAAACATTGATCTCATTATTGTCCCATCCCCTGAATTCGTGCAAAAGTACTCAAATGAAGTTTTCCTTTAATATATATATATAATTTTTTTTTTCAAATTCAAAAATGCTGTTTTTGAGTTTTAAACCACCCACGTTTTAATTACAGCTCCAACTTATAGGCAAAAATTATAGTATAATAAATTTCCCCCACGAAAACTCACAAAATTCTCGCCCCGGAGGCTTTCTTGTGTTGACCATATTTGGCAATTGTGTTATCTCTGCGGAAGGTAATAATACCTTAACGAACTTTCCGTTCGTTATAAGAGGTTTGCCTGTATATGTAAACCAAACGTGAAACAGAATTTAAAATAATTGTGTTCTTTTTTTATCAAGATAAGAAATATAAAAACAATTATTTTTTCCTACTTTTCTGAAGGTGATTACAGTGTAAATTAAATATTTTGCCTATTGCTGGGCGGGTGGTGGGGAAGCAGATTTTATGTTCATTTTATTTACATTATATTTTATTACATATATTTATATTCTTATTTTGTATATATTATTTATTTATTATTATTGCTAATATTGATATTTTATTAAAATTTGTTAATATTATATAAATATATATAATAAAATTATGTAAAATTTATATGATATAAAATTTATTATATATTGTATTATTATTTATACATTAATATAAACTTATAATAATATATATAATATTTATTAATTAATAATGATTTATTTAATTTTTCTGAATTTTTGTAATTATTATATTTTATTATATGTAATTATTATAATATATATATATTCTATATCTTGTTTGGAAGTCCATATATATTGGTTGATGATGATACTCTATAATAATATATTAATAATTAAAAATATAACATAAGTAAAATAATAATATACATTTAATAATTATATATATTATTAATTTATATATTAATATATTATTAATTTATATTAATATATTATTAATTATATATTAATATATTATTAATTTATATATTAATATATTATTAATTTATATATTAATATATTGTTAATTTATATATTAATATATTATTAATTTATATATTAATATATTATTATAAAATATATATACATATAAATAAAATAATAAGTATAGTATAATAATATATTCTCCACCCGAGTGCACAAAAATGCGGAAGGAGTAGCTATTTTCTCCTGTTTTTCTAGCCAAGTAAATGGAAACACTTATACGAAAGTCCACGCACATGCGCACTGCATCGGCAGTGCGATCGTTTCAGAACGATCTTCGCGACATGCATGGACTTTTATTTAATTACAGATTTCTTGTAGAATAGCTATAAAAATATAAATCCATTTTTTTTGTATACCAACGATTGGTAATAAGTCAAATACTTCTCTGAATTTATTGTAGTTAAGAAAAAATTTCTAGTCTGTAGAGAAAAATATATAAACCGAGAAAGTCATATTCCTTTCGTTATCACTAATAAAACAATGTGCATATTTTATGCACGAGTGTGTATTATGCATTTTTAATGTTATTCATGAAATATATGACTAATTGAAATTCGTTATTTCGTTTAAAAATTTAAGTCGTAATTCCGATTACAATGATGCTGAGGGAAGTCCATGAGGAAGCGATTGAACTTCCCTGCAATTTATTAACAAATGCAAAATTAATCAATTTCCATCGTTCCGTAAGCGGCATACGCATATGATTGATATTTCAACGGTATGTTCAGCCAATGATTATTCAGGAAATGTTGCATTAATAATAAATGAACAATTACGCTTGATGAGTTAGCATACAGTGTGATTAGTCAGAGGTTTATCCTAAACTAATTGAAAATGATCAATTGCCAAAACTATTTTAATTATTCAAAAAATTGAGGTATGTGAGAGAAATGAAGTTTTTAAAGGTTAAATGTCGAAATTGGTTAGAAATATGTCATGCGCATGAAAAATTGTTTTAGTAAATAAATTTTCCTATCAGATAGTAAGGCAAGTCACTGGTTTTTTTTTTTCTTCAGTTCATTTCGCATACAAATTGAATATCGTAAGCTTTAAATGAACAACTTTGTCAATTTATAAAGTTTTATTTGCTAGTCTTAACTAGTGAATGAACCGAAATAATGCGAGAAATTTAAACATAAATAATTATTTTTTACGCTAGAATTTGTTTACCTTCGAAAAAGAGACAACTAATTGATTTTTAGGAGAGTCGAATACTTGCATTAGAAACTTCTAATTGCAAAATCAATGTATAATTGAATCTCTCAATTTTTTTACAATAATTCAAAAAATAGTTAGACCTGTCTAATAGAGGCTACGCTTTCTCAAGTACGTTAAAATTTGTTACATGCAGCGAAGGAATAAATAACATACAGAAACATTGTATATTTACCCTTTTGTATATATGTAATAGGTGCAAAATATTTTGAAATATGATTTATGCATCTACTGTACGTTACACGTTGTCAAAAATTATGTAATTAATATGTCCAAAAGCGATGTCTTTATGTGTGTATTATATACCACGTCCACTGCCGAGAATATCGGCTCTCGAGAGTACTGCTTCGAAGCAGCCCTCCCGATAATTGTCACTTGGTGGTGGCGGGGACGTGTCACAAAGAGTCCCGCCTTAACGTGGGACTTCGGCCGTAGTGCCCGAAGTCGGAAACTTTCGTTAAAGTATTAGTCCCAGTTTGCCAAAGCGTCATCATGCCAGTTATCATGTCAGTCATCATGTCAGTTAGCCATCATGCTGACCTTAAGGCCGATTTCGCCTTGTTTCTTTCACTATACCACGCGTATGTGTGCTAACAGAGAAGCTTCCATCCTGCAGTGGATTGAAAATGGTTCATGATTATGAGTATAAACGAGGTTCAACATATCTAAGTTTTCATTATCGACTAGACTCTCCCAGTTGTAGGGTGCAAAATCTCCTAGATAACTAGGTTTTCTTTTGAAAGCGGGCGAGTATGGTTTACAGCTGTGTCAAACCGTTCATTAAACCACTCAATGAACGCTATTGCTCATCTATTATAAACGAACGGACACATCCAGTGATTCGGCCATTGATAGATTTAGCACAGCACTAGCACCGTTCTTGTCTAACAAGCAGGGCCGTAGCTAGGAGCGACCACGCCAAGGGTGCGTGCGACGGGGGGTCATAAAATGGGCTGAAGTTCCTTACATTGGAAATTATGTACGTGACTAAGGGCGTGATTTGGGCGATTCTTCAGAGGGCGTAAGATCATCTATACTCCGTTCGTGGAAAATTGGCCAGTGGTACCGTTAGAATTCACGGGAGCTGACTTCACAAACGGTTTGGAGGTGGATTCCGTGCAGTAAAGGGAAGGGCGTTATTTAATAACTGGTTTTCCGGGCACGTTTGTCTGCCCGAAAGAACAATATGAAATGATGCCCTTCCCTCTACTGCAATGAACCGACCCGATTGTGACGTCAGATCCCGTGAATTATAACGGGACCAGTGGTCAATTTTCCGCAAAACGGACTATAGCTACGTTCCTGCTAGCAAGTATAATATGCTGCAATTGGTCGAGCTCTGATTAAAGAAGTTGTAAGAGATATTTGCCTTACATATGGGATTTTGGTTAAAATTATACATATCCCTAAAAATGCCTCACCTTCACTGTAACTTCTGCCTTGTCATTCCTTTCCAATATAAAAACAGGTCCAAAGTCCGTTATGTGTTTCGCTAGTTGTCTATTCAGTTTTTACTAGAATATTGATTAATAGTAATTGGACTTTTCAAATCTTTTCGGTACTTAGATATGATATATAAAATAGCGTATCAGCAGCCTTGGATCAAAAGATTCACCACCTCTATTAATTTAGCAAGCACACGAATATTCCGGGCCAAAAATTCTGGAATAGGTTTTAAAATTTGCATTTTTAATTTCTCGAATACCATCCTTTGATGCTGCATAGATGAAACCATCTGAGGCTTTCATGTTTCCATAACAAAAGGTTATTAATATTTACGAGATTACATCGGTTTGCATTTACTGGTCGATTACTGGTATAGACAAGTTGTATTGCGACTACATTGAGAAAAATTCTAATGAAGACTATTCAATTGTTTTAATTATTTTGGGGCATTCACCTTCGAAATAATATCTTGGAAAGTATAGATTTCCGAAAGACGAAGTTTGAGATCGGCCATTGGCTGAATAATTTATGACGGCAATTTCTAAACCGAAGATTGCTTAACTTCAGATAATTTCCATTTCGCATTCCCAAATGGATTAGACCTTTATATTCTCTATCTCATTAATAATGGAAGTAAAATATGCAATAGGTTTACAGTTTGCATTTATAATTACAATTCTGTCAAAACCTATTTGGAGTTCCAAGACTAAAAATTTATTTTAATAACTTAATAAATACCGCCCTGTTTATATATGCCGTTTAATAATGCTTAATGTAAGTGTCAAGTAATGTAAATGTAATTTTTTTTTTATTTTCAATCGGATATTGTTTTATAATGAACATGGATTTATTAGAATTGATAATTCATGCACAGTTTTCTTTCTCTCATTCAATCATTCTAAATGCTCCTATATATATATTATATTGGTACTTCATGCATATATATATTGGTTGATATTTTATCCTCTCTGTAGTCTGAAAAATTAAGTTAGATAATTTATATTTAAATCAGTTTAAATATGACATCTATTTGTTAAACATAAGCTTATTCGTAAAAGAAAATGACATTGATGTTGTAAAGAAATTCCATTTTCCGAATTCTACCCTCGATAGCCTCAAAAGAAATAAATATTTAAATTCGAATTTTAAATAATTTGCAATGTATTTGTTTTTAGTTTTTAATCTGTATTTAATAACTCCATACATTTTAAAAAGGAAATTGAAATTTCTGCGTAATAAATATTTATTAAAAATACCAGGACTTTGACTATTTTGCCTTTCGTTAAACTATTTTTAGTTTTGGACTGTTAAATAGTTTAGATAAATGTATAACAGATGAAAATTGAGGTGCGAGAAAAGAGATCCGCCTGATCCATAATAAGAGAGAAAATAGAAAACAGTTAAACAGAATTAAGACAAGATGGATGTATAATATGTTCGTTTCCTTGTGTTTCTCTGAACTGAGAATATTGTTTTTTAAGATAAAGCCTCAATCTGGAGTGTGCGCGTTATAAAATTGAC
>QLNU02015359.1:20927097-20945825 GCA_006491805.2 Dysdera silvatica | reverse complement strand
AAGCTCTAGTTTGAGCTGTAATTAATACGTGGGTGGCAAAAATTATAGTATAATAAATTCCCCCACGAAAACTCACAAAAATCTCGCCCCGGAGGCTTTCTTGTGTTGACCATATTTGGCAATTGTGTTATCCCTGCGGAGGGTAATAATACCTTAACATCTTTACATACGGAGAAAGAGAGCGTTGTTTCCTGTCCTCATTCGTCTAGCGGTCCAAGACACTCCGGGCTAAACGGAGGGACCCTGGTTCGAATCCAGGATGGGGAAAGCGTCTCTTTTTCTCCAAAATTACATAAGCTCTAGTTTGAGCTGTAATTAATACGTGGGTGGCAAAAATTATTGTATAAAGTGTAACGATATTTAGAACTTTTGATGGGCCTCATTTGAGAAAATTGCGATACACACCTGGATAAAACTTGTGAAATTATTAGTTTATTAATAATTCTAGACAGAAATAAAACTGAGGTCAGCATGTGTAATAAGAAATTTTGATTAAAAAGATGTTAAAATGTTAGTAAACATTTATACATTATAGTTATTTAACAAGTTAGTTGTACTATTAAAAGGTATGTGGAAAAAGTGGGGCAGAGATTCCACCCAATATGTGTCACAATTTTTCTTTAGGGAAAAAACGCAAATGTCGTTGCTTCTTTACGGACCGAGTTTCGGAATATGTTTAATGGATATATATTTAGTAAAACAAAAGCAAATTATTTTGAGGATAAAAAAAAAAATTAAAAGCCCGAACGTCATTACGTCAGTTCAGCTTGTCTTCGAAAGTTTTGTGTCTTTACTTTTGTGCAGATATTGGAGAAACGTTGAAGTGACAACGACTTGATAGAAGGAAAAGATGTTGAACGTTAGTTGTAGTTTCCCAGATTAAAAGATTATATACAATATAATCAGTTTATCTTTGTAAGGGGCCGTATTGCATTCGGTGAAATTGTCAATAGGAAGATCCGGAGAAATTCTTGGAATCTCTGTTGGAATGATCTTTGCGAAGATGGTTTCTTTGTGTTAAGTGCTTTCTTCCCAGGCTGCAAATCTTTTTTTTTTTGTATCCTCCCCGGTCACCGCTGAATGATATTGCAGCAACTCCTTACAACGCTAAAGCTACTCTCCCTCTTTGAAACTTCTCTGAAAAGACAAAGTGAGAATGGAATCTAGATTGAATTCCTGACATGGGTCACTTATTCATGGCTGGACATAGGGGACCAGAGGGCAGAGATGTTTAGGTTCAGCCGCCACCTTTGTTTGAGATCTATGCTGAATCATGGCCTTCACTAGTGGTGGAAAAATTTGTTTAGCCCCCCTGGTGACAGAGGGATATGTAACATGAAATTACCACCCAAAGTTCACGCCTCGTGTGACATATGTACCATACACCGCTTTCCCCAAAGTCGCCTAAATTTGCAAAGACACATTACACTAAGGTAAGGTGGCGAATTCCGCTCGGCATGAAGAAATAGGGGAAATTTCAGGGAATATAAAGATGTTTTGAAAGGCAGAGTTATCAGCAACCATTTTGCTAAAATTTGCAATTGACCCCATATTGCGACATTGACTCGAGGAAAAGTACGAGAGGAGAAAAGCAAATCAGGGTATTTCAACCTTACGGAAGGCGAAACCACTCACCGCACCTGCCGCCACCAAAAGGTGAATTTGTGAAAGTAAAAGATGAAAGGGGGCGGGACATCGCCAACCCTGAACAGACTCGTTCAGAAAGAACGAAGTTTAAGAAAAATAAATGTTTGAGTGTTGTACATTAAGCATATACATTTTCATTCTTTATCCACCCCCACTCACCTACCAAATTCAAATATCAGCAAAGTATTGTAATGACAAAATAAGTAAAAGTAAATTTGTGTGTAAATTTAATCCCTGAAGTTCACTCAGACTGAGCAGCGTCGGTCCAGCTTCATGGAGAGAGCGTATAGGAGGCGACTTGATGCAAACCGATATAAACGAAATAAAAGCGAAATTAATGGACAGTTGATGAATACAAAAATACAGGAAACAATAATGCTTGCACATTTCACTTCAATAATACTAGCAAAAGCCAAGAAAAACTCCATGCTGAACAGTTGAAATTGATCGCAAATAATAATGTGGACCTGCTATCATCAAATGTAAAAAAAAAGGATGTTTCTTTCTACTGTCTACAAAGAACGTCAAACAGTTTGTTTAAAACGACAAATTAAAACGACAACAAATTAACGCAGTTGAATATCATATTTAAGCATTTACAGCTGTTTCAATATCTCTAGGCTATTTTCATCAGAAGGACAACTGATACATCAGAACGTGCGATGCCAACAAGTGTTACAAACGGCGGTTACAGGTACTGCTAAAATGCATGGTATACAAGAAATTTGACAGTGAGTTAGAGGAAACTTTCCTGGTAGTGGAACGTGAGTGTGAAGAAATATCACCAGCAGCAGAACGTGAGTTTGAGAAATGTTTCAGGTTGTATAAAACTTTATTTAAACCAAATCTAATGAATACTACCGGCAAACCTATAGCTAAACAGGGACCAGAAAGGGCGGGACACCAGTTGCCTCATGTTTGTGTACCGCTTACCCTATAAGGCTATTTATACATATAGAACAATACCTGGGTGACCTGTTCCCCATATGCCCTTTTCCTTGCCCCAGTTTCACCTTCATCCTGACTACCAGATTCACCACTTCTGGTGAATACTACTACTACAGATGTTTTCTCTAACTCACGGGCTAATTTTTTGTATACTAAGCATTTCACCTATGCCTGTAACCGCAGTTTGTAACACTTGTTGGATATTGCAGGTTGTGTTGTATCAGTTGCCGTTCTGATGAAAAAAGCCTACGACTATTAAAAAACGCTTACAATATATAATTCAACTGTGTTGACTTGTTGTTTTCTCAAATATTTTATTAGTGCACAGTGTCGTCCTTAAATTAAACATTTTTGCTTAATTTTGCGTCGGTTAGAACTTTTCAATAAGCAGAAACCTCCAGTGTTGCCAGCGATGCAATCGCGATTTCTTCTTCACGAGGGCACACAATCAGGCCGCTTCGCATCCTTTTAAAATTACTCGTGGATAACGAAAGCATCCATTAGTTCCATGAAGCAAGAAGAAAGAAATTGCAGAGCATTGATTAAAATTCATATTATCTAAGATTCAATAACATAAATAAGGAAATACTCTATTAAGCTTTAATTCTGAAGGAAAGAATATCACGTCTAACATAAAGAAATTATTAAACTAGCTGTCATAAAATGTTACATTAAGAAATTGTAAACATAATTTTTATGTACCAAATAGACATTTTCAACATCATAGCTTTCCGTTTCAAAAACAATAAGCGAAGACAAGATTTCGAGAAAAATTTTCACTTTCTTGAAGCATCCCCCTTTCCTGCCAACCCTGAAATACAAATTTCAAGTGCTACTGCGGACAATCATCCATGTCCCTTGCTATAACGATGAATTTACAAATAGAATGTTGTGAGGCAAATCTCTAAATTCCATTTCTTGTTTTAATCACTTCTGAACTATCCGTATAAAAAAGTATGAAAAGATAAAAATGCCTAAACTTTTTCTTTTCAAAACTAGGAAAAAGTGAAGCGTTTAATTAAAAATATTGTTTTGCAAAAACAAGAAAATATTTGTCGAATCTAGCAGCCTAAAAAAATCGGTACATATAATTAAAGTCATAAAAACCACAATTTTTTCAAACGATTAAAAACCTCATTACCAATAAAAAGAAACAAAAAAGTTCACTGAGAAAAAACAAACAATTCCTATCGCGCGTTTAGAGACTCTTTTGCTTTGAATTTTGTTTGTTAAAACGTTCTGAATAATGAATTGTGGAAAAATTTTTTTAATTAAAATAAAATGAAATTCCAGCTCGCAATTGAAAAAAAATAAAATCTTGAAACTTCGATGAAGGGTCATTCCATGACAAATCACCCAAGTCAAAACACCCTACCACCTCCGATTTTCACCAAATTTGGACCATATGCTTTCTGTAGCGAAAAAACGTTAAATTGAAACTTTTGACCTCTTCCGATCAATGGGTCAAAAGTTACGGATGGGTCAAATTTTTGGTAACCGGGTGACACTGATAAGGTCAAGTGCTTGTAACTCAGGAAGGCGTAGGTCATGGGAACTTGAGTGAGGCGTTATTTTGTTGGATAATTAACAATTTCAGGAAACCCATTTCCAAAACAATTCTATTACAATGTCGTTAAAATATTTTGAAGTCAAAATTTTGACCTTTGACCTAAGGTTCAGACTAAAAAATTATATTTTGACCTAAGGTTCAGGCTAAACAATTATATTTTGACCTAAGGTTCAGACTAAAAAATTTTATTTTGACCTAAGGTTCCGACTAAAAAATTATATTTTGTAGAGCATTATGTTTGCTTTCCCTTTTCAAATTTTTAAAAAAGTATTATTTTTGATACTTTCTGTAAAAATTACGAAATGTAACTATGTACTAACTTATTACTAGAGACCAGAAGTTTAGGTACTAAAAATGGAGAAAAAGGGCAGGCAAAAAGGCACTTAAAAAGTTTAAAGTAGGAATTAAAAACAGGTATTTAAAATTATGGAATAAGACATTTAAATCAATAAAAAATATGGAAAAAGACATCTAAATCAATGAAAAAAAGGCAATTAAATAAATTTAAGTTCTAAAGACCGGCTATAGAAATCTAATGCACAGAGTTCATATATTCTCTTAAAGATAGAATAAAAGTAGTAGATGTTATTGGAAAAAATTAATAGTACATATTTTTTTTAATTTAATAATTTGAAATAGAAAAGTTTTACTTACAAGGCAATTTTAGATGGACTTACTCGAACAACTTATTACTCAACATTTATTGCATATTACAACGATATGCTTTTTCATATTCTCAAATGTGAAATTTTGACGTCTATTAGTCAGTAGCATTTTATGTTGTGAAAAAAATCTATCCACTTCAACTGAAGTTACGGACACATACTTAAAGCAGCATGCCGTGGTTGGAGACATGGGCAGTTCAACATTATCATCACCACTTAGAACTTTTCCTATACAGTGCGTTTGGTATTTTAGTGGACACTTGATAACAGTGCACTATCGTGAGAAATAATGCCAAATTTGAAAATGAAAATAAAGATACTACAATAAAACAGTATTCTGCAAAGTGGAAGATTAATAATCTTTATTAAATCATTCATAAATGTAACAAAATCAAGATGAGGCTTTCAATCTTGTTTGAAAATTTAATGGACACTTACTGAAATTGGAGTGTTTTATGTACATTAATACGCGAGATATCCTCCGTTTTTGCGTATAACTTTAAAGACACGTGAATCCATTGATTCTATCAATGTTTGTAAATACTTAGGATCGATTTGATACCAAGTTTCCACAATAGCGTCCTTTAAGGCATTAACCGACGTGAATTGCTTCCCATTTGCATATATTTGACGAACAATATAATCCCATACGTTTTCGATAGGATTTAAATCAGGACTACGTGTCGACCAAATCATACTTTTAAACTTTTTTGAATTTATCCATCTTTTGGTGGAGATAGATGCATGGCACGGTGCGTTGTCCTGTTGCAAAATCCAGTTTTCCCCACATATTTATGAGGCATATGGGAGGGCATATTCATTCAAAAGTTCTTGATAGCAGGTGAAATTCATACGACTGCCGATGAAAGCTCCAGGCGTAGTACCGTTGTAGCCAAAGACACTACAAATGGTCACCGACTCTCCTCCTTGAACTCTACAAGAAAAGTATTGCGGCGCTTTCCGTAAATCGTGCCAATAATGTTGAAAAGCATCCGGACCATCTAAGTTGAATTTCTTTTCCTCCGTGAAAAGTACCTGCAACCATTTATCGTTCCACTTCATGAGTCGTCGAGCCTAGTTTAAGTGTTCCTGTTTGTGAACTTGGGTGAGAAGTGGTTTGCCTTTTTTTTTCCGAAAAGATAAATTTTTGGAATTAGAGAGCACATTCCATACTATCCAACGTTTAACTAGGAGCTAACTAAGGTCGTTTTGGATTTTTGCAGCCAACTTTCCTGTGTTACTGGCCTCTCTATTAATGTTCCGCTTATCTCTTTTACTCAGTTTTGGCTTCGCTCTCCGCTTCTTGGGTGGATCCTTTTGGGGTTTCTTTTTGAAAAGGCCCCTATAGCACTCCTTGGACGCTGAATAAGCTGACAAATTTTGAAAATGGATTTTCCATTTCATTTAAAAGCCACAATTTCCTCTTTCTCGAAATACTCAAGTATTTTTCTTTCTCCGATGACTACAAAAGATGTTTTCGCATAAACCTGTTCACACGGGTATTTATACGAACCTACGCATCGAAAGAATACAATATGCAAATTTTTTAGCGCCTGCACTGCCATCTGTTAGTCAGGAATGATAGTGTCCCTTAAATTAACAAACAACATTTGTTACATAAATTTGCATTTTCCCCATTTATGTGACGATATATTTATATAAAATTTATTTTTCTACAAGACATTATGGTGTCTCGGCATTCTTCAAAAGCCAATTCGCAGTTTTTGTATTTTTTTTAGCATTTACGTAAAAATATCAGGTGTCCACTAAAATACCAAACGCACTGTATTGATAGGGTTCAAGTATTACGTATGCACTTTTGGGGAGTTTGCTGTTGTGCTTATTTTCCTATGTTAGCCAATGTTAATTTTTGCTTACCGGGGGTATAAAATAGCCAAATTCTGCTTATGTAATACTTGAACTTTCCCATTCATAATGGATTTATATTCTTGATTTGCATTACTGATGGTGGTGGTGGGGGGTTATTACCGTAAAAATGAAACACCCGTATTTGACGGTTTTCATTAAGAGGATATATATATATATGTGAAGGAATTCTAAAAATAAATAAAAACAAAAAGCAAACGAACTCAAAACACAACTATAAACCGAAATATGTACTTATGTCAAAAAAAAAGTTAAAAAAAAAAGGAATTTGCAGCAAAACTCTTCAAAAAAGACATTTCACTAAAAAAATTAAAAATAGGCAAAATAAGGCATTTATGAAATTTCGCCTGAACTTTCTGGCTCTACTTATTACTATGTAGAGATGAAAAACGTTACATGGAATCTACATTGACATAATTTTTGTTAAAACAAGTTATTATTATCATGATATGAAAGCAACTGAATTATAATGATCTGTAATTTATATTTTATGACTATACAATTTAGATGCATTTATTGTCCAATGTTCAGCCATGTAAGCTTCCTTATTTCAGCCAGCAGTTCTCATAATTGCTCATTATGGTGAATTAATGGCACTGTGAGAATTATTACTTCTGCAAAATTCGAAAAAAGTCGACGTCGCTGTGCTTCTTTCTTGGTCCAATTGGTGCAATTTGGTTTAAATAGTAGTCCATGTACTACACCATTCTGCGAAATAACTGGCAACAATATATATACGTTCGTAAAGAGATTATATATTGTCCTTCGTAGCTCAGTGGGTAGAGCCTCCGCCCGGCAAGTGGAAGGTCGTGGGTTCAGGTCCCACCGAAGGCAGAAATATTTATTTTCTTTCGAACGTTTCACCATCTAATCACGCCATAACATCGGCGCTGGTATCACTACGCCAATAAACGTTGATTGATATTGTTGTTTGATTTACTATTTTATTACTAACTATTTTACTAACTATAACTTTTATTAATAACTAAAAGAAAACGAAGCTGAAAGACTTTCCGTTCTTGAAAACCACAAAGAGCCAGTAGCATAGCAATTAAAATAATATGGGGGGGGGAAGGCCATCGTTAAGGCAAATTACAGGGGGGGACTTTTTGTTTTGCCAATGTTAACCCAAAGCAAATAACCACTTTAAACCTTTTAATGTATTAAAAATATTGCATATATTTCAATTCTATGGGAGGGGCAACTGACTATATGCCCTTCCCAAAAGACGCCCATGGGGGGGGAGGTCAAGTGGCTTTAGATAAAATCATGTGATGCCGCCTTGGAGAAAATGGATGGATTGAGTCACTCGAGACCACCTTTCCTACGCTGGCAAACAGCTCATATTATCGACTCTGGAGACGCTTTTCGTGCCTTGAATAAAGAACAACGTTAACCAAAGTATTTACCCAAGTTTCTTCACAGTTCAAGTATGTGTCAATAGAAAGTGGGAATATTTCCAATTTTAAACTGCATGATTTAAAATAGAATTTACTTTCGAGGTTAACGTGCTTTGTTATTAAGAATTAGTATTCAATTATATAATTAACGACTGTTTTAAGTTTGCCTTGTTAACAGAGACTATAATATTAATTGTAAAATCGCTAGGTAAAAAGCGAGAAATTTAATTTTATGTGATAATGCCATTAAGTAAACTACAAACTACTAACTTACACATTTGGTCCGAATCAATGCCCTAATCCAAACAACAAAAAAATTATGTCCTACCCTTACGCTGGCTGAGGGGAATTTTGTTACTTCTTTAATATGGTTTAACCGATATATTTCATTTGATAGAATATTAAATGATTTAAGTTTCAAAGAAAAAATCTGCAAAATAATAAACAGAATCTGTTTTAAAACAGTTGGGTTCGTTGCATTTTTATGCCTAAAGGCCAACATTGATGATTTTGCGCCAAGCAAGGTTTGGAACAGTGAGGAGCCGAACCAAGATTACCGGCATTTTAGTTGCAGGAATTTCCACCACAGGACTAACGTGCATTCGGTATGTTAGCTTACCCGAGTTTTACTGCGCAAGCAAAATGAAATTTATGCTGCGCCGGGACGTACAGTTTTCTGAAGAATCCAAACGTCTTCAGGCCTAGGAAACCAACTCTTGAACTACGATGAAGAGTTATTCGGTGAGACTTTTTTTTTTGGTCATATTTGGAAGTAGAACCCGGAATAGCCGTACGCTAGGCAAACTCGTTACCATTACACCACCTCAGGGCCTGGTATGTTAGAGCATGGCTACATAATCGTACATGTATGGAAATATACGTATGCATTTGCATGTATGATTGTGTTTGCAAAACAGTGGAATAAATGGTTGGTCGTATTTTATATGACGCAAGGATAGCGAGGGTCATTCTGCACCAAACAAAGTTAGACAATACATACAATTTTACAATGAGAATAAATTAAAACTAAAATGGTAAAACAGTAGTGAAAGGAATGTGTTAAATGTCTCAAATATACGATTTGTTTCTATCATTTCGAGATGGGAGAAGCCGATATTAGATAAAAAGTTAAAAATGAATTCATGATTCAAAGCATCACCTAAAATGATCACGTAAGGTAAAATTATTTTGGTTAGAAGTTAGTAAATGATGATGGTTAAAATCATGGCAAATACATAAAATATGTGAAACATTTAATGCTTCACCACATGTGGCACACATCGGGGCGCCTTCTCCCTTTAAAAGATGATGAGAGAAGCCTGTGTGCCCGATGCGAAGTCTAGCCAGAGTAACTTCTTTGCAACGGTCATCTATTTAGCTAAACTGCCACACCTCAATAAGAAGTTTAATGTGGTGAAGCTTATTATAAAAACTTGTTCGTCATATTCCAACTGCCATTTTTTGCACAGATGGGATGAGACATTAATTGTTAAATTTCGAAATGGAATGATCATACGCTCAGGTTCCACAGTTGCTATCTTTGCAGCAATGTCAGCCTGTTCATTACCGCCGATACCAAGATGGCCTGGAACCTAACAGAATTTTACAATATACTGTGCTTATCCACAAGTTTGTTGTGAACTCTGGATTTAAGTATGGTATGAAGTGTTGAATGAAGGCCTTGCAGAAGGCTGAGTGATTCTGTACAGATGATTCTGTACAGTTGGAGATAAGGAATTATCCTAGATCTATTGTACGGCTGTAAAATAAGTAATTCAGCATATAGGATAGCGAAAATGAATATAACGTGTGCAATTTTTTGAAAATTGAATAATAATTTATTTTTATTTGTTTCCCTATCATGAATAAAATTTAAGAATAAAAATTAAAATTTCTAAATACTGTTCTTTACTCGGTTATTTAGTGCTTTATTCTGCACGTAAAAGTCAATATAGTTTATTCTTTATTTCCTCAAAGACTATCCAACTTTTCTTGAAAATGATTGATTTCATTTTTACGCCAACAAATTTACTTCTGTATACAATATAGAAAGTGACAGGGTTCAAGATAAAGCTACGGTGGTCCTTAAAATCTATTCTACGTGGACTTAACGTTTAAGAAGGCAAACAAGAATTTGATAGCTGCTAAGCTGTGCCGTTAGTAACTCGGTATCATAGAAGTATCAGACAAATTTTCCAAGGATTATTTAGTAGAAATGGCTATTTGAAATATTTTAACTACCCCGTAAACGAATCCCAATGTTAAATGCGAGTTGGATGTTATAGTACGTATTATATATCATTTATCTGGTCTATTCTTCGTATATTTTTCTATATCTTATATTTCCTACGTATAATTTTCTGTATCTTGTATTCGCTAGGTATATATTTGTACACCTTGTATCCTCTTCGTATATTTCGGAACATGCATATTATACGTATGTGGTTGTGTATCTTGTATACCGTTTATATATCGTTGCAAAATTTATATGCTTTACACTCGTGGTATCTTCAAATTTTTAAGTTTTTCTTGTCCAATTAAATAATTTAAGCATAAATTTTCTCGATAAGTGCTACATGAACTTATAATGCACACGAAGTGCTCTTGCATTTATGTCCGAAGGGTTTGGGTCCGATTACTACGTCAAGTTGGTTGTAAACATATCGTGGGGTGGTACCAGTCGTCTATCATGATACCCTGTAAAAGTAAGGCAATTATTTGCCTATGTCTGGCAGCCAGTTTAAAAGACTTTCAGGCACTAAATGTTATAAAATACGACAATTTGGAATTTGCAAAGGAAATATAAACTGAGAAGTTCTTCGTTTAATATCGTCATTATTATTTAGTTCAGCAAAGGATTAATTAGATATTTTCTTATTGCAACAGTATCGCTATTAAATTAAGGACGATTGTATTTATTTTTCGTCAAAATGAAATATTTAGATGCGACAAATATTTCTGATATAAGTGGTGCGCAAATATATATGCAGGGTTTAGATTCAAATAGGTTTAATTTCATAGGATCATACATTAAGAAATGCATGATTAGAAAGGACATAACATGATTTAAAAAGTGGGCTCTTCCCCATCTCCGAGTGTTCACAATCCATCTTTTAATAAAAAGTCGCAATTCATAGATGTGCCATAATGATGACAATATATGTATGAATTGGGATATTTTGTTTTATTTTGAAGGGGGGGGGGTGAACATTTAGTGAGGGCCCACAATTCAAGCCACGCTGTGCCACACTTGGTTAGAGTTTTCATTTTAAAGATATCTGCGGAGTGGTGTTGAAGCACTGGCTGATCTAGCGAGGGGCGGCGGGGGCGATTCCCCCACGCACCAATGGTTAAATAGGAAAAAAAAGTAAAGATGAAGACTATTTTACGTGTTGTTTGTCAGGACTGTAATAAACAAAAGTATTACATTGGCGTCCAAAGTCTTCAAGTCTTGAAAAAATGCAATCCAGACGTTTTTTTCACGAATCTTCAAGCTACTCGTCTTTCAAACTACGTTTACAGTAAGTGTTGCTTCAGCAAAACGTAGTTTTTTATCGTTGAAGCGCCGTCAAACTTGGCTTCGAACGCGGATGACAGAAGAGACTTTTAATACACACCCATAGAGACATTCATATTGATGTAAATAAAGTGATTGACAAATTTTCAAAGAAACTAAATTTCTCGGCTTTGCACTATGAACTTCATGTTTTTAAAAAGTTGTTTGTTACAAAAAAAAAAGTAAAATAATTACAATGTTTTTATAGTTTAAATTTAAACTTGTTCTATTAATTACATTGTAAATTATCGTTTTTGGTTATTGCGTATGTCTCCTTTACTAGGTTATCTGTCTGTCATACTTGACTATAGTCTGCCCTAAACCATATAGTTTAATTAAAGAAAAGCCCAGTTCTAATTTATTGTCGTAAATTAAATATTTTGGTGAGTATAAAGCAGGGTTGTCCAACCTGTTTGGGTAGCGGGCCACTTAAAGAATTTTCACGGATCTTATAAGCCAGCGGTTTCTTAAATAAGGAAAAATCTAACTTATACTAAACAGCCTCCCTTCTGAGTTCTTTTCAGATATTTGTTTGCGAATTTGCGAAATACAAAGAGATCACCTATGCTGTCGCCATGGTTTTTCTTTATTTTTGAAAAAAATCTAAAATTTTTGTTTGTGAATTTTTTTTATTTCAAACATTTATAAGCGGATCAGATTAACATCGTTCGCGGGCCGTGCATTGGACAGCCCTGGTATAAAGGAAGACTATTTATATAACATTTATAATGCGCACACTCCAGATTGAGGGTTTATCTTAAAAAATAATCTTTGTTCTTAGCTCATAGAAACACACTGAAACAAAACTATTATACATCCATCTTGTCTTAATTCTGTTCAACTCTTTTCTATTTTCTATTTTATTATAGATCATGCGGATCTCTTTTCTCGCACGTTAATTATCATCTGTTACATTGCGTTAATTATCATCGGTTCTGCCCACGTGCAGGCAAGGAATCAGCACAAGAAAGCTTTCGTGATCGTCCACGTTTACGTAGATGGTGCACCAGAGGTACAACCGCGTCATGACCGTAATGTGTAAGTGCAGACGAGTGATACACTTCAATGGACACTTGAGGGTCTTTTAGGTCGGCAACTGCGTACGTGGTTGGTGAACGCTGTGATAAGATGACGTAGGGTCCATCCCTTCGAGCCGGCAACGCTCTGTACGATGGCACAGAAAGAGGAGGATGATTCATGGTACCAATGCGATACTTCAGCACCATTGCAGCCCCTCCCTCTGGCTCGAAGATATCATACTTCCTCAAGAATGCGTTAACTTCCCTTCTTTGACTTACAGTCAATTTTTCTTCTTCATTTTACCACAATTGGCAAGCTTTAATAACGATTCGTTGTCCATCCATAGGCAACCTTTTGAGCGGACAGCTCAATTCTTCACTTTCACGCAATTCACACCTGTTGGTCAAAATTGGTTGGTTATCTATAGGTACGCTTTTGAGCGGGGAGCTCAATTCTTCTTCACTTTTATGCACATGGTAGGCGTTCATCAAACCTTGTTGTCAAACAACACATTCGTGAGCGGTGCGCTCACTCCTTTTTCCTTTTCTACGTGGCGATAGTCGGCTACACTTCGTTTATCGCCATGCTGCATTGCACTATGGGGAACTGCCAAACCTTTCCCGAATGAATACTTATGATTTGGGTTACCATCAAAAAACCAACACCTTTTCTTCATGTCGAGGACCATATCTACAGATTGTAAGAAGTCCGTTCCAAGGAGAGGTCTATTTCCAATAGCTTTAGGGAACATAATGAACTTCGTCCGTAGGTGCTTCCCCCCAATCCCTACCATCACTTTGGTAGTGAAGCAGTCAAGAAAGGGATTGTTTATTATCAGCCAGTCTTATCATCAACATTGTCTGTGGAAACGGCAGTCTTTTATTTTTGAACATATTGTACATGTTCTCACCAGCAATGGAATGTGACGATCCTGTATCCGCACATACTCTTCCCTTTATTCCACAGAAAGTTAAGTCTACTAGAGTAATTAAAGGGTCTTTGGTGAATACCGTAAATGCTTGTACATTATTTGTGGTAATGTCACTTTTTCCTGAAGTACAGATAGGACACTTAGCTTTAATGACTCCCTATTTACCATAACCATAACATCTTTATACAGGTCGTTCTTCTTTCGAGAAAGGTACAAGTCATCCGGAGAAAGCAGAATTCCTAGTGTTCTGCATTTCCTTAGATCTAGCTGTCTTCTTTTGTCCACTGGATAAAGAGCTTTTTAAGCAGTCGAAAGTGTCTTATTAACTTATCCGCCAATTCAAAAGGAGAATTCAGGTGCTCTCATTCGTTTAGATAATGCTCTATGTCTTCTGGTGTACACTTCCTCTTCATTTGATCGGATATCATTAGATCTTTTAATTGGCCAAAAGTGGTTTTGCCCAATTCTGACAGCCATCCTTCGAAGCAGCTTCGTATTTCAAAGGAAAAGTCTTTCCATGAGCTGTTAGAGCTCTTACTGTGTTAAACAAATAACAAATACGAAACCTTTCGGCTGTTAACTTGAATCTGTGGAGCAGAACGCTACGTATGTAAGCGAAATCTTGACACTTTTCTTCTGGTTCTGGCAATCAGCTGCGCAATATCCATCGGTACGCAGCTTAATAGATGATCACCAACATCTCTTCTGGGATCTTTAGTATATCCATTTGTAGTTGAAACAAGGTTAAAAATATATTGATATCTGTTTCACGGTTGAAACGTGGTAAAACATTCTTAACATTGACATTCGCTTGAGAACGTACCTGCTGGGTAGCAGAGGCCAGCGTTGCCTTCTGATTTCCCAGCTGAAGCCTCAGCTTTTCAATTTCAAATTCTTCTACTCCCTTTTCCATCATATTCTCCAGGAGAGCTTTTACACATTCATCTTCATATGCCCGACTCCTCAGAACCAGTTCCTTCAGGCCAATTATCTTCATATTGTCATCCACTTCTTCTAGCTCTTCAGCCAGAGTTTTCAATTCCCCGTTTCTTAATTTGGCCAAAATTGCCATTCTTCAAAGTGGTAAGTAAGTGATTTCATAAATCAACAACTAATCTGGACGATTTACAAAAACCCCCAATTAATCTTGGCGGTTAATCAAACACAGTTAACCTTCGGCATTCGAAACCCAATTACGCCGCCAACCTTGGCGGCGGATAAGCCAATTACACAGTTGTTGCGTCGTGTTGTTCGAGTCGTTAAGTTGGGCGCCAATTTTATAACGCGCACACTCCAGATTGAGGCTTTATCTTAAAAAACAATATTCTCAGTTCAGAGAAACACAAGGAAACGAACATATTATACATCCATCTTGTCTTAATTCTGTTTAACTGTTTTCTATTTTCTCTCTTATTATGGATCAGGCGGATCTCTTTTCTCGCACCTCAATTTTCATCTGTTATACATTTATCTAAACTATTTAACAGTCCAAAACTAAAAATAGTTTAACGAAAGGCAAAATAGTCAAAGTCCTGGTATTTTTAACAAATATTTATTACACAGAAATTTCAATTTCCTTTTTAAAATGTATGGAGTTATTAAATACAGATTAAAAACTAAAAACAAATACATTGCAAATTATTTAAAATTCGAATTTAAATATTTATTTCTTTTGAGGCTATCGAGGGTAGAATTCGGAAAATGGAATTTCTTTACAACATCAATGTCATTTTCTTTTACGAATAAGCTTATGTTTAACAAATAGATGTCATATTTAAACTGATTTAAATATAAATTATCTAACTTAATTTTTCAGACTACAGAGAGGATAAAATATCAACCAATATATATATGCATGAAGTACCAATATATAAGGGCATTTAGATGATTTCGAAATGAATAGAGAAAGAAAACTGCATAGATCATCAATTCCTAATAAATCCATGTTCATTGATATAAAACAATATCCGATTGAAAATAAAAAAAAAATTACATTTACGTTATTTGACACTTACATTAAGCTATTAAAATAAACTTTTTGAGTCTTGGAACTCCAAAATGCTTTTTTTTGACAGAATTGTAATTATAAATGCAAACTGTAAACCTATTGCATATTTTACTTCCATTATTAATGAGATAGAGAATATAAAGGTCTAATCCATTTGGGAATGCGAAATGGAAATTATCTGAAGTTAAGCAATCTTCGGTTTAGAAATTGCCGTCATAAATTATTCAGCCAATGGCCGATCTCAAACTTCGTCTTTCGGAAATCTATACTTTCCAAGATATTATTTCGAAGGTGAATGCCCCAAAATAATTAAAACAATTGAATAGTCTTCATTAGAATTTTTCTCAATGTAGTCGCAATACAACTTGTCTATACCAGTAATCGACCAGTAAATGCAAACCGATGTAATCTCGTAAATATTAATAACCTTTTGTTATGGAAACATGAAAGCCTCAGATGGTTTCATCTATGCAGCATCAAAGGATGGTATTCGAGAAATTAAAAATGCAAATTTTAAAACCTATTCCAGAATTTTTGGCCCGGAATATTCGTGTGCTTGCTAAATTAATAGAGGTGGTGAATCTTTTGATCCAAGGCTGCTGATACGCTATTTTATATATCATATCTAAGTACCGAAAAGATTTGAAAAGTCCAATTACTATTAATCAATATTCTAGTAAAAACTGAATAGACAACTAGCGAAACACATAACGGACTTTGGACCTGTTTTTATATTGGAAAGGAATGACAAGGCAGAAGTTACAGTGAAGGTGAGGCATTTTTAGGGATATGTATAATTTTAACCAAAATCCCATATGTAAGGCAAATATCTCTTACAACTTCTTTAATCAGAGCTCGACCAATTGCAGCATATTATACTTGCTAGCAGGAACGTAGCTATAGTCCGTTTTGCGGAAAATTGACCGCTGGTCCCGTTAGAATTCACGGGAGTTGACGTCACAAATAAGTTGGTTCATTGCAGTAGAGGGAAGGGCATCATTTCATATTGTTCTTTCGGGCAGACAAACGTGCCCGGAAAACCAGTTATTAAATAACGCCCTTCCCTTTACTGCACGGAATCCACCTCCAAACCGTTTGTGACGTCAGCTCCCGTGAATTCTAATGGTACCACTGGCCAATTTTCCACGAACGGAGTATAGATGATCTTACGCCCTCTGAAGAATCGCCCAAATCACGCCCTTAGTCACGTACATAATTTCCAATGTAAGGAACTTCAGCCCATTTTATGACCCCCCGTCGCACGCACCCTTGGCGTGGTCGCTCCTAGCTACGGCCCTGCTTGTTAGACAAGAACGGTGCTAGTGCTGTGCTAAATCTATCAATGGCCGAATCACTGGATGTGTCCGTTCGTTTATAATAGATGAGCAATAGCGTTCATTGAGTGGTTTAATGAACGGTTTGACACAGCTGTAAACCATACTCGCCCGCTTTCAAAAGAAAACCTAGTTATCTAGGAGATTTTGCACCCTACAACTGGGAGAGTCTAGTCGATAATGAAAACTTAGATATGTTGAACCTCGTTTATACTCATAATCATGAACCATTTTCAATCCACTGCAGGATGGAAGCTTCTCTGTTAGCACACATACGCGTGGTATAGTGAAAGAAACAAGGCGAAATCGGCCTTAAGGTCAGCATGATGGCTAACTGACATGATGACTGACATGATAACTGGCATGATGACGCTTTGGCAAACTGGGACTAATACTTTAACGAAAGTTTCCGACTTCGGGCACTACGGCCGAAGTCCCACGTTAAGGCGGGACTCTTTGTGACACGTCCCCGCCACCACCAAGTGACAATTATCGGGAGGGCTGCTTCGAAGCAGTACTCTCGAGAGCCGATATTCTCGGCAGTGGACGTGGTATATAATACACACATAAAGACATCGCTTTTGGACATATTAATTACATAATTTTTGACAACGTGTAACGTACAGTAGATGCATAAATCATATTTCAAAATATTTTGCACCTATTACATATATACAAAAGGGTAAATATACAATGTTTCTGTATGTTATTTATTCCTTCGCTGCATGTAACAAATTTTAACGTACTTGAGAAAGCGTAGCCTCTATTAGACAGGTCTAACTATTTTTTGAATTATTGTAAAAAAATTGAGAGATTCAATTATACATTGATTTTGCAATTAGAAGTTTCTAATGCAAGTATTCGACTCTCCTAAAAATCAATTAGTTGTCTCTTTTTCGAAGGTAAACAAATTCTAGTGTAGAAAACAATTATTTATGTTTAAATTTCTCTCATTATTTCGGTTCATTCACTGGTTAAGACTAGCAAATAAAACTTTATAAATTGACAAAGTTGTTCATTTAAAGCTTACGATATTCAATTTGTATGCGAAATGAACTGAAGAAAATAAAAAAAAAACAGTGACTTGCCTTACTATTTGATAGGAAAATTTATTTGCTAAAACAAATTTTCATGCGCATGACATATTTCTAACCAATTTCGACATTTAACCTTTAAAACTTCATTTCTCTCACATACCTCAATTTTTTGAATAATTAAAATAGTTTTGGCAATTGATCATTTCCAATTAGTTTAAGATAAACCTCTGACTAATCACACTGTATGCTAACTCATCAAGCGTAATTGTTCATTTATTATTAATGTAACATTTCCTGAATAATTATTGGCTGAACATACCGTTGAAATATCAATCATATGCGTATGCCGCTTACGGAACGATGGAAATTGATTAATTTTGCATTTGTTAATAAATTTCAGGGAAGTTCAATCGCTTCCTCATGGACTTCCCTCAGCATCATTGTAATCGGAATTACGACTTAAATTTTTAAACGAAATAACGAATTTCAATTAGTCATATATTTCATGAATAACATTAAAAATGCATAATACACACTCGTGCATAAAATATGCACATTGTTTTATTAGTGATAACGAAAGGAATATGACTTTCTCGGTTTATATATTTTTCTCTACAGACTAGAAATTTTTTCTTAACTACAATAAATTCAGAGAAGTATTTGACTTATTACCAATCGTTGGTATACAAAAAAAATGGATTTATATTTTTATAGCTATTCTACAA
>QLNU02015359.1:20909995-20926997 GCA_006491805.2 Dysdera silvatica | reverse complement strand
GTGCTGGAGTGCTCCTGATCAAGGCAGCGGTCAGTGTGGCATGAAAGCAGGGGGTGCTAAGAATCACTGGAATGGCCCAGGCTGCCGTTTGTTATTGACCTTGGCAACGTATAATGGACGATCCCTTGCTTCTGAAGCAAAACTTCAAGAATTAGAAGAAGAACTTGACAAGATCAAATGGGACATTGTAGGACTCAGTGAAGTTAGAAGAAAAGGTGAAGAGTTGGTGGAACTTAAAAGTGGACATTTGTTTTATTATAGAGGAACGGAAACTGGAAGAACAAGTGGTGTTGGCTTCTTAATCAACAAAAGAATTAAAGACTACCTTCTTGAAGTCGAAAGCACGTCAGATCGAGCAGCGAGGCTCGTTGTTCAACTAACCCAGCGATATCAACTTCAAATAGTACAGGTATATGCACCAACATCAAGCCATACCGACGAAGAGGTTGAAGAATTTTATGAAGAAATCAAAGAGTTACACACCAAAGGGAAACAACATATCAAGCTCATCATGGGGGATTTTAATGCAAGAATTGGACAACAGAAACAAGAGAGATATCGGTTGGTAAATACGGATATGGGGAAAGGAATGAACATGGCGAACAACTCATAAAATTTTCCGAAGCTAAAAATCTTAGCATCATGAATTCATTTTTTAAGAAGAAACTACAAAGAAAATGGACATGGAAACACCCCAATGGAGGAACCAGCGAAATTGACTATATACTGGCAAACAAGAAATCAATTATTGAAGATTGCAGCGTACTGAACAGATTTAATACTGGAAGTGATCATCGAATGGTGAGATGTAAAATGCACTTAAATACTAAATTAGAAAGACAGAAGCTCATTAGGAAACAAGTATGTAAGAGGGTGGATTTAAAGAAATTAAAAGAAAATACCGAGGCATTCAAGTTGGAATTAAAAAATCGCTTTTCTGCACTGGAAGGACTTATTGAAGAAGTTGACATCTCAGAAGCAAATGAAAACATTGTTAAGACAATAATTGAAACTGCTGGGGAAATTGGTGGTGTAATATGTAAAAAGCAGAATAGCAAATTATCTGAGAAGACGAAACAACTCATGAAAAGGCGAAGACTTATGAAGGTGGACAATCAAAATACCGGTTGCAGGATCGAGTATGTAGAACTTTGCAAAACTTTGCGCAAAAACATGAAAGAAGATATAAGAAAATTCAATTGTGAGTTAGTAAGGAAGGCCATTGAAAGCAACAAGAGCCTTAGGGTTGTTAAAGGAAGTTTGTCTGTTGGGAAGAAACACATCATTGCATTAAAAGGAGAGGATGGCACCGTAACAAGAAATAGGGAAGAAATACTTAGAAGAGTTGAAGAATTCTACAAAAATCTATACGAAAGTAACAGTGAATTAAACGAAGACATTGAAATAGTCGAAGGAACAGCTCCTAAAATCTTAAAAGAAGAAGTTTCATTTGCAATAAAAAATATGAAGAAAGGAAGAGCCCCTGGTGATGATGGTATTACATTGGATATCTTAAAAGAAGCTGTAGAACATGAAGAAGACATACTCGCAAAATTCTATACCAAACGCTCAACAATGGTAACATACCAAACCAATGGGATTCTGCAACAGTAATTCTTTTGCATAAAAAAGGTGATAAAGAGGATTTAAAAAATTACCGACCAATTAGCTTGTTACCTGCTATTTATAAAATCTTCACAAAAGTGCTAACACATCGCCTTCAGATAAAATTAGATGTAGCTCAACCAAGAGAACAAGCTGGATTTCGAAGTGGATTCAGTACAGTGGACCATATTCAAGTATTAAGAGAATTAATTGAAAGAACACATGAATATGAACTTCCATTGTGTGTTGCATTTATTGACTATGAGAAGGCCTTTGACTCTATAAAAACATCAGCAGTCATCAACTCTTTAAGATCAACAGACATTGAGGATGTGTACATTGACATGGTGAAATGTGTGTATAAAAATGTAAGTGCAAAATTTTGGTTATAAAATACCAAAACTATCAAACTTGGCAAAGGTGTGAGGCAGGGAGATACCATTTCTCCAAAACTTTTTACTTCAGCTTTACAGATGATTTTTCAGCAGATAAATTGGAATAACAAGGGAATAAAAATAAATGGTGAATATTTAAATCATCTGCGGTTTGCTGATGACATTGTTATTTTTTCAACGAACCCATTAGAACTCCAAGACATGGTACAGGAGCTCTCAACTAGAAGTAAAGAAGTTGGACTCAAGATGAACCTACAAAAACTAAGATCATGTTCAATAATTTCGTAGAGGAAACAAAAATACAAGTTGACAACATTGAGCTAGAAATTGCTGATTCATATATTTACCTTGGCCAGCTGATTTCAATGGATGGCAACATTATGAAAGAACTCAACAGACGTATTAAACTTGGCTGGAGTGCATTTGGAAGAAACAGTTTTATCCTGAAGGGGAAATTGCCTTTATGTCTAAAAAGAAAAGTCTTCAACCAGTGTGTATTGCCAGTCCTCTCTTATGGATCAGAGACATGGAGTCTAACAGTTGGAGCAATACGAAAGTTACAGACAACGCAAAGGAGCATGGAGAGGTGCATGCTTGGAATAACCAGGAGAAAGATTGAAAAATAAACACTTGGGTGAGAGAGCAAACTAGAGTAGAGGACATCATTGTTAAAGTAAAAGGACTGAAATGGCGATGGGCTGGGCATATCGCAAGAAGAACTGATCAACGATGGACAACGCAAATTCTCAACTGGATTCCAAGAGACCACCGAAGACCTAGAAAACGTCCTCAAACTAGATGGGTGGATGAAATAAGAAAAGAGGTTGGGGTGACGTGGAAACGAATGGCACAGGATAGACTTGTTGGAAAACATTTGGAGAGACCTTCATCCAGCAGTGGGTAGATAATTGTTGAATTTGATGGTGATATAACTGTAGAAATGTTATTTAATAGTAGAAAGTAATTTTGAAATGCATTTATTTTAATTTTTAAATTAGGCAGGCGTCTTCTGATTTAAATGGCGTTGAAGTTTAGGAGTGTAAGAAACATTCATTCACTTTTAAATATATATTCTTATTCAGTAGTTTTAAAAGCGACTGTTCTTTGAATTGTTTTTTCGCTTCCTTTAAAACAAGTTCCTTAAAGCAGCAATATATATGTCTTTCTTTTACGGAAAATATATTTGCTGCACATTTCCTTTATTACGGTATATGCTGTTTATTTTCCGTTATGTCATAAATATTCTTGCCGTTCAACATATTTCTAAATTATCAAGTTAGCCCTTGCTACTTGCTATTTAAAGGATTGTTTTGGAGATATCCATTAAAACAAAACTGCCTTTTAAAGCAAGATACCATTTGACATAAAATTCGGATCCCTGAAGGAATATTGAATAAATCGCAATGCTATGTTTTTTGACTATCATAAGTAATTGGAATTTCGTAATATCTTCATTTACTTCCCATTCCCATTTATTGAAAATTGTCTTTGTTTTCGATGTCGTTTACTTTATGTCGTTCATTACCTGTTGTACATTTCTTTTGCTTACGTTTTATTGAGCCGTGGGATGAACCTAGGAAAAGTACATGTAGAATTATATTAACAAGGAGAGTACATGAAGTAGGAATCGAAAATGTGCTTCATTTTTGTTTTATAATAAAGTATAAACGTTTCAATAAGAAACTAAAACAAATCTACCTAAATCCCACATGATTGGGAGTTACAGCCCCATCAAATTTGGGGAGAAAAAGTTATTTTCGCCGAATTTGGCTTGATATGCGTTTTATTAACAGCAGAAACGGCGAGATATTTTTATAGCCATGCAGCTAAAAGAGAATAAAAAAAATCCTTCATTCGCGATGAAAACGTTATTGATTTTGATTTCATAAGAATCTATGCGGTATTTGCATAAATATTTAAAACTTTAATATTAGTGGATAGATGTCTCGTTTTAGTTATATAAAAAGCGTTCATTTCGCTTTAAAAAAATAATATACGTACTTGATTTTATTAAAAATTTTCCTACTTGGCTTTATTAAAAATTTAAAATGTTTATAAAAATGAACAAAAAAATGCAAAAAACAAATTGGATTTGAGCAATGACTACAATTAACAACCGAGAGATTTTCGCAATTTAACGTGTAATAAGAATTTTTGGAAAAAGTGAAACACCATTGTTTGACATTGAGAAATCTATTTGGTTTGAGAACGGGGTATGTGCTCTTATACCAAGCATATTTAATCACGTCACTGAACGTTGGAGCTGATAATTGGTTGTGTATTAATGAATGTAATTTTATCTGAAACGGAAATTAATATAGCAAATTAAATTATTGCTTTTGCTGAAACCATTGCCGAATTCGATACTTTCCAGTTTATGAACGATTTTAATTTTGATCTTTATTGTGAAAAACCTGTTAATAACAATGAAGATTGTCGATGGTTAGAATTGTCATACGACGAAACAACAATACGTTGCTAATATAGGGAACGTAATTTAAATGCTAAATACTATTAAAACACAAATGCATGAGAAATTTTAAAAGCCAGGTCCAATTTGGAGTTCCAATCATGAATTTGTCTGCAAATTTGGGTTCTTGATGTTGAATATTTTCCAAATTTTATAGAATTGTTTTTTGGGTTTTAAAGTGAAATTTGGTTAATGAAAAATTACCAAACTTTAAAAAATTAAAAGATACTGAACAAATAGAAAATGCAGCCATTGCGTTTATACTTCAAGCCTGTGAAAAAATGCAAAATTATTCGCACACTTGTATTTTTAATAGCGATCAAACAGTCTTTTCTAAAGAACTGACACCTACCCGCACCCTTTCGCCAAAAGGCGTACAACACATTTACAGTGTTGTTGAGAATAGTAATGCAATTTCGCATTCGTATACCGTACAATCCGTCATCGTAATTTAGAGTGGTACAATCTTAGCAAAATTTTTACTCGTACACCAAGAAAACACAGGTACTTTTGGCTCTCGTGTTCGCAGAAATTATTCAGCCAACCACCAAACGTAGTACTTACATACACAAAAAGTGGGAAATCCTGCAGAGATATTCATGAATTATTTCTAAAAGAAATAATAAAACCCCAATTAATAGATCAATATGGCGTAATTTTATTAAATTGCTGGACAGGACAGAAAAACAAGGAGCGAAAAAAGCAATTTAGGAGATAATTTCCTTAATTCAATCTTGCGATGGTATTTTTTCAGGCAGAGGAAATATTTCACAAAAACTATCACACAATATATTGTACTTCATCACTTTAATGACATTAATTTACACAAAAGAAATACTATAACAAAATTACACTCATTAATACACAACGAATTATCAGCTCTAACGTTCAATGATATGATTAAATATACTTGATTTATGAGCACATACCCGTTTTCAAACAAAGTACATTTCGTAATGTCAAACAAGTGTATTTCACTTTTTCCAAAAATTCATGTTACACATTAAATTGTGAAAATCCCTCGTTTATTAGTTGCAGTCATTGTTCAAACCCAATTTGTTTTTTGCATTTTCTTGTTCATTTTCATACACATTTTTAACTTTTAATAAAGCCAAGTAGGTATATTTTTAATAAAGCCAAGTAGGCATATTTTTAATAAAGCCAAGTATGTATATTATTTTTTAAAGCAAAATAAAAGCTTTTTATAACTAAAACGAGACATCTATCCACTAAAAATAAAGTTCTAAATATTTATGCAAATACATGGATAAATTTTTATGAAAACAAAATCGATAATATTTTTATCATGAATGAAGGATTGTTTATTAATTCTAGTTTGGTGACATCACTTCAAAAATATCTCACCATTCCTGCGGTTAATAAAAAGCTTATCAAGTAAAATTTGCTGAAAATAACCTTTTCTCGCCAAATTTGATAGGGCTATAACTCCGCCCTATGTTGTATTAATAAATAAAAATATTTTTTTAGTTTCTTATAGAAACTAATGTACTTTATTATAAACCTAAAATGAAGCATATTTTCGATTCTCACTTCGTGTCCTCTCCTTGTAAGATAGTTCTTGCTTCAAGATTTTAATTTACTTAAATTAAGGGCAATTTAACGCACAAGGCACAAAGTTGATTATCGTTAAATATTTATGTTTAGTTGTAGTGTATTGAGTCATTATTTTTGTAATCGAATTTCATAACTGTTTGCACAAAGAGCACAACACATCATCTAATATTGACTCCCCCTTTTAAATTTATGTCCTCTTTATATGGATTTTTTAATTGCCTCTAAACGTTTTCAGCTAGATATTGAGTGTCTCGAAATACTCTGATACATTTGTTAATGAAAGTTTAAAACTATTTCAACTAGTGACAGCAATTTAGATTTTTCAAAATCGTTGGAGAGACCCAAGCAAATGTGTATAAAGAAATATAAAAATAAAATTTTAATTTATTACGGGACCTTCAGCGACAATCTCCAATGTAATTCTACGCCTATGACCATGTATATGTAGAAAACACACATGCTTTTAATTAACTTTCATATAATTTCCAAATATTAGAATGCGTGATCTAGTTTGGTATGAACGAATGATGCGTTTAAATTATCGGAATTTTCTTTTGACCTTATTCAGACAGCGAATATTATTTATATACGACATTAAAGCTTGCATGAATTTCATAATATGCACAGTTCATATCCGTTGTTCCTATTATGAGCAGTTTGTGCAAACTGCAGTTGAATTTCCATATATCCAACAGCGATGTATCGAAAATCCCTACATATCGAAATTTTTCTAAATCCCCTTATCATTACATAGAAAAACGGCTTTTATATCGATTTTTTTTCACGATAATTTGGAATTGTTCACCCGCAGTAACGAAGAAAATCATTAATAAAAAAAATGCCGATAGCATGAGAGGAATAAAAACAGGATGCAGACAATAGATGTTGCCTGAAATTTGACATTTCACCAAGTAGGGTGTCAAAGAATTTTCGTAATTTTTTCATAATTATCATGAATACTATTGAAGTTTTCGTAAATTATATGAAACGTTCCGAAACATCGTTCTGTTCAATTCGCCGAAAAAACATATTCTTGCCGATATATTTCCCGTAATTAGTAATTATGAACAATTTACGATGAGTTATGATGAAAATTTTCTGTGCAAAAATATACTTTTAAGTTTATAACACAAATATAAATTCATATAAATGATGTATAAACATGATACAGTTCGAAGTATTTTCAGAACATTTCCCCTTAATTTATCTTTATAATTATCTGTATGAACAAAATTTGTACAATTGTAATGTGATTCATATGCACGTATTTATAAGGGAATGTTCATTTGTTAGGAAACAGATGTATTTGAATACAAAATACTACACAATACATATGAATTAAAATAAAATAATAGTTTCTGTTTATCAAAGTTATTTTATGGAATCATTGACTGATACATAGAATTTGTATTGTATATGCTCACAAAATATACATATAGCCTGTGAAAGAATAGTTATATTAATTATCATAGAAACATGTATATAATATAAAAATACATATGCTGCATTAACTTGCCAAATCAATATATTAAACGTATAATAGCATACAATATTAAAAGAAAACTATATGATTTTTTTTAATTTAAAGAAGGTTTGAATACAAAGGTAAACATTCTGCATTACCTTGGACATTAGGATTTCTTAAAGATATACTTTGTGGGAGGATTTTTAATTTCCATGGAGGATTTTCCCCACCGCTGTATAAACTACTTCCAAAATTCCATCAGAAATCAATGATTCGAAATAAAACAGTTTAGGTAACATTAATAATATCGACTTCCAATATCACATCACAAATCAGCCGTTTAAAAACTGCCTTGGGGGCAATTTGTGGAGAAAATACGGAAAAGAAAATCCCGAAGTCCTATCACTAAGACAAATACAATTTCTTATAACCGCATTCCCGCCAAAGGAGGGTAAATAACGTTTCAAACTTTGAACGAATAAAACAAAAAGAGGCAGTGTATTGCATTTCACACACCACTAATCTCTAAGAACAACATAAGCGTTTCTCAGCAAGTCATTACCCGTAGAATAGTTTACGAAACAAAACTGTTACTACTTATATTCAAAAACCCAATTCTTTTCCTGTTAAATGTGCAATATCTTAGACTAAGTTCCTCGATACTTTTTGCCGTTATTGAGGAATTTAATAATGAGGCATAATAATAAAGTGTAAAGGTGCAAAAAAAGGAAGGAACAAGGAAGGACAAGGAGCGAAAAGAAAGGAACTTGGATAATGGAATTTTAAAACTTTCAGAGGAAACTGACATGCTATAAACCACAGTGAGTTTGAATTTGGTGTAACTTTTAAAACATAGACCTATCTCCATGCATTAAAAATATTTCACTCAAAGGCGCAGAGAATTAACTATCAGTGCTTTCATCTAAGACGCTTTTAGAAAAATATAAGTAAGCTTTTTTTGGGGGGGCATTTTAGCTTTTAAATATACTATTATCCTGCATTAGACTGCAGTAGGTAAACATGTATTTTATATAGTCATAGCCATAATGCGGCTTTTTTCTTCACAATTTGTTTAACTGTAACTACTAATTAATTTTTGTGGTCAACATTTTGATTACTGTGAGTTTCTTTATCGCGGGAGGAGTCTAAATATCTTTTAAATAAATGCGCACATGATTTTTATAGATTTGATAAACCCACGGATAAAGAAATTAAAGAAACAATTGATACAAAAATTTGCTTTGAGGGCGTTAATACGGGAACTTTTTCATAAATTATCAAATTTAAAATAACATGAACTTGACGAAATAACTAACATGAAATAATTTTAACCTGATGAAATAATATGAACTTGATGAGATAACATAAATTTGATGAGATAACATAAACTTGATGAGATAACATGAACTTGATGAGATAACATAAACTTGATGAGATAACATAAACTTGATGAGATAACATAAACTTGATGAAAGAACATGAACTTGATGAAAGAACATGAACTTGATGAAAGAATATGAACTTGATGAAAGAATATGAACTTGATGAAAGAACATAACTTAATGAAATAAGAAAAATTTGATAAAATAACAACTTAATGAAGTATATGTATGTGTAATTTCATCATATTTATGATAAAAAAACATATGTAATGAATAGATAAAATATTTTCAGTAATTATATGATAAGCATGAGAGTAATATTATTACTCTCATGCTTATCATGTTATGAGGATACACATTAAAATATTTTACTTTCTAAATATATTTGAATACTTTGGGACATCCTAACCTTCACCTACTAATCAATTATAATTTTCCCGCGGGTTATTAGGTTTTCGTAACACGAGTTTGATATATATGGCAACATCGGAGGACTAATTAATAGGGAAAATCGATCAACAGTCTACTAGCGCAATAAACAGCAAACAATAACCTATAGTATGCAGAATTAAGCCCAATCTACAATTGGGATTTCGATTAAGTTTACATTTTCCGATAAAACGTAGGTAAGTTAAACCTGGCGGTTAAAAAAACTTAAATATATTGTTATTTTTATTACGCATTTTGTATTCAAAAATTGGTTTAAACGACACGTTTCATAAATTCTAGATTTTCAATAATAATTTCTTCCTGAGAGTCGTTGTACTATAATTTCCATAAATTAATAGTTACGCTGAAAAAGACACAGTTTCTAACACCTGGTAAGTCGTCTTTTCCGACCATTGTTTATTAAATAAACTGGTCTCGGTTGATGTTTGAATCTCAGTCACAGTACAGCCAATTTTCGGAGAATAACCAGTTCACAGTGATAAGCTTAAATGAGCTCATGAGAAGACGAATTACAGGTCACCTGTAGTTTAGCACTTCTCCGGCAAAAGAGAGACCTGGGATCGTGTCCCACAACGTTTCCACCAATTATTTCCTTTCTGCGAATCATTGTACTATAGTAGAAACATATATAAGTCTTTAGTACATAGGAGTGACACTCAATTAGTTAATGAATTATAAAAGTCTATATCCTAAATTTTAAAGAAAAACTTCAACTGGAATCTAATTACAAGCATATTAAGAAAGAATCTATCCCAAAGTAACAATTTAACAGTTTTGGAAAATTTGTTTGTTTTACAGCACAAGCGCAATAAGTCATTCTACGTCGGCACTTACAATTTCCACAGAATCCGAACCCCTTAAGGAATAGAAAACCAATCCCCTGGCTACAATGAGTAGTGTGTCAATAAGCGTTCCATTTTGGCAGATTTATGAGATTAACGATGGCTATCGACTGGCTTAACAAAAGCGTTACCAATGCATCACTACAAGGCTAAATTCTGAAAGATAACCTCATAACAAAAAGCTTCGGCTTTATATTCTTTTCCAAGTCTAACACAAAGATTAAAGCATAAAAGATCACATATTACTTCTTTTTTCTACTATATTGATCTCCTGTATTGCCTACAATATATACCATACAAAATGTATCTCGCCCTGCGGTGGCGCAGTGTGGTAACGCGTTCTCCTAGTGCGCCGCTAATCCGGGTTCGACTCCCAGCAGTGCAAAGAACGCTTACTCAGAGATCTCATAAAGATCGCACTGCTCACTGTAGTCCGGGGTTTGGTTCCCTAGGCCTTAAGAGGTTCGGATTCCTCGGAAAACAGTAGGTCCCGGCGCAGCATGACCACTGTAGTCTTTGAGCCGTAAAACCAAAACGCAAAGCAATCAACAAAATGTATCTCAAACTGAGCTGAATAAATATTATGATCGCTATATATTGATATAGTTCACAGCACGCGAAAGAAATATTAAACAATATTTTTAACCTGGAATTCTTGACACAGTTCAGTCTCATACAAAGCCCCCAAAACTGTCCCTATATCTTCTTAAAATACACACGGTGCCCAGTAAATACGTTTTTTTACAAGTCATGTCTCTGTAATGCTCAAATTTTCCAAGATTTCTTTGAAGTAGGATGTAATAACTCACAGTGCACCAAACGCTGTAGGGATTAAACAACAGATTATTAGCAGAGCACATCGAGTTACATAGATATTTTTCCAAGGACTATTGAATTATATTGCTAGATCACGATATTTAG
The DNA here is from genome assembly GCA_006491805.2 of Dysdera silvatica. Classification (NCBI taxonomy): domain Eukaryota; kingdom Metazoa; phylum Arthropoda; class Arachnida; order Araneae; family Dysderidae; genus Dysdera; species Dysdera silvatica. The sequence continues at coordinate 20,915,892 of QLNU02015359.1, read as the reverse complement.
TGATTTTTTTCAAGATCTTTTGTCACAAAGGATTGCAATGTCTATAAAGTGAATCTGTTTACCTTTAATCCATGTTTTAATCGGTCATTATTTTAAGCACCGGTCTGTGTGTAGACGAAAGTCCGAAACGATTGATCTTCCCCATTTTCAGTAATTAGTTTGTTTCGTGCTCCCAGTTGTTATATCATCATCATCATCATCATATTCAACCATTATCTATCCACTGCTGGATGAAGGTCTCTCCAAATGCTTTCCACACAAGTCTATCCTGAGCAATTCGCTTCCACGTCACCCCAACCTGTTTTCTTATTTCATCCACCCATCTAGTTTGAGGACGTTTTCTAGGTCTTCGGTGGTCTCTTGGAATCCAGTTCAGAATTTCTGTTGTCCATCGTTGATCAGTTCTTCTTGCAATATGCCCAGCCCATCGCCATTTCAGCCCTTTTACTTTAACAATGATGTCCTCTACTCTAGTTTGCTCTCTCACCCAAGTGTTTCTTTTTCGATCTCTCCTAGTTATTCCAAGCATGCACCTCTCCATGCTCCTTTGCGTTGTCTGTAACTTTCGTATTGCTCCAACTGTTAGACTCCATGTCTCTGATCCATAAGAGAGGACTGGCAATACACACTGGTTGAAGACCTTTCTTTTTAGACACAAAGGCAATTTCCCCTTCAGGATAAAACTGTTTCTTCCAAATGCACTCCAGCCAAGTTTAATACGTCTGTTGAGTTCTTTCATAATGTTGCCATCCATTGAAATCAGCTGGCCAAGGTAAATATATGAATCAGCAATTTCTAGCTCAATGTTGTCAACTTGTATTTTTGTTTCCTCTACGAAATTATTGAACATGATCTTAGTTTTTTGTAGGTTCATCTTGAGTCCAACTTCTTTACTTCTAGTTGAGAGCTCCTGTACCATGTCTTGGAGTTCTGATGGGTTCGTTGAAAAAATAACAATGTCATCAGCAAACCGCAAATGATTTAAATATTCACCATTTATTTTTATTCCCTTGTTATTCCAATTTATCTGCTGAAAAATCATCTGTAAAGCTGAAGTAAAAAGTTTTGGAGAAATGGTATCTCCCTGCCTCACACCTTTACCAATTTTGATAGCTTCGGTATCTTTATGTAACCGAAATTTTGCACTTGCATTTTTATACACACGTTTCACCATGTCAATGTACACATCCTCGATGTCTGCTGATCTTAAAGAGTTGATGACTGCTGATGTTTTAATAGAGTCAAAGGCCTTCTCATAGTCAATAAATGCCACACACAATGGAAGTTCATATTCATGTGTTCTTTCAATTAATTCTCTTAATACTTGAATATGGTCCACTGTACTGAATCCACTTCGAAATCCAGCTTGTTCTCTTGGTTGAGCTGCATCTAATTTTTTCTGCAGGCGATGTGTTAGCACTTTTGTGAAGATTTTATAAATAGCAGGTAACAAGCTAATTGGTCGGTAATTTTTTAAATCCTCTTTATCACCTTTTTTATGCAAAAGAATTACTGTTGCAGAATCCCATTGGTTTGGTATGTTACCACTGTTGAGGCATTTGGTAAAGAATTTTGCGAGTATGTCTTCTACATGTTCTCCAGCTTCTTTTAAGATATCTAATGTAATGCCATCATCGCCAGGGGATCTTCCTTTCTTCATACTTTTTATTGCAAATGCTACTTCTTCTTTTAAGATTTTAGGAGCTGTTCCTTCGACTATCTCAGAGTCTTCGTTTAATCCACTGTTTCCCTCATACAGCTTTCTGTAGAATTCTTCAACTCTTCTAAGTATTTCTTCCCTATTTCTTGTTACAGTGCCATCCTCTCCTTTTAATGCAATGATGTGTTTCTTCCCAATAGACAAACTCCCTTTAACAACCCTAAGGCTCTTGTTGCTTTCAATGGCCTTCCTTACTAACTCACAATTGAATTTTCTTATATCTTCTTTCATGTTTTTGCGCAAAGTTTTGCAAAGTTCTACATACTCGATCTTGCAACTGGTATTTTGATTGTCCACCTTCATAAGTCTTCGCCTTTTCATGAGTTGTTTCGTCTTCTCAGATAATTTGCTATTCTGCTTTTTACATGTTACACCACCAATTTCCCCAGCAGTTTCAATTATTGTCTTAACAATGTTTTCATTTGCTTCTGAGATATCAATTTCTTCAATAAGTCCTTCCAGTGCAGAAAAGCGATTTTTTAATTCCAACTTGAATGCCTCGGTATTTTCTTTTAATTTCTTTAAATCCACCCTCTTACATACTTGTTTCCTAATGAGCTTCTGCCTTTCTAGTTTAGTATTTAAGTGCATTTTACATCTCACCATTCGATGATCACTTCCAGTATTAAATCTGTTCAGTATGCTGCAATCTTCAATAATTGATTTCTTGTTTGCCAGTATATAGTCAATTTCGCTGGTTCCTCCATTGGGGTGTTTCCATGTCCATTTTCTTTGTAGTTTCTTCTTAAAAAATGAATTCATGATGCTAAGATTTTCAGCTTCGGCAAATTCTATGAGTTGATCGCCACGTTCATTCCTTTCCCCGTATCCGTATTTACCAACCGATGTCTCTCCTTGTTCCTGTTGTCCAATTCTTGCATTAAAATCTCCCATGATGAGCTTGATATGTTGTTTCCCTTTGGTGTGTAACTCTTTGATTTCTTCATAAAATTCTTCAACCTCTTCGTCGGTATGGCTTGATGTTGGTGCATATACCTGTACTATTTGAAGTTGGTATCGCTGGGTTAGTTGAACAACAAGCCTCGCTGCTCGATCTGATGTACTTTCAACTTCCAGAAGACAGTCTTTAATTCTTTTGTTGATTAAGAAGCCAACACCACTTGTTCTTCCAGTTTCCGTTCCTCTATAGTAAAACAAATGTCCGCTTTTCAGTTCCACCAACTCTTCACCTTTTCTTCTAATTTCACTGAGTCCTACAATGTCCCATTTGATCTTGTCAAGTTCTTCTTCCAATTCCTGAAGTTTTGCTTCAGAAGCAAGGGATCGTCCATTATACGTTGCCAAGGTCAATAACAAACGGCAGCCTGGGCCATTCCAGTGATTCTTAGCACCCCCTGCTTTCATGCCACGCTGACCGCTGCCTTGATCAGGAGCACTCCAGCACCTGGAGACTAGGGGCCATGGTTTCTGGTGTGTCAACATAATGGAGGAATTAGCCATAATTTCACCACGCTGGCTAGACGGGTTGGTGAATTAGCCCTCCCCTTCCGCCTTTCTATCCGTGTAGCAAATATTAATTTGCCACATAAATAGAAAGCTCAGCCTGCACCACTTGAAGGCGGGGTAGGACACTAGGTTACTGGCCTGGCCGGTTCCACACATCGTCACATACGTTCAGCGTGTGGGTCTCCTTCCAGTTAGATACCAGCAACCCTTTTGCAGGCCATATATATATATATATATATATATATCATCATCATCATATTCAACCATTATCTATCCACTGCTGGATGAAGGTCTCTCCAAATGCTTTCCACACAAGTCTATCCTGGGCCATTCGTTTCCACGTCACCCCAACCTCTTTTCTTATTTCATCCACCCATCTAGTTTGAGGACGTTTTCTAGGTCTTCGGTGGTCTCTTGGAATCCAGTTCAGAATTTCTGTTGTCCATCGTTGATCAGTTCTTGCAATATGCCCAGCCCATCGCCATTTCAGCCCTTTTACTTTAACAATGATGTCCTCCACTCTAGTTTGCTCTCTCACCCAAGTGGTCCTTTTCCGATCTCTCCTAGTTATTCCAAACATGCACCTCTCCATGCTCCTTTGCGTTGTCTGTAACTTTCGTATTGCTCCAACTGTTAGACTCCATGTCTCTGATCCATAAGAGAGGACTGGCAATACACACTGGTTGAAGACCTTTCTTTTTAGACACAAAGATAATTTCCCTTTCAGGATAAAACTGTTTCTTCCAAATGCACTCCAGCCAAGTTTAATACGTCTGTTGAGTTCTTTCATAATGTTGCCATCCATTGAAATCAGCTGGCCAAGGTAAATATATGAATCAGCAATTTCTAGCTCAGTGTTGTCAACTTGTATTTTTGTTTCCTCTACAAAATTATTGAACATGATCTTAGTTTTTTGTAGGTTCATCTTGAGTCCAACTTCTTCACTTCTAGTTGAGAGCTCTTGTACCATGTCTTGGAGTTCTAATGGGTCCGTTGAAAAAATAACAATGTCATCAGCAAACCGCAGATGATTTAAATATTCACCATTTATTTTTATTCCCTTGTTATTCCAATTTATCAGCTGAAAAATCATCTGTAAAGCAGAAGTAAAAAGTTTTGGAGAAATGGTATCTCCCTGCCTCACCCCTTTGCCAAGTTTGATAGTTTTGGTATCTTTATGTAACCGAAATTTTGCACTTGCATTTTTATACACACGTTTCACCATGTCAATGTACACATCCTCAATGTCTGTTGATCTTAAAGAGTTGATGACTGCTGATGTTTTTATAGAGTCAAAGGCCTTCTCATAGTCAATAAATGCAACACACAATGGAAGTTCATATTCATGTGTTCTTTCAATTAATTCTCTTAATACTTGAATATGGTCCACTGTACTGAATCCACTTCGAAATCCAGCTTGTTCTCTTGGTTGAGCTGCATCTAATTTTTTCTGCAGGCGATGTGTTAGCACTTTTGTGAAGATTTTATAAATAGCAGGTAACAAGCTAATTGGTCGGTAATTTTTCAAATCCTCTTTATCACCTTTTTTATGCAAAAGAATTACTGTTGCAGAATCCCATTGGTTTGGTATGTTACCGCTGTTAAGACATTTGGTAAAGAATTTTGCAAGTATGTCTTCTACATATTCTCCAGCTTCTTTTAGGATATCTAATGTAATACCATCATCACCAGGGGCTCTTCCTTTCTTCATATTTTTTATTGCAAATGAAACTTCTTCTTTTAAGATTTTAGGAGCTGTTCCTTCGACTATTTCGGCGTCTTCGTTTAATCCACTGTTACTTTCATATAGTTTTTTGTAGAATTCTTCAACTCTTCTAAGTATTTCTTCCCTATTTCTTGTTACGGTGCCATCCTCTCCTTTTAATGCAATGATGTGTTTCTTCCCAACAGATAAACTTCCTTTAACAACCCTAAGGCTCTTGTTATTTTCAATGGCTTTCCTTACTAGCTCACAGTTGAATTTTCTTATGTCTTCTTTCATGCTTTTGCGCAGAGTTTTACAAAGTTCTATGTACTCAATCCTGGAACTGGTATTTCGATTGTCCACCTTCATATCTCTTCGCCTTTTCATGAGCTGTTTCGTCTTCTCAGATAATTTGCTATTGTGCTTTTTACAGGTTACACCACCAATTTCCCCAGCAGTTTCAACTATTGTCTTAACAATGTTTTCATTTGCTTCTGAGATATCACTTTCATCAATAAGTCCTTCCAGTGCAGAAAAGCGATTTTTTAATTCCAACTTGAATGCCTCGGTATTTACTTTCAGTTTCATTAGATCCACCCTCTTACTTACTTGTTTCCTAATGAGCTTCTGTCTTTCTAATTTAGTATTTTAGCACACTTTACATCATTAACATTCAAGAGATCACCTGGTATTAAATCTGTTCCAGCACGCAACCTTCAATACTGATTTTGTTTAGATATAATAATTTCACCAGTTCCCCTGTAGTTTTAGTGTTTCGTCCATTTTCTTTGCGGTTTCTTCTTAAAAAATGAATTCATGATGCTAAGGTTTTCAGCTTCTGCAAATTCGATGAGTTGATCGCCACGTTCATTCCTTTCCCCATATCCGTATTTACCAACCGATGTCTCTCCTTGTTCCTGTTGTCCAATTCTTGCATTGAAATCCCCCATGATGAGCTTGATATGTTGTTTCCCTTTGGTGTGTAACTCTTTGATTTCTTCATAA
>QLNU02015359.1:20850903-20898523 GCA_006491805.2 Dysdera silvatica | reverse complement strand
TTTGCAACCAGAATTGTTTCTATCCTCCGAAGTTTCTACTTCGGGTTGTCTTTAGTTCCACCAACAAGATCGTTTCGACACAGCTGAAGGATACCATCCCTGATGTTGATTATTGCGGCGTCTACATAATAGAATGCAAAGACTGTGAAAAACGTTTGGTTGGGCGGACGAGAAGAGCACTTCGCTTTAGGATTAAGGAGCATCGGAATTATGTTCTTCATCAAGGATTCCAAAAATCATCTTTAGCAAAATATTATTGGTGCGAAAGCCACCGCTTTGCCTTCTTCGATGCTAACTATTAGAAGGAATTCGCTGTCCGTCCGACTTGAATTTCTAAGAAACGGTCCACATCTATCAAATAAGTAAATACGCCGTGAATGATCGGGAAGAAAGCGTGTGTTCCGAATCACTAAAGAAAATGTTCCCGCAAATTAACCATTAATTTTGCTTGCTCCGTTTATTTCAGTTTTATTTTTCAACCTGTTTTACTTTAACTGCCTTTCCAGCCTCCCCGTGCAACAACAAGGAACTGTTCCATGAACTTCTCGCATTTACTGATTCCGCTAACGGAGACTTGACTTGACTTGACTCATTGACTTGAGTGTTAGCTTTCTTTTTTCACTTTCTACAGTTTACGTTCTACGGTATGACAGCGTTTGAACAGCAACATTAACCAATTTATTAGTTGTATCATTCTGACGAAAATAGACACGTGCTATTGAAACAGTTGTCAATGTTTTCAAAATTAAATTGCGTTAATTTGTGTTTTTATATTTATTTGCATTGCTATTCGTTACTAACTGGGCGTGAATCTCCAAAATGCTTCTTTGTTTCTTTGTACATCGTGATGCTAGAACATCTAAGGTGATGCACTAGAATCTACCATTTTCTGAGGAATCTGGATATGATAGTTATATCTGAGATATAATTAGGTAGATCTGACTGGATATATAAATGGGGTATAAATTTAATTTTACTTCGTTACGTAACTTTCTATATAGAATTGTCTTACTAATTATTATTAAATGGAGTAGGGCCTCCGAGAGGGGGGGGAGCCAGCGGGGCTATTTGGCCCGGGCCTCGCTTTATTGGAAAGCCTCAAATTTTGCCTTAAAAAAAAAAGAATTGTTCCCCAATATAATTGTCGCATTCTTAATTTTTCGGTGCATAAGATTGAGAACAGTCAATAGTAGTTTGCGTTACAAATTACATTTTCTTCATTTATTATATTTTCATCATATACATTTTCAGCCATTACCCTATATGTTCAAATTACAGTACTTGTATATTATTGACATTTGTCATTAGTAATTTTTCTCATTTTTGACTGAAAGTGAAGGCCCATGGAAATGTGGAGGTGGGGAGGCAAATGTCCAGGGACCCCTATATCATAAGGGGCTCAGAGCAAAATTTTTAGTTTTCCTTTTACAAATTATTATTATATTAAATACATATAAATGCAACACAAAAAATTATTAAATGAAATAAAAATAAAAACACATTAACACAGTTAAAATAAATACGATGGTTTATAGCTATTTCGGAAGCGTGTTTAGGCTTCCTTCTTCAGAACCCTAGTTACACTAACATGGTCCACGTGCTAGAATGTCTGTCGATGCCAAATTTCTAGTTGAAAATTAGTTCGGGTAAACCAGTTGTGGGTCCGTTTCCGTGTCTTTTGCTATGGGATGAATGAATTTCTCTAAATAGAGGACATAGAATTGAACGGAAGCTGATCGTTAACAGTGAAAGAGGAATGCGAAAGAATATGGACGGCTTCAAAGAAATTGAGGCCGGCTGGTGAAGAAACTTTCTCTATTAGATGGGCCTTGTCGAAAGAAAATTTATGGCCAGCTTCCCAGGCGTGTTTGGCCAAAGCAGATTTTTCCAGTTGTTGTTTACGCACGTAGGCTTCATGCTCTTTAAGCCGAAATCGAAGGGCCCGACGTGTTTGACCAATATAAACACGATTACACTGGCATGGGATGGAGTAAATTCCAAAATAATTGCAATCAGGAATAATATCCTTGAGTTTGGAATAACCGAGTTTATTGATTGGAGTAAAAGTGACCTTGAAATTAAATTTACGGAGGATGGAAGCAATTTTTGAAGAAATTCGTGGAACGAAAGGAATGCTGATAAAATTACAAGGAGAGGAATCAATCAAGAGTGTACTGCACAGCTTGGGTCTAGTGAGTTTCTTCAAAGCGTCGTCAATAATGGTAGGATTGTAACCACGATCTCGAGCGATGTCAAGAATATGGTTAAGTTCAATCTTGAGTAATTCTTCAGATGATGACAATTTTAGAGTACATGAGACCAAACCTGTAGAACGTGCTTATCGTCTAATTTTGTGGATGGGCGGAAGCAGCATGCGGCGTTTGGCTAACAGCAAAATGTTTCCGATATACGCTGGTTTGGAACCCGGACGGCGATCTATGTACCAAAACGTCCAGGAAAGGCAATGAACCGTTGTTTTCTTCTTCCAAAGTGAATTGTATGTGAGGGTTGACGGAATTTAAGGTGGTGAGAATTGTAGAGAGATCTGAACAATCGTTTGGAAGGATAGCGAATGTGTCATCCACATATCTAATCCACAGTTTAAATGGTATGCGATTGAGAATATCCTCTTCGACGTAATATATATAAATATCACATAAAACGGGTGAAAGAGGATTTCTCCATGGCAAGGCCATCAGTTTGCGAAAATAATTGATCACGGAAAGAAAAGCAAGTCTGTGTGATACAGATCTCCGTAAATTTGACTAATTCACGGATTTCAGCATCAGCAAAATGAAATTCTTTCATACGAAAGATAAGAGCTTCAAGAGCTCCCTGAACGGGAACATTTGTGAAAAGGCTTTTGACATCGAACGAGACTATTTTTGAAGAAGCGAAAGAAGAAAGGGAATTTAATTTGGAAATGAAGTCAGAAGAATTAAGGACAGTATCATGGTTGTTAGCCAGGAGAGGAGAAAATCTGCGGACGAGAAATTTGGCTAGGGGATGGGTTGCAGTACCGATGTTGGAGACTATGGGCCGCAATGGAATGCCGGGTTTATGAACCTTCGGGAGGCAATACAGTCTTGCGACATTAGCAATAGAAGGAACTACGGATTTGTTAGTTTCGGGATCCAAGATGTTTGATGACCGGACTATTTTACTAACATTAGAGAGTTGATCGGAAGATGTGTTTTTCTTGAGCACTTTATAAGGACCTTCACTGATGAGGTTGTCGACTCCTTCAATGTATTTCTCTTTGTCCATAACTACTATCTGCCCGCCTTTGTCTGCTTTAGTGATAATCAAATTATCGTTTGAATATAGATGTTATGGACAAAGAGAAATACATTGAAGGAGTCAACAGCCTCATCTGGTCACTTTTACTCCAATCAATAAACTCGGTTATTCCAAACTCAAGGATATTATTCTGATTTAAATTATTTTGGAATTTACTCCATTCCATGCCAGTGTAATCGTGTTTATATTGGTCAAACACGTCGGGCCCTTCGATTTCGTCTTAAAGAGCATGAAGCCTACGTGCGTAAACAACAACTGGAAAAATCTGCTTTGGCCAAACACGCCTGGGAAGCTGGCCACAAATTTTCTTTCGACAAGGCCCATCTAATAGAGAAAGTTTCTTCACCAGCCGACCTCAATTTCTTCGAAGCCTTCCATATTCTTTCGCATTCCTCTTCTACTGTTAACGATCAGCTTCCGTTCAATTCCATGTCCTCTATTTGGAGAAACTTCATTCGTCCCATAGCAAAAGACGCGGCTACGGACCCACAACTGGTTTACCCGAACTAATTTTGGACTAGCAATTTGGCATCGATAGTTTTTCTAGCACGTGTGCCACATTAGTGTAACTAGGGTTCTGAAGAAGGAAGCCTAAACGCGCTTCCGAAATAGCTATAAACCATCGTATTTATTTTAACTGTGTTAATGTGTTTTATTTTATTTAATATTTTGCGCAGTGTGTCGTTTCATCTTTACTACAAAAAATCATGCTGAGGAAAATAAACAGAGTTTGGGGAGGTGGGGAGGATTCGATCTGCTAAACCATCCAGGGGTCTGTCACTACTGTCCCCGGACGTGTTGACCTTAGGGGGGCCTCCCAAAAGAAAGTGGTCCGGGTCTCTCTGATCTTCTCGGAGGACCTGCCATGGAGAATAAAAGCGAATATTATTATTTATGGAAAGAGTGAAAATTAATATGCATTCGTTTAACGAGTCTACTAGTTTCTAAATATTGCACGTCTTTCTTTTAAAATTATTAAATTACAAAAAACGGAGGATTCGTTTGAGACTAGTATTACCACATACCCTACACTGTGAACTTCGATTTAACATGACGCGAAGATTGAGCTTCAAAAATAAGACCTTATAGTTTATGGCAGAGATATCAATAACGTGCACACGTAGAGAGGCAAGCAAAAAATCCGTAGTTCACCATTTTTATTATTCAATTCCGACAGACATGCAGTTCTGCGTTTTCTTCCCTTTTTTCCATTTTTCTTATTGGCAGTTGAACCTACTGGTGTGCAAACCCGCTCTCACATGACGCTCCAATATACCCAGATTGGTATACGTAGAAATATATATGATGTGGGGAAAAAAGGCAATATATTGCTCATTAAATATTGAATATCCTCTTTCTGGATCATTGAATATATTATTTGCCAAATATTTTACAAAAAGTATTACAAACTATTTCGTTTTTATTTTATTTTAAATGTAACGTTTTGATAATAAACATTTCAAATAATTCCCGTAAATATACATTTGAACGTAGGACAATTCAATAGTTTTAATAATAATAATAATAATAATAATAATAATAATAATAGGGTTTTGTATATTTTCAAAACGGCAAATATATATATATATATTTATTCCCATACCATCGTATATAATATATAGGTGTGGTTGTGTGGTTATTGGCATTCCAAATGTATCTGCACTTACTTATTAATAATTTTCATTTATTTACTTCCATTTTTCACCAATTTACATATTTAGTTTTCTGCAGTTTCATCTATATTTTTACGGTATTTTAATAGTTATATATTATTTATCATAATAATTACTGTAGCTTTAAGCGCGCTCTTTATTCCGTTTTCTATTTTGTTTTAATACATTTCAATACGCCCCTTCCTCTCTGCATTAAATTTATCATAGACATTTTCCATATTTTTTTGGAACATATTTTTGTCTATTCCAACATTTACCTTTGTATTATATTTTTATCACTTTTTTAATAAATGATGATGTATATGCGTTTTATTTGAGATAAAAAAATTAATTAATTTAATTTTTCATTTATATGTTTACTCTTTGGATGTTTGTTTTACATTCATACAGTTCCTTTATTACTGCCATCCGAATCACTTTCACACTCCTACACGCAATTGTACCTGTACGCTCTTGTTTGTGTATGTAAATAATTGCATGTACATTTCCATATCGATTTTATTTTTATAATTATTATCACATATTTTTATATTGTTAATTAATCATCTCTTTTTAATTTTATTTAATTAAAATTCTATAATTTTGTTACTTATAAAAAAAAATGTCTAACAAAAATCATATTCCGCATCCGTTGTCTCAAGGGTTTACAAGAATAGCGTCTGATCTTGTGCAAGGGCTGGTCAGGCGAAAAATACGTTACCTTTTGCATAAAACTTCTTGGACAATTTACAACCCCCTTTAATGAAAAAATATCAGACTTGCATTGATAAAGATATAAAAATTGTACCTCTATTAGGTAGAGAAAACCTTCTTTAAAGAAGATTGTGACATATACTGTGAAATCAAAAACTGCGTTTACATTGTAAAATGCAAGCTTTACAATATGGGTTATGTTGGGCCGTGGGCGTACGCAGAAAGTTCGTAAAGGGGGGTTATAAGCTGAATAGGGATTACCGAGCTGCAACTCGCATATTCCTATGTTAAATATACAAAATTTCATTGCAATGGGGGTTACAACCCCCATCAACAACCTCCTACCTACGCCAATATGTTGGGAAAACAAAGAACAGTCTCAACATTCGCATAAACTAGCATCGTTCGGACATGGAGTTACTTAAAAACAAGGACGACCTTGAGCTACAACGCTACCAAAATCACAATTTAAGAACGTTATTAAAACTATTATTGTCGCTGAAGAAAACCTACAAAATAGATTGGCCATGGAAAACAGGATGACGATGATAATACAGCATAAAACGCTTTACCTGTATGGATTGAATAATTTCTTCAATAGAAGTATTATTTCCATCCATGGGCGAATTTACCATTTTACCGCACCTAGGCTACATTGTGCCTAAACTTACCACCCTATCCCCCAAGTCAGTGGTAGGTTGATTGATTGATTGTTTGGCTTTTTTATGGCGCAAGAGCATCTGGGCTATGCGGCCCCAAATCAGTGGTAGGAACATAAAAATTGTTACATTCAATATATGCCAAAAACAAAACTTTCGCATTGACAGTAAATATGTTGAAAAAAAACTTATTAATTGAGATCAAAACATTAAACAGTACGAACATATTTTGAGGTTCTTTTTGGTATATAATAAATCAAATTCAATTTTATTGAAATAAATTTTAATTTTAGAAAAAAAAAAAAATATATTGAATGCTGGTATTTAAATGGAAAGCATGACGTCTAGCTTCCTTCTCGGCAGAACCTCTGATTATATCATATGGTATTAATTTTGTTATATCAGACTTAATACACAAAATTTTGCCGCCCTATAGTCTATAGTCCATTGGAAAATACGGCACTGTTTTCAACAACTTCACCAATAGGTACATTTACAATCTATTTCTCATCGGGGATAAAAAGACAAGCAGAGCGGAACAAGGTTCGAGAAAGCACAGAAGACTGATTTACAATAATTTCCTTTCTCAAGAATATGTTTCAAACATCTTCGGGAGATAAGACAATAGCTGCAATATATATTTCGTTAAGACAAATATCTTTGCACTCGACAATACCAAAGAAAGAAATAAAAGTAATAAAATATTTAATTTCCTTAGATACTAACAATGCTTCCTGCGAACATCTACTAATTGAATTGATTTGTTCAAAAATTGATTTTATGGACTCTGATAACACACTCCACCAAATTAATGAATTTTGTGTATTAAATTTCAAGCACGAAGTCTTTGAGGATATCAATTTACGAGAAGTCTTTGAAGAATTCAAGTATATTTTCCCCCTCTCAGAGATCAACTAAATATTAGGTTAGCTTTTAAATACGATATACCTATAGGGAGAAGAATCTTCAATTATAAAGAATTCTGCAACAATATTGATGTTAATTCTTCCGAAATATCATTCAAGTTCTTACAATTAGAGTACAGAAAATTCGTGAACAAACACAACAAACGTGTATGTAGAGGAAACCTTGATATCATTGGAAAATTTAACATACGTCAAATAATGCTTAATTGCACTAACCATAGACCAATACCAAATAGCAATAAAGAACGCTTCATTCAAAGTATTAAACGAAACTTATTGGAATTCTGCATGAAAATAAGTTATAAATATTTCATTCCTAAGTTATGCTTCTCTGAATGGGTTAGCAACGCATTCAAATGTACTTGAAAAAGAAATTTGTGTCTTCGCACAATCAATAACTCAATAATTAATTTTCATATTCTTCATAACGATTTCGTAGAGCTACAAAAAAATGTCATTATTACCAGTATCGATAAAACTAACGGTAGATATGCTATCATATGCAAAACAATTTATCAAGAACTAATTCTAAATGAACTGAAAATCTCTTCTACATATAAGTTATGCAAAGATAATTCATCCACCGTCAGGAAGCGTAACAAAGCCTCTAACAAACTACTAAAGGCATCGCATCAAAATACAGATTTCCCATATGTGTTTGCAAACGTCAAATTCCACAAAAATCCTACTAAATTCCATTCCGTTACTTCATGCGTTAATTGTTGTAGACATAACGCCAACGGCACCTTATTTCAAACACTAAACAATATTTTACACGAAGAGAGCCTTATTCTTCTCCTCGTTGGTTTAGCTGTCAAGGCACCCCGTGTTCAGCGGAGGGTCTCTATTTCAATTCTAGGGCGGGGACAGCGTCTCTTTTTCTTCTATACTTCAAAAAAACTCTACCTTGAGTTTATACGTGGTCTCGAAAAATCAATAAGTATAAAAAAATACATATGTGAATTTTTGAAAGACTTGCATTTTAAGTTTTCAAAACAATCGTACAAATTTATTTTATATGTATAATTAACGAAACTTCTCAAATAATGCAGCTGTTTTCGTTTGTTTGATTAATTCTGCACCTTTAGGAATCAAAAATTAAACATTGAATGTAAAATATTAAGTTTTTTCAATAAACACCGGCGAATGTGCAGGATTTGCTGATTGTGCAGTTCATATTTAAGTTGATGGATATATATTATATGCCCAAAGTATCCGAATCCTTTGTGTTTTTTAATTTTTTTCGAATTTGTAAAAAACTACTCGGCCAATTATCCTCTAACTTTGGAGATATATAGAACATTTTTGGATGTATGCTTTCCAATAAAGTTTCGGTGACTTGTGCATTTAGGGGACCACCCACATATTGACAAAGTGAAAAAATATATTTGATCACCCTGTATCATAAAAAGCTGGAAATTATTTGTAACTTTCAGAAAATATTTAACCAGCTATGCTTAATGCCAGTGTGCATTTTCGTAAAACAAACATGTATATTCATGAAGATAGAAACGTTCCTTTAAGAAAACCCAAATTTTGTTAGAGGTGTTTTCATCATAATATCCATAAGGTGTGTCCCACCGAAATAAAGCCACCGTGATTGTGTGCCATGACTGGACACGAAACAAACCAATAAGAACGAAACAAATATATTAAGAAAGTCTATATACAAATACATATTTACAAGGAGTAACTCACTCCCTGCCCCACCTGGGCGGGGGGAAAAATGAACGTGTAAAAAAGAGGGGGAAAAAGTGTCCCGCCGAAATAAAGCCACCATCCCTATTAGTGTTTTGGGTAACTCTCAATATTCGAGCTATTACAGGTAAACAGGTTTATGACGTCAGGAAGTTGTCAAATAACTTACCTGTTCTATCCCAGTCGAATGTTGACTTCAGAAGGTTGTATTTTCTATTTCTCCTGCAGTATTGCAATGGGAAAACGAACCCAGCTATCAGAGTTCGAGAAAGGCCAGCTAACAGCTTTTAAGGAACAAAGTCTTTCACACAGACAAATATCTAAGCAAATCAAACGATCTAAAACCGTAATAGACAATTTTGTGAATCAGGGCAATGCGTACAGGTATAAAAAAAGGAGGTGTACAGGCAGAAAAATGACTTCCAGGCAGGAAAGAGATATTGTGCATCGTCTTTCGAGACGAATGAGGAATCCTCATTCGTCTAGCGGTCCAAGACACTCCGGGCTAAACGGAGGGACCCTGGTTCGAATCCAGGATGGGGAAAGCGTCTCTTTTTCTCCAAAACGAATAAAGCTCTAGTTTGAGCTATAATTTGATAAGTTGGTGGGCAGAAATATTGTATAAAAAATTTCCCACACGAAAACACACAAAAATCTCGCCCGGAGTCTTTTCTGTGTTGGCCATATTTGCCCTGCTGGGGGTAATAATACCTTAACAGCTCCTAAAATCTTAAAAGAAGAAGTTTCATTTGCAATAAAAAATATGAAGAAAGGAAGAGCCCCTGGCGATGATGGTATTACATTAGATATCCTAAAAGAAGCTGGAGAATATGTAGAAGACATACTTGCAAAATTCTTTACCAAATGCCTTAACAGTGGTAACATACCAAACAAACGAGATTCTGAAACAGTAATTCTATTGCATAAAAATGGTAATACAGAGGATTTAAAAAATTACCGACCCATTAGCTTGTTACCTACTATTTATAAAATCTTCACAAAAGTGCTAGTACATCGCATGTAGAAAAATTAGATGCAGCTCAACCAAGAGAACAAGCTGGATTTCGAAGTGGATTCAGTACAGTTGACCATATTCAAGTATTAAGAGAATTAATTGAAAGAACACATGAATATGAACTTCCATTGTGTGTGGCATTTATTAACTATAAGAAAGCCTTTGACTCTATCAAAACGTTAGCAGTCATCAACTCTTTTAAATTTCAACAAAGTTCGAAGATATATACATTGACATGGTGAAATTTGTGTATAAAAATGTAAGTGCAAAATTTCTGTTACATAAAGATACCAAAAGTATCAAAATTGGTAAAGGTTTAAGGCAGGGTGACACCATTTCTCCAAGGCTTTTTACTTCAGCGTTACAGATCATCTTTCATCACATGAATTAGAATATCAATGGAATAAATATAAATGGTAAATATTTGAGTCATCTGAGATTTACTGGTGACATTATTATTTTTTCAACAAACCCATCAGAAACCCAACACATAGTATAGGTACTCCCAACTAGATGTAAAGAAGTTGGACTAAAGATGAACTTACAAAAAACTAAGATCATGTTCCATAATTTCGTAGAGAAAATAAAAATACAAGTTGACAACATGGAGCTAGAAATTGCTGTTTCATATATTTACCTCAGTCAGCTGATTTCAATAGAAGGCAACATTATGAAACAAATCTACCGACGTATTAAACTTGGTTGGAGTGCATTCGGAAGAAACATTTTTTTCATGAAGGGAAAATTACCTTTGTGTCTAAAAAAGAAAGGTCTTCAACCAGTATCCTTTGCCAGTCCTCTCTTATGGGTCAGAGACAAGGAGTCTAACAATTCAGCAATACGGAAGTTACGGACAACCCAAAGGAGCATGGAAAGGTGGATGCTTGGAATTACTAGGACAGATCGAAAAAGAAACACTTGGGTGAGAGAGCAGACTAAAGTAGAGGACATCATCGTTAAAGTAAAATTGTTGAAATGGCGATAGGCTAGGAATATCGCAAGAAAAACTGATCAGCGATGGCCAACTGTAATTCTTAAGTGGATTCCAAGAGACCACCGAAGATTGAGAAAACGTCCTCAAACCAATTCTGTGGATTTTACAAAAAAAACTGGTAGGGGAGACCTGGAAGCGAATTGCTTAGTTTAGACTTGTGTGGACAGCATTTCGAGAAAGCTTCATCCAGCAGTGGATAGATAAGGTCTGATGACGATGATGATGTATATACATATATTACACACACAAAGCTGAAAACCAATTATTCGAACATATTTAATTAATAAACATTTCGGTTTACATCTCTCCGTGTCATCTTGTATTTTTTACTGAAAGAAAATTTGCATGGAGATTGGGGGTGAGAGTTGAGTAAGCAGCCTATCAGAAATGTCAAGTGAGAATGACAAGATGTCGTTTAAAATTTAAATCGCTTTACTGAAAATGCCAGGAGGAGTTTCGCAACTGACAAAAGAAAGGAAATCTTAATGCAAATAGTGGGCTGTCGGTGAAAGGAATAAAAAAAACTTCAAGTTTGAAGACGATTTCCAAAAACGCTCGAACAAAGCGGGGGGGGGACTGATAGAGTGAGTGATTTAAAACTGAATGGATATGTATTTTCCGCATTTAGGAGCAATGTCAGTGGGGATGTAATACAAAATATTTGACTTTGGAAAGAACGTTTCTTCAATAAAATGAACAAGAAATGATGCCACATATTTTGACAGAACATTCCAAGTTTAGTGAATGTCAAAAAGATCTGAATCTAACATATTTAAAATAAAATGGAAAGAAAAGGCTTGGAAAGGAATAAATGTAGAACTTTTTTTTTAAATCCGAATACACACATTTGAATAAAACACAAATAACCTTTTGTTCAAACGTATATAAAATCAAATATGAATGAAATAATATTATATAAAAGACATTTAATTAACTCAAGTTTTTCACAACTATATTAAACCATTTATAAAATCATGTACCCGCACTTATTTTTATTACATAATAATAAATTAATTAATTCAAAAAAGTGCTTTTCGCTTACCAATTCCTTGATTTGTTAACGTTTTCGTAAATTACGCTCTCATTTTAATCTTCAGATTACAATCTCCACTTAAACCATACAAAAAAATGTCTAACAATTTTCAAATTGGCATAAATAGTTAACACTCTAGTTCTGCTTTCAAAGTATATATAAATGCATTTTCAGAAATTGTGAAAAAACCCTTTAGGAAAAGATAATAGGCTTAACTTTACATTTTTTGTGCAAATCGTGGCATATTATTTTTGCACACTACAGATATTATTATGTATGCTATAGATATGCATAAAATGAAAGAATTTTGATCTATTTCGTGGAAATTATAGTAGAAAATATGCTTGTTCACTAGCACATTTATACTTTCTAATCTCATTCAACACAAGTATGGGAATGAAATTGAATTGTCAGTTCCTAAATAAATATTTCCAATACACTGCAGTATTTAGTAGCAATAGTGATCAATATTTAGTTATAATCTTAATTTTGTCATCATAAATAATTTTTTTATATTACCCTTGTTCATATATTTTGAATAAATTTAACGTTGACTTGTGTTTAGTATTTAAGCAAAAATATTGCAATTGGAAATATCTAGATATCATTTGTGGAAATAATATTATCTCACTAAATATTGCATTTTTTAATGCTAGAAAATCTTGTTTCGTGAAAAAGTTTATTAACGAGTTTACCAAAAACCAAGCTTACCGAAAGCCGAATCCAATCATATAGTCTCGAAGGTGGCAATCTTGGCTATTGAATTTCAGTGGGATTCACAATATAGCTTTAATGTATACATTAAAAAAAAAACTTATAAAATTCCAACCCGCCAGCATAAATGTCCGTTCTACAAATGCGACCATTACTTGCAAAGGCTTATTAATAATTACTAAGCATTTCTGTAGTTAATAGGTTTTCCTTTGAATTTAGACGATAAGAACATAATGGGTATTGGAGAAATACATTTACCCAGAAACCTACGAGTTCAGGAAAAACATGTTATGTAGTCAGCAGACAATTCTTATGGACCATATATATATATATATATGTCCATGATTGCCATGTCACCTAAAATTGATGAGTCAACAGATGTGAAAGCTAATTTCTGGCTATTAACTGCATGGCAATCACGGTTATGTCACAGATGTCTACTTCTGGCAGGCTAAGTATAGTTCTTTTATTATATCTTTGATGGCGTTGGAAAGTAAGTTCTTATAAACAAGGAAATATGGCAACTGGAAATAAAAGTAACTTTATCCTGACTTCAGCTAACCATACTGCAAAATTCATATATAATATGATATAACGTGCAAAAAGTTATTATAATAAGTGTGAGAGGTTTTCTTAATAGAACTATTGATAATTTTATCAGATATTTATTGCAATACGTCATGTAAAAAGTTATGTGAAATCAAAGGAAGTCATGGCTAATGATTATATTTCTTCTAAATGAGAGATTTTGAAGCATTTAAATTTATAGCTAACACATTGATAAATACGCACTAGCGTACGCAAGTGGGTGTTGGTAGAGGTTATAACACCCCCGTTGCAATGAAATTTTGTATATTTAACATGGGAACACATGCAGTTACAACGCTGTAATACCCCTATTGAGCCTATAAACCCTTCTTCATGAACTTTCTGCGTACGTCTATGCAAATACGCCTGTTGTACCAGTAACGTCAAGTAAAATATGTCAGAAAATCAAAAAGAAGAGTAATTGAGGGAATTTTTCTAGAAATATGTAACATTTTTTTTTTCTTTCTTCAGAATACCTTAAGCTTTTGAGAATTTGAATAAATGACAATTTTTGGCCGTTTTCTTCTACGCGCTTGATGTAAAATAAAAATTTCAAAGATTCCTAAATTTCCTTGGAGTAGGAACTTTATTCTTTTATACTCATCATTTTATATTCATATATTACAATCATTACTCTAAAATTTTATCCTATGAGACAAACTATATATTTTTCAAAAACAACAAAGTACCCCTAAAATAACCCGATCATCACGAAAGTTCGCATGCGAATTCCTTTAAACCAAGTATGCAAATGATTAAATTTTCAAAGCCAATGAGTGTTAACTTCGATCATAGCGCGCATTTCTACTGCGCAACGAGCATCGTATAAAAGAGGTAAAAATTGCGGACGGTTTATTTTTTTTCGTTATCGGCGTTGCAGTTCCCTGGAGACGCCACCAGTAATGCCATTACGACGTTGTCGAAGACCTTATAACCAATTGGACGACTTCGAACGTGGTCGCATAGTCGAGTGTGTGAAGCTAGATGGTTGTAAAGAGAAATAGGCCCGCCGCCTGCCACTGTACGGACACTGCTGTGCAAAGGTGTTGGCAGCAATGGTTGCTGCGAGGAACTCATCAGCGAAATAAAAACTCTGGAAGGCTATGTTGTACGAATGCGAGGCAAAATCGGTTGGTTGTGCGAGAGGTTCGAGCTGACACAACGGCATCATTGTCCGCCATCCAACGTGCTACGGTCTCTTCCATACCACCCGTGGCACGTACCATCATCGCACGACACTTGGTTGAGGTGGGGTTACGTTCACAGCGGCCTTTAAGGCGTCTGCCTTTAACCCCACACCATCGACAGAGTCGTTTGGTATGGTGTCCTATCATAGCTGCCAGCAGATTGGTATCACATAGTGTTCAGTGACGAATCCCTATTCAGTCTTGGAGCAGATGGCCATCGGATCTTTGTGTAGAGGTCGCAGGGTCAGCGGTCCCAACCACCCTTTGTTTTACAAAGGAACACAGCCATTACCACGAGTGTGATGACGTGGGGGTGCTATCTTATACGACAGCAGGATGTCCATACTCATCCTGCGCTCAACGATATGTTGATGACATCCTGCAGCCGTTTGCGTTACCCTTAATTACATAACAGCCTGTAATCATCTTGCAACGATAGTGCCAAGCCCCATACGGCTCGCATATCTGTGAGCAGCCTCTGTACTGTTGATACTCTTCCTTGGCCAGCAAGGTCACCAGACTTTTCGCCAATCGAACATGTAAGGGACATGGTAGGCCGTAAGATTCGGGTACCGTAAAATGTTGCAGATATGGAGCAATGTCAGGAATGCCTGACTGAATATGACACAGGATGAGATTAGGAACCTTTGTCACCTCTTACTTATTTAGACATATAGAAGCAAGCATCTCCGCCAGTAGGTGGGGTTTACAACAGCTATTTGGCGCAGTATAGCCCAGATGCTCTTGCGCCATAAAACACCTAAACAAACAAACAAACAACAGCTATTGGTTTGAACACTGAATATGTAATTCCTAGCCATTGATGGGTCCTGTGACGTTGAATTTTTTATCATTTCCTTACCTGCATATGCGCTGAATGCACATTTAATTTCAATAAAAACAGACAATTTCTTCATGGTGCTTCCTCTTTTTTTCAAAAGAGTGTATTTCGGATCTGATTTGTTAATACATTGCGGCACCTTTCCTTTGTTAAAGAATTTATAACGTGAACGTATCGTTAGCCTAATTACATTATTGACTCCGTTATAGCGTTATAAAACAAAAGAATTACATTTTTATGAGATTGCACGAGATACATGGTAAACGTCATTACATAGAAACATTGGACAAAAATATATAAACGTATATAAGATGACGTATAGATACTATATATATATATATATAGATAATAGGACGATATATCGAAATTTTCAGCATGAAATATCTAAACGTGAAATATAGAGTTTAAGAGAAAAGGCATTTTGATGTATATAGAACAAAATATCGAATATAAAATACGACGATTCGTGTATAAAATAAAACAAGTGCAAGACCGGTGCAGAGTATTTCAAAATGGGGGATTCGTAAGAAAAATGGGTTGATAAAAAGTAAAACTTTATATCATAAAGAAATGTATTTTACAGACGATGCACTTTTTGAAATGGATGTCGATCTTCAAAATCTTTCGTTGTTCAGCGCACATTGGGATGTATTACATTTTCTTTTTATCTCTATGCGTAGGTTTCGAAGAAAAATTACCTGATATGTGACTTGTTGCTTAATAAAAGCATCTAAATTACGTTATTTTTCCACCTGTAAGTATGTTTTGTCTATTGGAATCCACACTTATATGGAATGTATATGTGGGAGACAGACATACGAAACCTAGAATACATGGAACTTATATGTACTACAGGCTTACACAGAACTTATTTGTGACCCAGGGTAACATTAAACTTACATGGAACCCAATTTTTACGGAACTTATATGGAACCCAAAACCATATACATATAACATATGGCACCTAGGTTTTTATGAAACTTGTATAAAACTCGGGTCAGAAAATTTAAAAAAAAGTTAGTAAACATTAAAACATAAAGCAAGGTAAAATTTAGGAAATGAATCCTTCCTAATCAAGATAAAAGCAATGATGTAATCAGTTAAAAAAAATTTTATAATTACTAAATCCTTTATCTCTAATGCCAATTAATGAGTTACTACTAATACATTATTTCAGTTTAGTGCAATTATTCTCTCCCAGCTTGATTAACATTATGACAAATTCATTATGGCAAATTATTCTGATGTTGCTTCCCGATTGTCCCTTTCAATTTTAGAGACATTATTTGTATCGAAAACGATTTTATTAAATATGAAACAAAATAATGCGACTTTTATTTATTAGCATATGAATAAGAAATATCCCATTATTTTAATCATTAACGGTTTACCGTTTCGCAACAATTTATTTTCCCAAAAAACTACTGACAAAGGTCATAATTGTCAAAGGAGAACAAAGCGGAGAGGAAATTTCGTTTCCTAATTTCCTTCGCAATTTATTAAGAACAGTTTGGAAATTATAATTAACAGCACAAAATTTACGTAGAAGTATTTTAACGAATAAAAATGTGCATGACAGATTTCAGTACAATCCCAATTGAATAATTCTGATTTAATTTTTTAAACTTACATTAATAAGAGAAAATTCTCTTACGATAAACAAAATACATTAGTGTATTCTTAATTGCATTAAAGCTCAGCTTTCTTAATTATTATATCGCAAATAGTAACCTGAATGTATAATAAATTATTTTTTTTCTAGTTTCTTTATTTTTAATCAGATTTTAATCTGCAGAAATAACAAATTGAATTTGTCACCCGATTATTTTCGTTCTGTTTTCTTTCGTTTATGTATGTTTTCGGGATGGAAACACGTGGAAGATGTCATTTTGTCTTGGATCTTTCTAAATTTTGGAGGATAACCTTTAAAGGTCATTAAAAGTTTTTTGAGGTTTTAATATTCTTATAGGCCTTTTATATGCGTAGAGTATAGTCTCAGTTTAAGTTTCCGTTTGGTTTTGGCAGATTTTGGCCGGACGAAAATCTAAAATCAAAATTTTTGAAAAATGTTTTTTGCTGCCATTATGGGTCCAATTAATTTTCGAAATACAATAATGTAAAAAAGTCTTGCAAAATAAATACGGTTTAACAACTTCAATCCTGTTATTGTTATGCCATTTTCGAATTCTAAGATTTTGTTGTTTCAAAAGTTTTTGTAATAAGTTGTGTAGTACTAATAATTGTTAAATTATTTTGGCTACAAAATTAAAAATTTATTAACGTGTTTAAAATGTTGCTTCGATTTTCGTGGAACTTCCAAAACAACACTGAAGTTTACATATTTGCCAACATGTTTTGTCGAAAGAAGTAAGAATTCTATAGAGTGTCGGTGGGCACCCCATATTTCAGAAGTAGTTATAGAAAATTTAATTTTTAATGGCAAACAAAGAATGCTAATTTAAGAATTCTTTCGAAATGAATTTCAAGAAGTACATGAATCGGCACGGTAAAAGTTCATATGTTTCTAAAATCATACGGTTTCGGAAACACTTCAAGCGATTAAAAAACGGTTAAGTATTAGAAACATGTAATAATCACTGTGGAATAATGCTTTGTGTCAAGCAAATTGTTATATATACAGGGTGGTTAGTAAAGTCCTTATACACGCAGATAACTGTCGAACGGAGAGAGCTATATGTATGTGAGCGTGATATAGAGGTATAAAGAATTAACTACGCGCAACAGATGGGAATATGTGCAGCGCCTCTAGCGGAAAAATTCAGAACTTAGAACTGCTATCTCGAAAACTATTCAAGATAGACGAAAACGGTTAATTATAAAGTTGTTAAACACCAGCTAGTTAGTACGAAATGACTTTTTTTCACCACCTTAATAGGGCAAAAATCGTAATTTAAGAGGTTTTAAAGGTATCCGTCCAGTAACACCATTGTTCATTAAAATTCCAAAATCATTACACAAAATATAATATGATTTTATTATTGTAGTGTACACATTTGCATATCATGCGCTTTGTACGAGATTGTGTGTGCAATGAAAGTATCGCCCTTACCTGAAGCTTCCCCTCTATGCATAGCTGTACGAAGGGAAAGCTGTCACGCAGGGGCATCCTGTAGCACTTAAACTTCCTAAATCACGATTTTTGCCCTATTAAGGTGGTGGAAAAAAATCGTTTCGTACTAACTAACTGCTGGTTAACAACTTTTTTTAATCAACTTTTTTTCCCGTATCTTGAACAGTTTTCGAGATAGCAACTCTGAGTTCTGAATTTTTCAGCAAGGGGCGTTGCACGCAGTCTCATCTTGTAGTACATAGTTACTTTACTATACCTACACATCACGTTCATACATATAGCTCTCTCCGTTCGACAGTTATCTGCGTGTATAAGGACTTTACTAACCACCCTGTATATTGTGCAATAAACAGTGTATTATGTAAAATGTATATGAAATGTGCACTTGGTATTCATAATGTTGTCTACAAAACTTTATGATAGAAATTAATGTCCAACTTGGCAATATATGGATAAACTAAATTTAAATTTATCCAAAACCTTTATTACCAAAAAATTTTAATATACCATATAAATAAATCATTTTTCGGAAGCAACCCTTTCGGTAATTAATTATTCTGTTTAAGAAAATAGATTGCTATAAAAAAGAGAGAGACGGTATAAGAGAAATTGATAATAAATAAAATATCCCTTTTGTAAAAAAATCGCTCAAGAAAAGTAATAACTGAAACATATTTTGCGTATTTAGTTTTAAAAATCTGCATGATTTTTAAAAAAAAATTCACAGCGAGCTTTATATTTTTATTATATATATATATATTGTTATATATTGTTATATATTTCAGTATATTTAAATATATATTGAAATTTACTAGTAAATATTTTTATCATAAATATTTTAAATGGAGTCAAATAAGTTTATTCCATATTTTTTAAAGTAATATACCGTTAGAAAAGGAAAGCCAAATATCGAAAAAAAATAGTTATATCATAGGTATGGAATTAACGCTGTTTTTTTAATTACTATGTTAACATGCTTTAATAATCATGATGTTAATAAATTATGATTTTAGCTCTTTTTATTTACATATTTATTATTTTCACTAATGATATCCATCTTTGGTCAGTAAAATTTTTGTGAGGCCTCATAGTGTTTACACTTTGTTGCCTAGACACGTCAACGTAACCAATAAATAGCAAAGCATTATTATCTCATACAAATAATTGTATACGTCTAAATAAGATATCGGATTTAATTATGTAACTGCGTCATGCATATTGCCTATTTCATTCATTCGTCGTTCTTGAATTCACATGTTACAAATAAGTTAATAATATTGACTAAATATCAAACTGTTTTTTTGTTTCGGGAATGCTTAAAATGAAAAATGCGGCGTAAAGGTAAAAGAAAAAGTGACACCCATCAAATTTTTCGAAAGAAACAATTTTTGCAAAAACTATTTCCCCTGAAGAATTTTTAGAGATATATTTAATCTCCAATGCAAGCAAAAAACAGCTTCTATCTGCGGATTTCCTGTAGAAAATAAGGCAAAACTGATCAAAGTTACAAAGCACATTTATAAACGTAATTAAATAGTAAGTTCTATCAGTGACGTCAATATGATGACGATAACAAATTTATATTTATTACTCATTTCGTTAAAAATAAAGATGTTTCTAAAGGGTTACGCCCCTGACAAATTTGAAATAATTACAAATATACCGTAATCGCCACCATTAATGACAATAAAGGTTGAGGAAAACGCCATTAAACAAAGTGGAAACCATTAAATTAAGTGGAAAGTATTTAATTCTATGAAGTATTTGGCAGTGTCGGAAATAACAGTCAGTAAACAAATATAGTCATTAATTAAGGATGAAAATTTTGTGAGAATTTAATGTATATTTTCGCATTACATAGTCACTATCATCACTTCTTATTGAAAGAGGGTAGAAATACTGTTGCGAGATGTTTCTGACCTATGTTATATATATTATTATATTTCAGCGAAAGTAATGGCATTGCCGTACCTTTAAACCACTTTCAAAAAAATAATTTTATGTTCCCAAGTATTATAGTGTGTAAAATCAGTTTGCCCAAAATAACATATTTGATTTTATTATAAAAAATTTATTATCTGAAAAATTAAATATATATTGTTACTTCTAATCTTCCAATATTCTTATTATACTCAAATGAATGTTTAAAATTATGTTCATTAAATTTGATAAGGGGAAAATAAATTTCGATTTGAGGATAGGTTTTCACCGTATAAAATGCATAATGTCATAAAACTACTGATTTATAAAAATTTGCGTTCCGATATTAACTCTTATTTAGCTTTAAATTATATTGTTTTTACACTATTGGTGTGTTAAGAATACTTTCGATTTTTCACTGGAAAAATCACACTTTCTTCTACTTTCTCCTAAATCCGATGTGATAGCTTTAGTTTTCGGTTGTCTTCCAAATGCGTTTGGATACCTTGGGGATTTCCGGTTAGCGCGATTCATTTAAAAGTATAATGTGGAGATCCTATACTACCTGCTCTGTCTCCTCCATTTTCCTCTTTGCTTTGCAAATCATTGATTCAATGAAGGCGCATTGCACAAAAGAAAGTTTGAAGCCTTTTGAAATTCTCCACAGCCTCTTCTATTGAAATCGACGGCGTTCAGGTACACAAAGCAAACATTTTAAAACCAATTTAGGCTAAGAAAAAATTCTGTAATTTTAATACCACTTAACTTTATAGCGCAACCTCAGGGATGTTAATGCACATCATCTGCATGTTGAGTTCCTGAAATACCTATCTAATGTAATGTATTTAGCTTGGATTATTTTATTACTTTCTCCGGTAGCCGTTCTACTAGAAGTAAAATTTACTGAGAGCTTTGATGTTTTCTAATTATTACAAAAATATCCACATACAATCTGTTACGCTATACAAGTCGGGGGTCCTTGATATTTCCACGTGTAGAAATTTCAATATGTGGGGAAATCTGAATGAGAAAAAATCAATGACTGCAAAAAATTTTAGTGAGAGAAAAATGAATTGGTAAATTTACTATATTTGATGAGCTGCATAATGATGAGCACTAACCTAACTCATCCATAATCTATTCACTCTTATGAATGTGAAAATTTCAATGTATGGGGAAATTTTGAATTAGAGGGAAATTAAAGGTGGGAGAATTTAGCCCGAATTTGCAATAAGCTTCATTTTACATTTTATCAAATTTGCATAAATAGAAGAACGTAGCCATATTTTTGTCAGGCTTTCAGTCTTGTTTACTTTCGTTCTGCATTTCGTTTCTCACTATTCACTAGCAATTTTCAAAAATTTTAAACTTGTAAATGAATATGTGTTTGCGTTTCGTGTCTTTAAAATTACTAAAAGCATGTTTTATCAATATCTACTGATCCAACAGATGCAAAATTCAATGTTCCTTAATTTATCAAAGCCCAGTATACAAAAAAGACAACAGTTTAGCATCAGTTACAATCAAACGTATGTACATTTTCTTAGGTTTGGTCGATTTAAAACTTTGACAGATATAAATTTAAATGTATATAATTGCAACGAAGTTTACATGTAATGTTGATAAAAAGAGTAATCGTAAGTTCTTTCTTTTGATCTTCCAGGTCAAAGTGATTAAATAGAATTAGCAAAATATATGTGGAACTAAAAAGTGAAAATTTGAATTAAAAAATTAATTAAATTATTAAATAAAATCGTTAAAAGAATTCAAATTTGAATTAAAAAGTGGGCTAAGTTAAGCTTGCGTGTAGAACACTATATTGCATACTCCCTAATAATTACCATAATTCTATAACATAAGTTAATAGTAACGTAGAACGGAAAACTTATAATAAATAATATATTAAGATTAAATAATACAATAAAATGTCATAATAGAATATATGCACATAATTCCAACAGAAAGCAAATTGAAAAATAATAAAATGCTCCACTAGAATGTTAAAATCGAGAGGAAACATTCTGGCTATCTTTTTATTACGGATTTTTTTCTCAATATGGCCGAGTCCACACTTGCAACAGAACACCGTATCGTAACACCGTCGCGTATCAAGTCTGGACCGCACTCCGTGACAGAATATCGCAACATTTCCGCGTCCCACCAGTTGCCGGTTTTTCCTCGTCGCTTCAAAGGAATGTCACGGTGCTATGTTGTAACCCATGTTCCTGTATTTGGGCCGGTTTACGAACAACAGCGTTTTGTCAGTGTAGATTGGATATCGGCGTGAACTGATGGGAAGCAGTGCTGTTACGCACTGATGACACGCGGCAATGTTCTCCCTGTAACATCATCGTGTGACACGGGGTGTTATGCGACGATGTTCTGTTATGTTGCTCTGTTGCATGTATGTACACACCTTAAAGTAATCCGTCTTCTACATGTCTTGAGCCGAGCCATCGCTCCGGATAAGGTCCAACAGTTATTTAATTCAACAGAGAGGAGTTGGGGAAGACTTATTCAGGATGAATATAAGGCTAACAGATGTAGATTTGCTAAATATAAGGAAAGCAACAAAAGACAAAATATCAAAGTTGTAGAAATAGCTGAAGAAAATCATACTTACGATCTAGCTGGAATAAATGGAAATGAGGGTTAAATGTGGACAAACTACATTATGTTGGAATGAAATATATTCTATGCAGAACGGGATCATCTGTTAGCGCTACAGAGATGCAGAACATGTTGTAGTTTATTCGAAAAAAAGGAATTTCATTTATTTGTAGCATCTATGATCTTTCCGCCCGAATATAAATTTTTAAGGCCGAACGAAAGTTTGAAAGTCGGTTGATGTTATTTACGAGCGTGGAGAAATTGTTTTTGAGCCGTAAAATACTCGGCTCTTTGATCTACCTTATTAAATTATATTACTCTTTATATTATTAAATTATATATTACTTTCAACTCAAGAAAGATGGAAAAATATAAAATAATTTTTATTTTTATTTTAACTAGAACTTCTGAAATCTTATACACTTTTAGAAACAAGAGTGCAGACAGAAACCTCAACTAGCCTGGGTAATATAGATTCATTGATAAACTTTCAGTACTACAGGCCTGCACAAAAGTTTAGACACAGAGGCAAATTATAAATAAAAGCGAGAATTTGCATTGAACTTCGCCGATATTGTATCTAAATAATCCTAGAACCAATAATAAATTGTGCAACTTAAAAGATTACCAAAAGTACTGAAACAAAATATCCCAACACCGTAATATTGGAATCTGCATGCCACAAATGTTTAGGCACATATGTCAGATTTATGCAAATTAACGGCGCGAAGTTCCCAAGTGATCGAAGGGGCGTTTCCCAGAGTTGTTATATAAGGCCTGAAATAATTTAGAATGCTTAGAACGATGCCGAAGTCAAAGCAATTTACGAATGACGAGATTTTGAAGATTTGGAGGCTGAAAACTAAAGGTAAATCTGTTACTCAAATTTCTGTTGCATTGAACCGTTCAAAGCGAGGCATTTATCGAGTGTTATCCCGGGGTGATCAGTATCAACCAAAATCACGATCTGGGAGGCCTCGAGTGACCAGCATTCGGGATGATAGACAAATACGAAGATTGGCTTCAAATGAAAGCCTGTCTGCAAATCAAATAAAAAACACGTTA
Organism: Dysdera silvatica; assembly: GCA_006491805.2. Lineage (NCBI taxonomy): Eukaryota > Metazoa > Arthropoda > Arachnida > Araneae > Dysderidae > Dysdera > Dysdera silvatica. The sequence continues at coordinate 20,874,516 of QLNU02015359.1, read as the reverse complement.
GCAATGCGAGTGTCAAGAGAAACCATACGTAGAAGGATTGTAGAATGCAGGCATTTGAGATATGCAAAAATGCGCCGCAAGCCCTGCTTGCAATTACATCATAAACAAGCACGACTACAATGGGCAAGGCAGCACATATCATACAGTGACGAATGGCTGCAGGTGTTATTTAGTGATGAAAAAAAGTGGAACTTAGATGGTCCCGATGGCCTTTCGCACTACTGGCACGATCTTCGAAAACGCCCCTTAAGTCGGTTCAGCAGACGTCAAGGAGGAGGTTCAGTCATGGTTTGGGGAGCCTTTAGCTTCAATGGACAGACTTCTTTGGCGTTTTTGAATGGAAAACAAGATTCCAAGGCATACCAGGCAACTCTTGAAAGTCACCTATTACCTTTTGGCGAACTTTTATGTGGACGAAACTGGGTTTTCCAACAAGATAATGCGTCCATCCACACATCCAGGTCAACAAAAGAATGGATGAGCGCTAAAAATATTACAGTTCTCGATTGGCCTGCTCTTAGTCCTGACTGTAATCCCATCGAAAATGTATGGGGCATACTAACGAATGTTGTGTATGCCAATGGAAAGCAATATCCGTCCGTTTTAGAACTTAAAAAGGCTATAGAAGAAGCGTGGTTTAATTTTGAACCAGAAACCTTTCAAAATCTTGTGCTTTCAATGAACGACCGCGTATTTAATCTAATACGAAGTAATGGTGGCTACATTGATTATTAAAATTGTTCATTTCCTTATGCAAGTGCTAAAATTTATGTTTGTGCCTAAACTTTTGTGCCACATATTTTACTTATTTTAAGTTATATATTGCAGCAAGTTCGCTACTGATGTGATTTCTGTTCTCAAATTTTTAATTTGCATATTACATGTGTTCATACTTCGTAATATTAAAGTTCCTACTTCTTCAGTTTTAATAGTATTTTGTTATACTCAAATTTGTGTTGTGTCTAAACTTTTGTGCAGGCCTAGTTATGCCGCGTATAAGGAAGAACTCTATAGATAAATTAAGGAACATCAATTAATATATACAAAAATATTTGTTCTTCGAAAAGCAAGGAAACGTCTTTTCCATACAAATAAAAGTAATTTTTAATCGTTTTGATTTTTTTTTTATATTTTCGTTACTGACATATGAAGGAGGTGTTTTTAATGGGATCATAAAACCTCTCATTGTAATGCCATTTTGTATGTATATATATATATAAATATATAAAGTTGTAGCTGTGCAACTCCTTTTATGAACTTCCTGTATATACTAATGATTATTGCATAGTGTATTAAAAACGAAAATTCGATATTCGGGGTAAAATTCATTTGCGAAACGACCAACCAAACCAAACCAATGCTTAAGATATGGGATACCAGCACAGTTTGCTCTACAGCTTCATGCGTTATAAAGGCCTTGTTTGTGAGAATGATAAAGAAGGGAGGATGGTGATTTAAAGAAATAATTATATGTTGCGACAACAGCGGAAGTGATTTTGGGATGAAAAAGGTGTAACTAAAGAAATTTCTACAATGAGTGGTGGCCTGAAAAGTGTGGAAAAATTAATTACAGAATTGAAAATGAAATAAAGAGATAAAAGGAAATTAAACTGCAAAAGTAGATGAGTTTCAAAAGGAGAGAAATTAAACTGAATGTGTAAAAGGTGATCGAAAAACACAAGTTGGGGTGTGAAATGTCTTGATGCAAAGTGATGAAGACAGATGAGCCAATGAGAGTAGATTGCTGAAGTAACTGGAATTTATCTTAACAAACTACAACTTGGAAATCCATGGTGAGCTGGGATCTCTGATCATACTAGAAAATACTCAGAATTTTGTGGTTGGTTAAGAGTACTAATATGAATATCTTGGAACATATTGAAAATAAAATAAGCTTTGAATTGAAACTAATTTATGGGGTAGAAAGGCGATGTGAGTGTTCAGGAATGGGAAAACAGCATCATAAATTATGTTTGAAAAGAAAGAGAGTGTGTGTGTTTATGAAAATGGAATATGGGACCCGAAAAATAAAAAAGGGGAGGTTGGAGATAAGTTCTATATGCCTGAAGGGGGCCCTTGTAAGTTTTGGAAAGATATAGTTCACGTTTCTGGATCCCGAACAAGTAGAGTAAGGTGTAAGTCAGTGTTATCAAAGTGATCTGAAGTGAAATTATAAATCGTGTGTCTATGTGTGATTGGATCAAGGCTTGCATCAGTAAGAAACGTCGTATTTCTAACGAAACTGGCAATTTTTAGAATGAGTTGGTTGTTTTCGAAACTTTCGTATAAGCCCCAGAATACTTCTGGTGATGCACAACTTCTGACAGCTTTTTGATACTAAATTTGGGATTAGAGTTAAAAACTGATCTCAATAGTTACCAATATAGAATTAAAGGCAATAAACGCCGATTCAACTTCATTATCCTGCAAAACTAAAGTCTAGTTAACGCGCAACGTAAGATCGAAATTTATCGTCGATCAGCATCAATTCTGGTACAAAACACAGGCCTAGGATGCTAAAGACGTATGACATACATAATGTACGCACTGACGTATACAAAGTACATGGTGACGCCTAAACAATATTTGTGTAATAGGCAATGTTAGTATATTAAATTTACAGAAGTTTTTTTAAGCAAAGTTTTAGCTTTAAAGTGCAACTTTTGTGAACTTCAGCACCGAAATCTTGAATGGAAGTGGCTAAGAGGATTTTCAAAATCCTTAAACTTTCCTTTATGTAAAGCACCTCCTAAAATCAATGATTTGCAAAGCAAAGCAGAAAATAAAGGAAACAGAGCAGCTACCATCGAGAATCTCCATCCTATCCTTTTAAATGGATCGGGTTAACGTTAAATCCCTGCAGTAAGCGGGCATTCGGGAAACGACCGAAACAAGAAACTACCACATATAATGGACAAAAATAAGAGAAATGCTATAACTCCAATGCAAAACTGCAAGAATCCATTTACTTTGTATAAAAATACAATCTATCGAGAATTTAGACCAGTCTAATAATAAATAATCAAATGTTCTTCAAAAAGACGAATTCAGGATGCCGAAGGGAAAACGATCTGTTAATAATATATTATATAATATATTATATTTGTGAAGATCTTTAATTCTGGGGTCCCTTAAAATGTGTTAATTTGTAAAGCTTTATACGAAGTTGAGCTGAATTAACAGAGTGCTGAATTTCGTAGCTTTCAAAATCATTCAACTCATAATTTGAAATCCGTGTCCTTAGGTCCAGAGGTTATAATATCAGGGGTGCGCACGCGTGAGGGCAAAGAGAGCCGCATTCCGGTTTTTCATGTATTATAAAGAGACACACCGTAGTTACGTAGTACTAAATACACAAACTTAAATTTAATTAATATCGTTATATATTCTACACAAGTCTTAAATTCTATGTAAAACATATATATATATATGACTATTTTCTTATAAGATTTCAACACAATTTTGTAACCTTTTAATGAAATTTTTTACTTGACGGAAGAAGTATACATCACGAGGTTAACAGTATGGGGTACAATGAGGTGGAATTACTTCAACAGTAGAAGAAGAGGTGCCGTCGTCATTTGTAAAAACATTATTAAAGTGTGCTGGATCTACTTAACTACATAACAGGCTGGATGGCTACATCAAAACTTTTTCTACTTTTCAACTTTTTAATAATCAACAATTAAAATTCGAGTAGAAATTATCACTGCCAATAAGCATACAATTAACATATAACTACATAAATACGAATTTTATTAAAGTAAGTTTATGAACAAAATCCGATTGTAAGCGAAGTATTTTTACTAATAAAAATATATAAATAAATATGTAAAAAGGATACATTAAAAAGTGATTGATTTCCGCAGGTATCGAATACAAAATGGCGGAGCGAACAAACGTCAACTTAAAGACTACGCTACCGATTGGCTTGCAGAGGGCGTTGTGTTTTAAGCTCATATATAATATGCAAAATCTTTAAAAATTCGTATCGCCGAAAATAAGCTGCATTGGCACGAATGCCGAGACACGTATTTCCTTATTTTGTCTCTACTTTCATCAAAAAAATTCATCAAAATCGGCGGGGCACTCACTGTGGATTCCCCTTGTTAGTATTCTTAATGGAGTTTTAAAACTTTACTTCATTTAATAATTGTTATTAAATTTCCACAAGGCTCTAAAATGCACAAAAACATCAAAGCAAGCATGTCTTGGAAACACTCTAATAGTTATGAATAGATTATCATTTACTGGGCCCAAATGTTGATTCCGATTAATTACGAAATTACAGGAAGTCTAAAAGTGTTTTCAAAATGTAAATTACTCTAGATAATCTCTCCTCCATCTTAAATATTTCCGTCAAAAATGTAAGCTGTAGCGTAATTTTAAAAGTTATATAGATGTGTATATTATTATTTATTCAAATGAAAGATACGAAGTAAAAATAATGTAAGCGTTTTGATTATTTTTAAAATATTTATTCCAATAGTTTGAGTTGCATTGAATTGTGATTCGTATTCGTTTCTGAACAATTAGTAATATCATAAAATATAGCTACGGATTACGAAGAATGAGCAGTTATTGATAGCCGACGTTTCGCTGTTTGGTTATCTATTGAGACGACACCGAATCCACAAAAGAAAACAAAAGCACATTTATTTATAACAAATTCAAAACATTGCGATTTAAAACTAAAAAGAAATACATATTAAATTTAAACAACGATGAACGTTATACGCGACCGCTCGGTCCGATGATATGGAACAAATCTATCTGACTGATAGAATCCCAGCACAAACGCTCATGCGCGAACACACATTCACTTCACTTCAGTTCTAAAGTGTCAAACGCCATCACAGCCGAAGTGCAGTGCGTGCGCCTCACTATGAAGTAAGCGAATTCGCTGTGCTGCTTGTTTCAGTTTGAATCTTTTCTTTTCTGAATATTGTTATCTGAAATTGATCGAAACAACATTCGCCATGAAAGCTATCTCTATGCGCTAATGATTATGATTTTGACTCCAAACGTTGTGTAAAATAGTTCAACTAAAGAGCAAGAAACTGCATTAAACAACAACGAATACTTCCTAAAATTACTAAGGAATTAAACGAAAGTAAATTAAGGAAATGAGTCCGGTTTTATTTATATTTTAAATAAATATTGTCATTATTATGGCAAAGTGTTTGAAATACAGAAATTTGTTTACGCATTTGTAGTGTGCGCATATATTATACGCTTATGTATTAATGACGTAAGTGGAACACTAGCGCCATATTCTCCTCTTGTGAGATACAAAATTATTGAAATTGACGATTAGAATATAATAAATACCGTAATCTCTAAATATCTCGAGTACCGACATTGAAAGCTAACATTGTCAACAGAGTGCCATGTTTCAAAGTTTTGAAAAACAGTTCAGCACCTGTCAAGTAGTGGCAGATCCAGAGAGAAAAGACTTGGAGGTTAGGATGTAAAATACTTTAGGCCCGTATATAACGAGCCCGCATTTAGCGAGTTTCTGGATACAGCGAGGAAAATATGGATTTTGTTTGGTATAAGGTTTAAACGTAATACCTTTTAACCGCTTTTAGCGAACAAATATTTTTGAAACCTGGATTCAACTAACAAATTTTTTGGAGATTACCCACTTTCTGCAGCCACGCTACGGCACTGATGACGCCGCAGATAATTCTTGCTTCGTACATCTGTAATGCACACTGACAAACATCAACGTCGCTAATTCAGAAAGGTTTACCCAGTTACTGCGATTTCTCGAAGCTTTCGAAAAGCCTTTGCTGTTAACGGTATTGTTTTTCTTTCTCTTAATTAATATTTTACATAATATTACATAAATTTGCCAGTTTTAGGTCTAAGTATAAATTCTAGAGCTATTTAAGGTTTATAATGATACCTGCCATAATGCCATTAAAAAACTTGGGTATGGCCATTAGAACAATTCGAAGTTCAGTAACTATATTAGTAGCCATGAGACCTACATTACTGTTTTTTGGCATAACTCGCCATGGCCCATCGAGAAGCATCAATATACTAAATTTCACATAACTTTATCCATTATAGAGCTTTGTACGCCCCTCTAAACAAGGGGCGTTTATTTTGAAACACCCTGTCCTTTCCACTACAAAGCGAAGGCAGATATAAATCTGCTGCTTCAATTAGAGTAGGTGCGAGTATTTAAACATATAATGTAATGATTGTAATCACCCTCTCCCCTTTACTAATATTGGTTAAAGAAAAAAGGAACTGTAAATATTGTAATTAGAATACATCGAATTATATCATCTATATTTATTAAAAGACCTTCTAAATAATTTATTATTATTTCATCCTTTATATATGAGTCCGCATAAATACTCTGCCGATTAGAAAACATATATATATATGCTCACGTTTTCCTCTCCTAAGCAATAATCTCTTTTCTCAAGAGTTTTTTCGAAAGGCAGATTATTATAAACGGTACGATATTAATAATTAAACTAATGAGTCGGCTCTAATTTATACCCTAATAAATAGAAACATAGTTCTTTCGTTTCGAAAATAACAATATCATTTTGTTACAAATGAAAGCTTTACAATGGTAATTGGAAAGAGTAATTGAGCTATCGAAATAATTAGCTGCAACGAAAGATTAATCAAGATGAAAAGGGAAAAAACGCAGAAGTGTACTAATTGCTACATCAGCAACAACGTCAGCAATTCTGTTATATAAATAAGATACGCATTTCCTTAAAATTTCTAAAAGATATTTTATAGCTTAATTGGTTGAATTTTTATGGCGTTACGACTGCAAGAGCCATTCTGAGCAAAGAAGGTGAAGCCGCAGATCTGCAGTATTAGAACCTCATCAGAAAATACAGTTGAAACTGCATAAAGTGACCACCACTGGAACTGGACTTCGATGGTCACCACACACAGGTGGTCACCATCAGGGCCGTATCTAGGGTTGGAGTGGTGGGCTCACGTCATGCGAGGAAGGGCGTAAAATAGATTGTAATATTTCATAGGACAGAGTAAGTTGATGGTTGTAAAGCGCAAATTCGACGGTTCTGGAGGGGTCACAAAATCATCTATCTACGTTGCTGGTCACTATATAGGACGGACTTCAGTATAGACATAGCTAAGTCCCTACCAGTTCTCTCTTATGTGGTCACTTTACCAAGTTTCACTGTAATTGAGGTTTTATGGGTTAGTAGTAAATTGATTTCTTTCCTTAACCTTGTTAAAACTGATGGCTTTGAAGCTAAAATCGCCTCATTTACATTGAACAGCGTCCTTTTCCAAAGCAGCTTTTGGCACAAAAACGTACAATAGTTCGGAGTATCATCTTAAACGGAAAGGTTATTTTGTGTATATGAAATGATGTTAATTTATAAGTGTAAAATTGTAAAAAAGAAATGGAATTTAACTCTAAATCCATCACACATGAATAGTGTAACGGATATTTCCACTATTGATAAGTAATATACTGTAATATTAAAATTGTTCAGTGAATATTTTGTTATCTATAATAGGTTAAGATTTATTATGGTCGAAGTGTTCGCTAATTGATAAGGCTGTAAGTTTGTGTGGGGTGTCGCCGCGGGCCATACAAATTATCTGCGAAATTGTAACCGTGAGAATATAAAGGTCAAGGGCACGAATTTAAGAGAGCTTGTTTTTAGAGCCAGCGCAGGCGCTGAGTTGGATGCAATGGAGAGCAGCTAGTGTTTATTTTATTTGTTTGTGATGTTCAGCTCGGGGACGACAATAAAGTAATACTTAACAGAAGAGTTCGGCCAGCATAAGTTCCCGTTCAACGCGCCGTTAAACACGAATGCCAAGTAGTCCGATTTCCAGCGTTTCTCGGAGGGTCAGTAACCGTAAGCTAAACGGGACAGATCAGTAGCGCTCGATGGAGGTAGTCCATCCGAAGATTAAATTCCATAGCGGACAACGGGGACAGACGATCTGGAGAAACGGTACCGGATTCCAGGCTTAAAGAATACTTGTTGAGATACTCCGAACTCTGGGAAAGGAAACTTCGGGTTGGATGCCTATGGTGATGTAGAGTTTCCATTCTTACTAGTTAGGCATTAACGCGAAGAGCATCCACCACGTGACCAACGTGTAGGTGCATGTGTACGAATTGGGGAACTGAGTTTAACTTAAGAGGAATTGGGCCTTTGGGTTGGACATTTTATGTTGAGCGTCGTCTGTCGAACACACGAGTAATATTTGACATTTTGTTTAGTTTTATATTATTATTATTATTGAGATTGTAGATTTGTAAAGTCGTTTGACTAAATTAGTCGAATTAATATATTCCTGGTATATTTATAATAAAAGATTGGTCAATTAACAAGTATGGTATAGAGGCAGAGGAACGGAAAGAGGGAATGTCGGTCCAATGGGACATCCAAGTAGTGAACGTGGATTGGGCCTCTTACAGGTAGGAGTCAGTAACGAGTTGCAGCTTAAAACGTTCAGCTGAAGAGTTGGGGTTCTGATCCGTGCAGTGAAGACATTCACGAAGAATAGGCGGGACCTCCTAAAGGTCAGACCGTGTTAAGCTTTCACTCTAAGTGTTTTATTAATGTTTATAGTTTTATGTTAACTTTGTTGTGTTCTTATTGTGTTATTGATAATTAGTGACCTTGGCTAATCATAGCTTACCCCCGGGTGCATTACATACTGTCGCGGACCCTTTGGCCTCATATTATTTAAGTGCGCCGTCGACTCTGAAACCTTGAAAGTATTGTTAATTGCAGTTGTTCATTTTAAATTGTTAATTATCACATTCTTACGTTTTTGGACCTCAATAAATATATTCCGAAGAAACTGTGTTGTTAATTCACAAACCAACCATTTTGGAACCCAACCGTTAGGTAAAACGATGCACGCCGTTGAGTGAGAATAGCGTTGCAATAGTTATCATATTCACTGGATATCCATTCAATACTAGGTGCAGAAAATGTGGTGGAATATTATAGTTATGTCACTGACATTATCTTCAGATTATACAAGGGCATTTTTCTTGCAAAGTTATCTTAATTTATCAGGAATAAATTCTTACATTCAAAAGTTTCAACGTGTAGTACATGCGAAAAATGGGGCTTTGTGTTTTAACTAAAGAAATCTGTTGACCACAATTTTAGTTAAGAATTACCTAATAACCTGCAATTATGTAATGATTTTCGAAACACACAGTTTTTTAATGACTTCTAATGTCCAATTTTTTAAATATTTTGAAAGTATTTATGAGAAGCTTAAATTATCTTCCATGAAACAAACTCAGGTTTCAACACTATTTTTTTACATCCCTAAAAAAATTCGCATTTCGATTAAGACTATAGCAACATTTCCAAAGTATTCGAAATTTTGAAAAAGTCGTAATTACATTATTTTATAAATACAAGGGGTATCCCTATATAGCACGGTTCAAGGACCCCTCTAGAATTATACTGAAAATTTTATCATACTAAAATTACAATCTTTTATAAATTTCGCCTATTAAATATAAGCTTATTTACATTTATTATAAAATCTGATATTTATCATATTGGTTTTGGTCACCGTGTCTTCTGTATTTGTAGGAATTTATTTTCCCAGCCAAGAGAAGAAAAGAAATGTTCCATTTGTTCCATGTAGACATTTGTGACATAATGTTTGTTACTTTGACATAAATGAGATGACGGCAAAACAAACAGATGACCAGAACTTATAAGCGTCATCTGTCTACATCAGTATTTCGTTAGTGACTATCCAATAACGCTCAAATCAATTCAAATAAGAAATTCACAATACATGATGAACTAACTACTGATTCCTACTTGTATTTTTGTAATATATAATAATAATAATAATAATATATAATAATAAATATAAATATCCTTTTCTTTCATAAATCGATTATCCATATCCATAGATCCGTAGTTTATAAATTTATTATTTTCCATAAATCTATTACCTATATTCATAGATTCATAGTCCATCGATCAATAATTCTCCATAATCTATCAGAAATTTTGGATATTTCAGTCGCATTGATTTTGATTGATTGTATACACTTTGTATACACTTTGTTTAAAAGATATGCTGCCAAAGGATTATTTTGAAGCACATATTTCCAATAATTATTCTATCACTTTGTTTTAAATATTTTTTACGTAATATAAGATTTGATGAAAAATTATACTCACGTTTTGTTGTTCAGATTACAAACCCACTTAAACGAAACGTATATCCTGGAGAACGGGAATGTCACTGAAAATGTATCATCGTGCACTAATCGCTGAGCACGTCTAAAAAAACTGCAATGGACGAGAATGAAGAACATCCGAAAATGAACGTCTCTCAGAACTAAGTAATGCAAATTCTGAATCCAAAATTATGTTCTTGTCTTATTCTCATACGTTGCTGATACCGTTGTAAAAAATAATGTTTCTATTCTTTATTTACATCTTCCTCCGGCATTATAAACCAAATTTAACAGAGATGCAAAACACATGAAATGCAAGTATAATTTTAATGAAGTCTCCTCCATAGTTTAAAACTTTTCGAGCGAACTATATAGAATATCTTAAAATAATAATATCGTTTATTTCACAGAAACAGCATTATTACATAATTTAGATAAATTGTGTGGACGTCAGATTCTATATTTTTTTATAAATTACAATAGTTCATAATATTGCAGGAATACTTAGCATGTAGTGCATTAAATATTAGATAAATTAATTTCATTCGATTGTTAATAATTTTCTTAAAATAATTTTTTTATTTTTAGATGTCCTTCACTACTGAACGAGAATATGTATGTTCCTTATTAACTTATATATTCCCCAAATTTCCTTATTTCATATTGAAGAAATATACCATAAGCACATTAAAGCTGTTTCTTGCACTGATATGAAGTTGGACAATATTCGCCTTTTTTATAGACAAATTATGCTTAGTTTAAAAGTTTCAAATTCTCCAAAACATTTACTATTTTACGTTTTCGAAGCTATTCGTAAGATATAAAATCGACCGAGGGCGATATCCTATGATTTTATTTCCTAAATGTTTGGTCAAACTTTCTGGTTATACAAATTCGTTTCTCTTTCTCTCTCTCCGTCTCGAGCTGTAATTAATAACTGTGTTTGAACTACGTTCGAACGTTCCAAAGAGGATATAGCTGCAAGCGGAACAACTATGATCAGAAAACGTGATGGATGATTTCAAAGGAAAAAGGGTTAGTTGATACGGAAATCCGACTTTTTTTTGGGTCCCTGGTGTTACTAGTGGCAAAGGAAATCATTTATCATGATGCGGACATTGCCACTATCAGCTGCACCACATACGTATATGGGGGATCTGGGCCAAATGGTCAGAAAGATATATATATTGTCTTCATTTCTGCAGTTTAAAGACATCATTAGCTACATCATTAGTAGAGATGCCAATTAAGAGCAAAATTTAGATCCTTTGCGACACTGTACTTTATTTTAAAACTTAAGAAGAAAGGTAAGATTAATTAGAAGAGATCATTTGTGCCGAAATAGTTGGATTCGTTATTATGGATCAGTAAGGATTATTGTCCTTTCTGCGTATCAATGGCATTGGTTACTTTACAGGGAAAAGACTAAATGTTACGTTTGGAAAGAATAATTGCTATGTATTTGAAAACATTGTTTTCTGAAATAAATTTTAAAATTAATTGTTTTACAGAAAACTTTATATATTATTGTGTTTTGCAATATCTTAACTTGTTAAACAAATTTGCTTTAAAAATATCTTTAACAATTCAACTTGTCAACTAATAAGAACCCCTTCCCCCCACCCCAGAGCTCACTCGCGGAATCTAACGAATTTAATTCAGTTATGAGTATGCACCATTCGAAACCCAATATGTGAAAATTAGCAGCTATCTTCTCAAATTAATGCTAAAAATAATTAATGAAAAATATCCCATTTGTAATTTGAATTGACAGAAGAGAGACTTTATCTCCATTTGGCGCCTTTTAATTTCTTTTTCAAATTCCTCAAAAAATTCTCAAAAGGTAGACACACACACACACATACATACACACACGCACACAGCATTAAATATATTTATAGTCTGTTCCATGTTATCCTCACACGGATAAATAGAATACAAGCGATACTTTGTGACAGAATTTTTAAAATAAAAATAGATGCTTCTCTTATGCACAAACTGAATTGCAACTTGCAATGTGATTATAAAAATTAAAGTAAATTGTTTTCTGCTATAACTTTCAGAAATAAAATAAAAAGAATATAGAACTTCAATTTAACAAATAGAGAAAAAAAATTTACAGCTACTTCAAAATCTAATATGTAATATCTAACAAGTTGACGCAATCACGCTATTACTGGACGTATTCTAAACTTTTAGAATACGTTCTTGCTTTCGCTTTTACCTTCTTCGACCAACTAGCTACCTCGCCACGTGTTGCCAAAAGGGTTGCAATTGGCGCTATTTTAACTACATTTTAACATTTAATTTCTCGATTTCTAGGGGGAGATAGCTGCTAATTTTCACACATTAAGGTTTCATGTGTGTACATTATGTTTAATTCAATTCATTAAATTCGGCATGTGAGCTCCAAGTGGGCTTCCTCGTATTCTTAATTCATCGTTATAATAATTTTGTTAATTCCTTTTGGCGTACATATATTATTGAAGTTGCATTTTATAGAAGTTTTAATTTTTTAATTATATATTCCATTTCGTTCTACTCTTAATTTGTTTAAGACCCCTCTTTCTCTAACTAAATATCTCCTTCTGACATACACAAACCCACAATACACACGCACATACCAAGTAATAGGTTTATGCTGTTTAATAACTTTTTATAGATAAAGAACGAAATCTATAAATGTGAATATGTTTAATTATTCAAAGAACAGTAATTAGTGTATTAAACTAAAGTGTTTAGGGCGTAAGCAGTTTTATTCCAAGATGGATCTTGTTTTGGGCTTGAAGAGGAAACATTGGTAACAAGGAGTATTGCCACTTTTCTTTAAACATTACTTTTGGTGTAACGCAAAAATGAAATTCAACGATTGAGAATGACGACAAGGAACATGGTGAAGTCCACTCATTAAATAACTAAGACAGATAGAAAGATAAAGATTCAGACGAAAGTACAAAGAACATCACATTGTTAAATTTCAAAACTTAAACAGAAGCCTCTAGCGTTGTGCACAAATGATTTTTCGACTGCCGGTAACTAAACTTCCAGCCAAATTCATGAAATCAATGAAGTTCGAAGAAGCGATAAGAAAGATTCGTTGAAGGGATTATAATTCAGAGTAAATAATCTGAAACCGAGATACCAAGAACCCGACAAATGTGAAAGGAATTCATATAATTTCCCACCTGACATATACTAGTTTAATAAGATGATTTTGGAGGTAATAAATATATTTATTTTTTGTATATTCGTTTACGTATGCAAACCTGTAATGGTAAGTATCAGTGTAACAGGAATTTGTCTTGCAGAATACGTATATATAGGTCTATATTATACAGAACTTTCAGAAATTTATATGAAATATAATTTTCACAATTATAATTATTCAGGTAATTCAAATAAAAGAAATAGTCTGGTTTCTAATTTTAAACTTAAACGTAAGTAACATTTATCAACATATTATTTTTACTTTCATTCATTACATCGTTATTAATTGTTTATCTGGATGTAGAAATTGTCAAAACTTTTTAATTTTGGCTATGAAACAAAACGCATTTATCACACTTAGTAATATGTTCCTTGGAAAAAAGAAGTAAGGGCTTTACATATTGTTCATTAATTTTCTAATAGAAAAAGGAACGTTTTTAAAAAATACGTTATAAATTGCTAGGGAAAGGTGTAATTAGTGTAGGTTACTATTAATTGCTTGTGGCTAATTTCTAAGATATTACTTACTCTTAAGGTTACGGTTTCTATTGGATTGTGTATTAATTTTGTTATTTAGAAGTTACATACTCACCGAATGGCACTCTGGCAAATGAAAATCTACTATCTGAGACCAAATGAAAACAAAATACAAACCTTTCACTTTTTACCAGTTACCTATTATCCTCTGTTTTGGTGTTTTGTGATGTTTGGTGAAGCGAAATAAATCCAAAACTTCCGCGTAAACAAACTTTTCCATTTCATAAGATTACATGTCTTCAAAGATTTTAATGCCTTGTTTACAGTAAAATATTAGAGAACAATATCTTTGTCTTTTAAGCCGGATTTGCAGGGTATTATGCCGAAGCTGAAAATCGGTGTTCGAGAATCAGCTCAAAATTTAGTTCTACTTTTAAAATCTTTTTAAAGATCAAAAGCTTAAAGAAAAGTGAACACACCTATAACAAATAAGTATAAAATTAAGAATGCTTAAAATCTTCTTCAAACAATATTTTTATTTTTATTTTCAAACATTTTCCCTTTGTCTTATGAGTACATATCAGTTTCTTTCGCAGATAGCTTCAAATCTAACGATTTTAAAGCTCAGTTATAAAACTTTACTTTTCTTCGCCATTTACAAACTAGCGGCGAGTAACATAAAATACTCTTACTTTATTTTTACTTAATACAGAGCAACTGAAATTTCTTCTTTAAAATCTGTTCCATTATTTTTTTATGAAATTGACGTTTCTTCACCAGTAATATAATATAAAAATAACGTTTACGTTAGAAATCCATACCATTTATCAATTTGCTTTATTGTTTACGTATAAAGAAAACAGGGGTAGATTTAAAGGTCTTTCAAGGGAAGCGATTAAGGACTTGATTTTTGGAAATAATGCCTCATTGGTTGACCACCTTGTATCTTTTCAATATTGAATTTTCATTCAACGGAGAGGCGATCGCCATCCCTGCCCCTAAATCCGCCCCTAAAAGGACAGCAAAGGGCACACTGCATCAGGGCCTTCTGTTTTCTGAGGAATAGGGATCTCTGCTGTTACGAGAACTAAACTTGGTGCTAAGGGGGCAAAAAAATGATGTGCGTTTTCAGATAATATGGGAAGTTGAATTCGGATCAGAGCCTTAGTCGGGCTGAGGCTATAGGGGGCTAAGCCCCCCTGTAAATGTTGTCAGCCCCCCTTCCTGGAAAATATTTTTTCTCAAAAATCAAATATTGTAGAATTTTATTTTAAATTTTTTGTTTTGTACGAAATTGTACATGACAATGGAGATTTTTCTTTTAACATCACGTATTCAAAACATTATGTATTTAAATGTATTCGAAACAGCTTTCTACGATTGATCTTGTGTATGTGTCTAATGTTCTTTTCATAGATTTAGGTCTTCATATAATTTATAGTAAGTATAGGGTAAATTATAGAGAGGTATACTAAAATTTATAAGTTTTTAATGCAAAATTTATTTTAAGAAATTTATTTATTAATTTTAAATATATTAGTCTACTTATATATTTAGTATTATTAAATATATTAATAAAATACATCAAAATTTGTGCGAATTTAAAACCCCCTGTAACAAACGTCTAGCTAGGTGCCAGATGCGGGTTAAAGACAAGATAGGAGAATACGGTATTGCTAGGTCACGTTCAGACAGGGGACCTAATATTTCATAGGAATCCGTAGGGAATCGACGGCTAAACTACAGTAGGCAGTTAGTTAGCAAGGGTAATTCTTTTCTTCTGATGCTGTTGGAAGCCGATAGCGGATTAACCTGTACGCTAGTTGAAAGCAGTGCCGAATTTACGCATGGGCCAAGGAAGATCAGGGTGCATAAGAGACCTTGATATCATTTAAGTGATTTTTAATATTGTTTATTTGCGAATGTCCCAAATTTAATTATAGATAAACCTGAATATTACAGATAGTGAACTTCAAATAAAGACATGATTTATTGACTGGATACCTCGGACGCAACATTTTTAGGGGCTCATTCTCTCCCCCTTTAGCCTAGGGCACACAAGAACCTTAATGCGGCACTGGGTGAACCTATAATCACTGTGCCACGGCTGGAATATCTCCGGTCTAAACTTGTATTTTAATACACAGAAAACTAAGTTTTTCATATATGCCGAAGTAAAATATAACTAAATGTGATTCGGGTATTAGATTTAAATCTCAGATAGGTGGCAAAGTCTTCTCATATTTATAAAGTAATATGTAGTGGAACCTGGTACAGTGGCCACCTTCGTAAATTGATAACTTAAATAAAGTGCTCACTTTCTAGAAAAGAGAAATGATAGGGACCATACAAACATCTGTCGCGTATACTGACCAAATTTCTATGGTGGCCATCTCTATCTAGTCTCCAAAAGGTGGACACTTTAGGGAGGTTATATATATATATATATCATTAACGTACACAGAAATTTCATAAAGCGTTGTTACAAGCTAATGTGGTGGGGAGTTACAAAGCTTCAAATTCACATCCTTAAATGTATACAAAATTGCATTTCAATGGCGAGTTATGACATCACACACTCCCACCTGCGTACGCCAGTGATATAAATGAACGCAAACAAAGTTTTCAATGGTGGATTTTTGTTTAGCATAAATAGTTTTGCTCGAAAGCTTAGTTAGTTTAGAAAACAAATTGAACATAGCGTTTGTAATCAACATTATTTTCGCTTGATTTCTTAAAGAGAAGCATATAATTAATCAACAAAAACCAAATTAACTAAAGAACAGTCATTTAAAAAGAAAACTAGCATCCTAAGGCCTTTATTTATGGCCTTACTTTAAACACTTTAAATATGATTACAGTTTCAGTCGCAATTCAATCCCTTTTGGCGTTAGAAATACCTATAATCCGCAATTTATAAATATGTCTTAAACACTTTAATGATATCATGGCGCCAAGGCTTATAGGAAATACTTTTAAACGAAAACTATGCTATTTATTGTGGATATGCTTCTTTTGAAGAAATATTTTGTTGATTAGTGAAATGGAAGATCTCTGATCATAGCATTATTTTGAATCTGATTACAGAATGATAACAATATCATAAAAATTAAACGATTCCATTGGATGGCACTGAGTCGAAACTGACGCTTCAATCACTAAAGTTTTCTGTTTGCGTGCTTTCCATTGAGGAAGTTAAATTTTTAATATAATTTATTTACCACTTTCACTGTCAATTCCACACTTAAATTATATATTTATGGACGTTCCCGTCATTTTGAACAAAGGAATATTTCTCGTTTGACAGAATTTTAATCGAAAGAATTAATTTCGAGTACTTAGATGGTTGAAGTCGTACTAATTAAAATCTTGTCGAATGAATAGTTTGAAACCTTCTAAGATTGACTTTTAATTTTGGCAATCGATCATTGACTTCATTAAAATCACCACACAGAAGAACACAAATTTCTTCAGAAGCCATACAAATATCCGCATTGTCATTACGGATAAATTGTTTAAAAAATAATTAATCTCCCCTTTTAAAGATGCTTCCTACTGAAATTTAATTAAATTGAAAGTTATTATTGTAGACCTCATGAGTAGTTTTCTCATTGATCACTGATCACAATCAACTAGACGTTCCCAGAACACTTACTTCATTGATATGCTTTTCAAAATAAAACATTTAGTCTACTCTAAATCTTCGTTTAAAATATTCATATATTTGTATGCTTTATTTTATAAAAACAACTTGAACACTTTCGCTGTGGATTTATGTTTTGCACTGTAACACATGGAGGCGAGAAGATTTAGCCTGTTCATTTTTAGAAAGCCTGAGGAAATTTTACGTCATGATCACCCCTGAATAATTTATGACAAGCTAAGCATGTGATAATATACATCCAATGACTTAACGTGCGCAATAAATCACGAACTGAGAGAGGGTAATGAAATAAATGATATTGATTGATTGTTTGGCTTTTTTATGGCGCAAGAGCATCTGGGCTATACTGCGCCAAAAAATAAATGATATACTTTTATAAGAAGAAAACGCACATAATTTGTAATTAAGTGCCAAATACAGAACTATATAAAATAAAGGAAATTCATTTGACTTTTTTAAGAAAATTTACAAATTAAGGTTCCAGGCAATTCCAACAATTTATGAGAGGATTTGAAAACTTAACAAAGCTTAAGTTTGAAATCGATGCTCTGCCAGTACTCGAGAAGAATAACATCCATATGGCAGTAATATCTCCATGAAAAACCAGCGAACGGTAATCACACATGATACATTTGTTTTTTTGCAAATGTCAAATAAAAATAAAATCAGAGATACAAATAGAGCACATAGTCATATATTTATTTATAAATATTGAGTAACTGAACACTCAATTTGAAATTGGCGAATTCTGACGACGCACATGATATGTCTCGATTTGAGGTGCGACTGGCACTTTGGAGGCTTCTCTTGTGAGTGTAACAGTTTTTTTTTTATCTCAAATAAATGGCTATACACAGTGAACTCCTTTGAAGGCATACCTTCCTTAATGGTCACCTTTACTCGAAGCGGATTTTTTCCCATATTGAACGTGTTTAACCTAAATCAAATGTATAATGTTTGCAAATATAATAAAATTATTAATATGTTTTAGGAAACATATGTTTTGGTTGAAACCTTGTCATTTATAAACCTGTGCTACACATTTATAAAGATAAATAAAACATTAAGGATAATATACAAATATACTACTTTTCATTAAAGTTAGATGTGAATAATAGGAAATTTACAGCTTTAAAGATGATTGGTGTAAATATAGTTTATGCGTATATATATTCTAAATCAGTGGTTTCCAACTGGTGGTCCGCGAAGGAGTCCCAAATGGTCCGAGAGACGGGCATTATTTAAAAAACTTATTGAAAAACTTATAAAAACTATTATTAAATATAAAAATTAAACTCGGGGTATATTTTTAGCAATTTCCCTTTCCCCCCTACTCTCGAAGAAAAGCTGGCTACGCTGTTGCATGTAGGGAATAAATGCGATGGGATTTGACTTGGTACCCTAAATTACTTTTTCTGTAATGCTAATAAAAGGTGAATATTGAACCTTGAAATATTGAAAATAAAATTTTATTAAGCTTTTACTTCCTTACTTTTTTTTAAATCTATTCATACATTTTTATCTTCAAACAGAAAGACAAAACTAAACTAGATATCTCGCCATGTTATGACGAATTTTGAAAATGATAACTCACTGGACCTTTACCTTGTATCTTTTCAATGTCAATTTTCATTCAAGGGGGCGATACGCCTCCGCTCCCCCCCTAAAGCCGCCCCTGAACTCGTGAAAATTTTTCGAAGTGGTCCGCGGCTTAAATTGAGTTGGGAGCCACTGTTTTAAATATTAAAATCATACATAATTTAGGGGCCGTTCAAGTATTAAATAAGCAAACTTCTAGCCATTTTATACCTACCTTATAATAAAAATTAAGAAAAATAAACATTTAAGGACTTTTTAAACTTTTTCTCCTATACCTAAAAAGCTTTAGTACGAGCTTAAAAACGCAGGTGCTAAAGTATTAACCTTACGTAAATCTCACGCCTTCTCCAAAAGATGTTTATACTTAAACGACCTTTTATATATAATTATATTGTTTAAAAAATCTTCGTTTTAAGTTGATTTAATCGATTAATGCGGCGAGCGTTTACAGAAAAATCAGGGAAATTTTAAGCATATTTACTGGAAATTAAGAAAATGTTAAGGATTTTTTAATTCAGTTTCTGTCGCCACCCTGACATATCCCTTTGATCGCTAGAATGATAGTAATTATTAAAAACATGATATTATAATGTTTTAGATATAACCATTGACACTAACTACCCTCGAACATTGAGGTGGGTGGCTATAACCCCCACCCCAATGTTCGGCACATAGCATTATGTATACATTTTATTGTCAGAAATTTTCTAGTGCCCTGCGGTGGCGCAGTGTGGTAACGCGTTCTCCTATTGCGCGGCTAATCCGGGTTCGACTCCCAGCAGTGCAAAAAGAACGCTTACTCAGAGATCTCATAAAAGATCGCACTGCTCACTGTAGTCCGGGGTTTGGTTCCCCAGGCCTTAAGAGGTTCGGATTCCTCGGAAAACAGTAGGTCCCGGCGCAGCATGACCACTGTAGTCTTTGAGCCGTAAAACCAAAAAACAAACAAACAATTTTCTAGCGGATGCTAATTTTTTTCTAGTGGGGATAAACTTCATCCCCTAGTTCTGCCAATGGAAATAGCCAAAATGTACCTTCTGCCTCTGAAAAGAGGGTTTTGAATTATAAAATGATGTAACAAAAAACAGAAATCCGAACTTTAATAAAAATAAATTGCATAACCCCCAAAAATGTTTTACAAAACCTTGGGATTCCGTGGAATGAAGCTTGAATATGACTAGCATATGTTATTATATGCCATATAGGCTAACATAGTTATTTTACATAACGTAGTTATTCTATAACACTGATATTAATTTTATTGTCACTTTTTTATCACTTATTTTCTCATCACTTTTTAAAACATTATTTTTACGTTTTCAATGCGCCGTGAATAAATGGTAAAACAGCGTTCCATAATGAAATGCCTTATAATCATGAGTCATGGCTAAGCCATGATGGCTTACCTGGAATGACTTGAAAATTTAATGTACCTTCCTGAAGGTGTAGAGATTTTTCTCACGCTAGTTCTTCTGCTGTTTTGTTTTCTCTTTCACAAAGAATGGGGGAATTGCTAAAACATTGACACATTTTAAACATAACTTTAAGAATTTTGCAACCTTTAGCTGCGGCTTTAAACTCTTCATCATTTTTTTCCTTTCTAAGTAGGCATTTACAAAACTTTGTAATCCAAATGTTAAAGTTTTGTAACTAGGATGAACATTACCCTTTCTGGGATGGGGTGACAGCGGACACCACGTGGCTGCCATCGAAAGGTCATGGGGTTCACGTGGAAATTATATATGTATGTAGTTTTGCCTTTTTCCTATACTGGTACATTGGATTTGGTATAGATTTGGCAGAAATTATTGTATAATAAATTCCCCCACGAAAACTCACAAAAATCTCGCCCCGGAGGCTTTTCTGTGTTGACCATATTTGCCCTGCTGGGGGTAATAATACCTTAACAGCTCCTAAAATCTTAAAAGAAGAAGTAGCATTTGCAATAAAAAGTATGAAGAAAGGAAGATCCCCTGGCGATGATGGCATTACATTAGATATCTTAAAAGAAGCTGGAGAACATGTAGAAGACATACTCGCAAAATTCTTTACCAAATGTCTTAATAGCAGTAACATACCAAACAAACGAGATTCTGAAACAGTAATTCTATTGCATAAAAATGGTAATACAGAGGATTTAAAAAATTACCGACCCATTAGCTTGTTACCTACTATTTATAAAATCTTCACAAAAGTGCTAGTACATCGCATGTAGAAAAATTGGATGCAACTCAACCAAGAGAACAAGCTGGATTTCGAAGTGGATTCAGTACAGTGGACCATTTTCAAGTATTAAGAGAATTAATTGAAAGAACACATGACTATGAACTTCCATTGTGTGGGGCATTTAGTGACTATGAAGAAGCTTTTGACTCAATTAAAACGTTAGCAGTCATCAACTCTTTTAAATTTCAACAAAGTTCGAAGATATGTACAGTGACATGGTGAAATGTGTGTATAAAAATGCAAGTGCGAAATTTCGTTTACATAAAGATACAAAAACTATCAAAATTGGTAAAGGTTTAAAATAGGGTGACACCATTTCTCCATGACTTTTTACTTCAGCTTTACAGATCATCTTTCAGCACATGAATTAGAATATCAATGGAATAAATATAAATGGTAAATATTTGAGTCATCTGAGATTTACTGGTGACATTATTATTTTTTCAACAAACCCATCAGAACTCCAACACATAGTATAGGTACTCTCAACTAAAAGTAAAGAAGTTCAACTTAAGATGAACCTACAAAAATCTAAGATCATGTTCAATGATTTTGTAGAAAAAACAAAAATACAAGTTGACAACCTGGAGCTAGAAATTGCTGATTTATATATTTACCTCAGCCAGCTGATTTCAATAGAAGGCAACATTATGAAACAAATCTACGGACGTATTAAACTTGGTTGGAGTGCATTCGGAAGAAACAGTTTTTTCATGAAGGGAAAATTACCTTTGTGTCTAGAAAAGAAAAGTCTTCAACCAGTATCCTTTGCCAGTCCTCTCTTATGGGTCAGAGACAAAGAGTCTAACAATTCAGCAATACGGAAGTTACGGACAACCCAAAAGATCATGGAAAGGTGGATGCTTGGAATTACTAGGACAGATCGAAAAAGAAACACTTGGGTGAGAGAACAGACTAAAGTAGAGGCCATCATCGTTAAAGTAAAATTGTTGAAATGGCGATAGGCTAGGAATATCGCAAGAAAAACTGATCAGCGATGGCCAACTGTAATTCTTAAGTGGATTCCAAGGCACCACCGAAGATTGAGAAAACGTCCTCAAACCAATTCTGTGGATTTTATAAAAAGAACTGGTAGGGGAGACCTGGAAGCGAATTGCTTATGTTAGACTTGTGTGGACAGCATTTCGAGAAAGCTTCATCCAGCAGTGAATAGATAAGGTCTGATGACGATGATGATGTATATACATATATTACACACACAAAGCTGAAAACCAATTATTCGAACATATTTAATTAATAAATATTTCGGTTTACATCTCTCCGTGTCATCTTGTATTTTTTATTGAAAGAAAATTTGCATGGAGATTGGGGGTGAGAGTTGAGTAAGCAGCCTATCAGAAATGTCAAGTGAGAATGACAAGATGTCGTTTAAAATTTAAATCGCTTTACTGAAAATGCCAGGAGGAGTTTCGCAACTGACAAAAGAAAGGAAATCTTAATGCAAATAGTGGGCTGTCGGTGAAAGGAATAAAAAAAACTTCAAGTTTGAAGACGATTTCCAAAAACGCTCGAACAAAGCGGGGGGGGGACTGATAGAGTGAGTGATTTAAAACTGAATGGATATGTATTTTCCGCATTTAGGAACAACGTCAGTGGGGATGTAATACAAAATATTTGACTTTGGAAAGAACATTTCTTCAATAAAATGAACAAGAAATGATGCCACATATTTTGACAGAACATTCCAAGTTTAGTGAATGTCAAAAAGATCTGAATCTAACATATTTAAAATAAAATGGAAAGAAAAGGCTTGGAAAGGAATAAATGTAGAACTTTTTTTTAAATCCGAATACACACATTTGAATAAAACACAAATAATCTTTTTTTCAAGCGTATATAAAATCAAATATGAATGAAATAATATTATATAAAAGACATTTAATTAACTCAAGTTTTTCACAACTATATTAAACCATTTATAAAATCATGTACCCGCACTTATTTTTATTACATAATAATAAATTAATTAATTCAAAAAAGTGCTTTTCGCTTACCAATTCCTTGATTTGTTAACGTTTTCGTAAACTACGCTCTCATTTTAATCTTCAGATTACAATCTCCACTTAAACAATACAAAGAAATGTCTAACGATTTTCAAATTGTCATAAATAGTTAACACTCTAGTTCTGCTTTCAAAGTGTATATAAATGCATTTTCAGAAATTGTGAAAAAACCTTTTAGGAAAAGATAATAGGCTTAACTTTACATTTTTTGTGCAAATCGT
>QLNU02015359.1:20838692-20850803 GCA_006491805.2 Dysdera silvatica | reverse complement strand
AATTAAGTTCCAAATACAGAACTATATAAAATAAAGGAAATTCATTTGACTTTTTTAAGAAAATTTACAAATTAAGGTTCCAGGCAATTCCAACAATTCATGAGAGGATTTGAAAACTTAACAAAGCTTAAGTTTGAAATCGATGCTCTGCCAGTACTCGAGAAGAATAACATCCATATGGCAGTAATATCTCCATGAAAAACCAGCGAACGGTAATCACACATGATACATTTGTTTTTTTGCAAATGTCAGATAAAAATAAAATCAGCAATACAAATAGAGCACATAGTCATATATTCATTTATAAATATTGAGTAACTGAACACTCAATTTGAAATTGGCGAATGCGGCCAACGCACATGATATGTCTCGATTTGAGGTGCGACTGGCACTTTGGAGGCTTCTCTTGTGAGTGTAACAGTTTTTTTTTTATCTCAAATAAATGGCTATACACAGTGAACTCCTTTGAAGGCATACCTTCCTTAATGGTCACCTTTACTCGAAGCGGATTTTTTCCCATATTGAACGTGTTTAACCTAAATCAAATGTATAATGTTTGCAAATATAATAAAATTATTAATATGTTTTAGGAAACATATGTTTTGGTTGAAACCTTGTCATTTATAAACCTGTGCTACACATTTATAAAGATAAATAAAACATTAAGGATAATATACAAATATACTACTTTTCATTAAAGTTAGATGTGAATAATAGGAAATTTACAGCTTTAAAGATGATTGGTGTAAATATAGTTTATGCGTATATATATTCTAAATCAGTGGTTTCCAACTGGTGGTCCTCGAAGGAGTCCCAAATGGTCAGCGAGACGGGTCACTATTTAAAAAACTTATTGAAAAACTTATAAAAACTATTATTAAATATAAAAATTAAACTCGGGGTATATTTTTAGCAATTTCCCTTTCCCCCCTACTCTTGAAGAAAAGCTGCTACGCTGTTGCATGTAGGGAATAAATGCGATGGGATTTGACTTGGTACCCTAAATTACTTTTTCTGTAATGCTAATAAAAGGTGAATATTGAACCTTGAAATATTGAAAATAAAATTTTATTAAGCTTTTACTTCCTTACTTTTTTTTAAATCTATTCATACATTTTTATCTTCAAACAGAAAGACAAAACTAAACTAGATATCTCGCCATGTTATGACGAATTTTGAAAATGATACCTCAATGGACCTTTACCTTGTATCTTTTCAATGTTAATTTTCATTCAAGGGGGCGATACGCCTCCGCTCCCCCCCTAAAGCCGACCCTGAACTCGTGAAAAATTTTCGAAGCGGTTCGCGGCTTAAATTGAGTTAGGAACCACTGTTTTAAATATTAAAATCATACATAATTTAGGGGCCGTTCAAGTATTAAATAAGCAAACTTCTAGCCATTTTATACCTACCTTATAATAAAAATTAAGAAAAATAAACATTTAAGGACTTTTTAAACTTTTTCTCCTATACCTAAAAAGCTTTAGTACGAGCTTAAAAACGCAGGTGCTAAAGTATTAACCTTACGTAAATCTCACGCCTTCTCCAAAAGATGTTTATACTTAAACGACCTTTTATATATAATTATATTGTTTAAAAAATCTTCGTTTTAAGTTGATTTAATCGATTAATGCGGCGAGCGTTTACAGAAAAATCAGGGAAATTTTAAGCATATTTACTGGAAATTAAGAAAATGTTAAGGATTTTTTAATTCAGTTTCTGTCGCCACCCTGACATATCCCTTTGATCGCTAGAATGATAGTAATTATTAAAAACATGATATTATAATGTTTTAGATATAACCATTGACACTAACTACCCTCGAACATTGAGGTGGGTGGCTATAACCCCCACCCCAATGTTCGGCACATAGCATTATGTATACATTTTATTGTCAGAAATTTTCTAGTGCCCTGCGGTGGCGCAGTGTGGTAACGCGTTCTCCTATTGCGCGGCTAATCCGGGTTCGACTCCCAGCAGTGCAAAAAGAACGCTTACTCAGAGATCTCATAAAGATCGCACTGCTCACTGTAGTCCGGGGTTTGGTTCCCCAGGCCTTAAGAGGTTCGGATTCCTCGGAAAATTGTAGGTCCCGGCGCAGCATGACCACTGTAGTCTTTGAGCCGTAAAACCAAAAAACAAACAAACAATTTTCTAGCGGATGCTAATTTTTTTCTAGTGGGGATAAACTTCATCCCCTAGTTCTGCCAATGGAAATAGCCAAAATGTACCTTCTGCCTCTGAAAAGAGGGTTTTGAATTATAAAATGATATAACAAAAAACAGAAATCCAAACTGCAACAAAAAAAATTGCGTAACCCCCAAAAATGTTTTACAAAATCTTGGGATTCCGTGGAATGAAGCTTGAATATGACTAGCATATGTTATTATATGCCATATAGGCTAACATAGTTATTTTACATAACGTAGTTATTCTATAACACTGATATTAATTTTATTGTCACTTTTTTATCACTTATTTTCTCATCACTTTTTAAAACATTATTTTTACGTTTTCGATGGGCCGTGAATAAATACGCTTAAAACAAATATAAGTAAAACAGCGTTCCATAATGAAATGCTCTATAATTATAAGTCATAGCTAAGCCATGATGGCTTAGCTGGAATGACTTGAAAATTTAATGTACCTTCCTGAAGGTGTAGAGATTTTTCTCACGCTAGTTCTTCTGCTGTTTTGTTTTCTCTTTCACAAAGAATGGGGGAATTGCTAAAACATTGACACATTTTAAACATAACTTTAAGAATTTTGCAACCTTTAGCTGCAGCTTTAAACTCTTCATCGTGTTTTTTCCTTTCTCAGAAGGCATTTACAAAACTTTGTAATCCAAATGTTAAAGTTTTGTAACTAGGATGAACATTACCCTTTCTGGGATGGGGTGACAGCGGACACCACGTGGCTGCCATTAAAAGGTCATGGGTTTACGTGGAAATGATACATATATGTAGTTTTGCTCGTTTCCTATACTGGTACATTGGATTTGGTATAGACCAGAGTTAATCTCTGATGTGACGTAACGCATCCCGTCGTAATATAATATCAACCAGACCCCTTTATAAATTTCCTGAAAGGAAGAGGGATGGGATCCTGAGACAGGGATTTGGGGAGAGGTCGAGAAGAGACGCGCAACAGCTGGCAGTGACATTGTAGTAGTTCAAAAATAATAAATTCCACAGAAACGCACATAATTATTTCAATTGCATTCACAAAAAGATGCTGAACTGACGTATATTTTTATATGATATCTACACCCGTAGAATTTGTTACTCAAACCTTCAATATCGTATTTGTGGACATATACAAATAGTTCGATGGGACAACTGGGGCACAAGCATAGGGCAATTAGGGCCGCGGCCCTGATGACCCCGGCTTGGCTACAGTCCTGCTATGAAAACCATTAATCTAAATTTTGAAAGATCCATATGTAAACGTAGTTGATTATTTTATTAATATCCAGCCTTGGAAAGAAAATTAAAAGAATGTACCAAGTATTTATTTCGCAGATTTATTTTCCTGTAATGTGATGGTTTAAAGGAATAAATGTAAACCAATTTAATTAGGTTATAAAATGACATTCCGGAATTGAATGTTCAAACATTTGTTTTCGCTTCAGGTAGCGCTGAAACATGGTCGTCCTATTTCTTCAACAATTTTTTTATTGGAATAATGTCACAAAAAATTGTGATGGATAAACCTTGAACAGAACTTGTAATTTTTTTAATTAACGAATCGAAAAACGCTGTTTAAAAAAACGAATTTAAGGAAAAGAAATAAAAAATTGTGTGGTTTGTATTTATGATCTCAACAAAAAAAGAAACATGAACCATGGTACTGTGCTGATTCAGGAAAAATCAAACAAAAAATCCAAGTAGGTTAAAGTAATTATTTAAAGTCGACTAGAAAACACACAAAACATTTATCTTACGGAAATTCAAAGTACATTAAAATTTTGATTGAAAAGTCTCGTCGGACCATCCAAAATGGGATTTGATTTGACTAGATACCCTAAATTACTTTTTCTGTAATGCTAATAAAAGGTGAATATTGAGCCTTAAAATATTGAAAATAAAATTTTATTAAGTTTTTACTTTCTTCCTTTTTTTAAATCTATTCCTAAATTTTTTCATCTTCAAACAGAAAGACGAAATTAAACTAGACATCTCGCCATGTCATTTTCTGCTTCATATATGGCAGAAATGTGCAACACCCAAAACGGGCATGCGCTTCATGGAACTAAGAGTTTGAGTCAATTTCAACAACTGTTAATTTTGTTATTATTAATTTACTCTCTCATTTTCTCTGAATTATATCGACTTTTACTTATTTTTCTTATTAATCAAAATTGACTCGTCAACGGAGTTAAATATTTTGCTTTTCGGCATTTATTTCCACATAAAGCAAAACCTGTGAATAGCGGACACATTAGAATTTGAGGATAAATCACCCGTATTCCTATACAGAGGCGACTGTTTTTCGGGTGTCTTATGGAATATCAATAATTGGGGATGATAATTAAAAAATGCAAACTAAATATACATATACGTTATGAAGGGTCCGTTATTGAGAGATATTATTGTATTGTTTCTTTAAAAATAGACTTTGAAAAAAAATTTCAACTCTCCGCCACTTGGAAATTTTACAGTCTGTTTTCAAACCACAACTCACAATAACTAACGTTAGTTCTTAAGGTAGCCGCTCTAACAAAATAGAAACAAAATTATAAAAGAAAATTGAGAAAAAAATTAGATAGAACAAGCAGGTACAAAACTACTAAATCAAAATGTTTAATGGTGCAATGAAAATTGCAGAGTTAATTAGATTTCAGGAGGCATCATTTTTATAATATTATAGATTGCTTCCATTAATTTTAGATACTAAATTTCTATTATATATTTTTCTTTCAGCTTTAATTTTTATCATTTATTTCATTACTCCACTTCTTTCTCTCTTACTCAGTAAATTTATATTCCTCTGTGTTCTATATTTACCCTTTTTCTCCTGTATTTGCATTTGGTTATTTTCATTTATCTAAGGCTAAATCTAATCTATATCCTCTTCGTTGGGAAATCTCCTATTTTAAAATCAACCTTTATTATTGTGTATCTTTGTTATAATCAATTTACATATGTTTATAAAGGATCTACAAGAACATTAAATAAGTTGCTACCATGGGCAAAACAATAAAGTATTGCGCCAATGCGATTTTCTATTATCTTCCTAAAGGGCAATTTTCTTTGATTCCTAAAGCAATATTTTCCAAAATTCAAAAAACAGATTCCTAAAGCAATATTTTCCATTATATTGAAAGCGTATCAGCTGGATCTTGCCACCCTGGTGTTTGCTTTTGTTTCGTGTAATTGTTCCCCAATTTTAAAACGATCTGTTATCGGAAAACGCCCGAACGCAGTTTAATATCGATTTAGTTTTGCATGTGCTGCGGAATAATGGTAGTTTTCCATTACGTTCTGGCAAAGTATGTTATTAAAGTATTATATTTCGGCAGCGAATGGCATAGAAACCATTTTCGGAATATCATTATTTCTGTTGGAATATCTACTTTTACAATTTGCTTTAAATTCTCCCATCTTTTGCCATTTGCCGCGTATGCAAATCGTTGGTAGCGGTATTTCTCAACTCACTCCCCTCTTTTCGGTCCCATTAAAATATTTGTCGTTGAATACTTTGCTCGAACTCATTTACATTTATGAAATCTCATCGCTTAATTTTATGTTTGCTGTTTTCGTCCAAGGGAAAACAGTCTCTCTGTGATATTTTTATTATTTTAAGATTAATATTCGATATTAAGAAAAATTTAAGAGTGTATTAAACTTGCATTTACATAATAAATTTTATCTATTGCTCGAAGACGATCTCTAAGTAGTTTCGATATAAGTCTATTCTTGGAAATTTGTTTCCGTTGTATTGCAACCTGTTTTTTTCTACCCATACACTTTGAGGATATTTCGTATACCTTTTGCGTACGGTCTGTGGAAATTCATTTGAGAATTTCAGTTTTAAATCGTTCATTAGTCCTTTTTGCAATCACATCTTTCTCACTCTAAAACTATGTTATTTACCGTCGTTTGCTCTCAATGATATCTTTTTTGATCTCGTCATACTCCTTCGGGTTGTTTATGAATACTGCATTGCTTTGTTCTTTATTCTCCATGTATTTGATACAGAAGAGACGATTGGAAATACTGAAGATACGTACTGGACATGCGTAGTAGAAGTATTATCTTTTAAGCACGAAGGTAATTTGCTCCTATAGGATAAAACTGTTTCCCTCGAATGCACTCCAGCTAAGTTTAATATATGTGCAATTCCCTAATTCCTCTCCATTCATATCATTTGACCAAAGTAAATATACTATTCAGCAATTTCTAGCTCAAAGCATCAACCTGTATTTTTGTTTTTCGATGAAAATATTCGACACAATTTTAGTACGTTCATTTTGATCGCAAAACACCTCTGCTATATATATATATATACATAAACTGTCAACGAAACTTACTTTGATTAATAGCACAATAATCATTGCTTTCTGGTATATTTATCTTTGCTGCTTTCCTATCGGGGTATAGCTGGCTGCAATGAAGAGATTTACAACAGCACAAAGAGAATCTGTTTTATAATTGTGACATTTTCCAATACATTTTTCGTTCGCTTAGGTAAATTAATCGAAAATGCCGAAGGTGCAAATCTGGAATTATCCATGGAAAACAAGGTCTTCTTTTCCACCTGGGAGAAATAATGGAGGATTACTAAAGAACGTAGAATCTATCACAATTTATTTAAAGTGCGTCTCAAAGGATACCTAACAATGATTCAAAGAGGACAGAAATCGTTCAGTTTAAAATTGAAAATAGTTGCAAAGTTGGAAATTCACCCAAAATCTTTATCTGATCAAATGCCTTACG
The DNA here is from genome assembly GCA_006491805.2 of Dysdera silvatica. Taxonomy (NCBI): domain Eukaryota; kingdom Metazoa; phylum Arthropoda; class Arachnida; order Araneae; family Dysderidae; genus Dysdera; species Dysdera silvatica. The sequence goes on along the minus strand of QLNU02015359.1, from coordinate 20,843,865 downwards.
GAATTGCACCTGAAAAACAAAATTTCTTTCAGCGAAATTACGTAATAACTTAGATTGGTATGTTTACTTATGCCGAAACAAGAGCTCACTGTATTTGTCGGTAGGAATTTATGATATACATCGAATGAGTTTCCTTCGAAAATCCAATAAATTGCGAAGACTTTAGAATTCACTGGCATTGTCTTGCACTAAGATTTCATTCGTCCTCCGTACACAAATAACGGTAGAGCTTTAATTCAAATACAGATCTAACCACTTCATTTTCTGATCAACATATTGTTCAGGTGGAATTTATTTTAATAAATTATAACTAATTGGAATATATTTAAACAAATCGCAATAATTTGTTGCGGAATTCTCTAGAGCTTCTATTTCCCGAAACTCTTATTTGGCTGACGTCCATTTTCGTAGTGATTATTGCTTTTTCTTGGGACTTATCATGGCTTAAGCAGTTAAAAACAGTAATGATGTTACAGAGGCCACAGTTTAGTTACAAAAAGGAATAATGATCTGAAATACGTGAACCAAACTAAACTTTAATTCAAGACTTTGTGAGATATTTTTGATATACATTTTCAAGGTAAAAATCAGGTAATTGCATCCATTTTTAAAACGACAAATTTTTCCCCCATTAGAGATATATTAGCATTATCAAAATATAGGCATCTAATTAACAGCACAACTTATACTGGACCTCTGAATTGGTTCATTTTCACTCATCTGAAAATTTTGGTTTACCAAAGCAAGCTATGTTCCAACTCTTTCCGATCAAATAGGTTTAACGTAACGAAAATTTCGTAATTTTTGTTATGAAGTGTTTATGCAGGAACAATAACGTCAAACAGTCGATACCATTACACCAGCTGCTTAGTTCTTCAAACAAGTACAATTTTCACATCCACAAATTCTTGCATTACAGTTTTTGTGTGTGTCTTCAAAAATGTTGTGCATTATGAATACAGCTTAAAGAATGACTGTAGAAAAGAATGGTATTTGTTCCCTTCTTATCTCGAATATTGTTCACGAAACTCTATACTTCGCAATGCGTATTCTTTTCTGCAGAAGCATAAACTGCGTCACAACATAATCTCTCACATTCACCCATTTTTTTGTAGAGTATTTTGAAGCTCATGTACAGTATTTGTATTGTTAATAAAGTTATATTCGTCTATAAACTTGTCTGGCTGAGTGTCGCGTTTTATACTGATATCAAAGGTACATTTTTGCAATCAAATTAATTAAATACATTACAATACCTCTTCTACAATTACCAACAGCGTTTACGCAGGAAAAAATTTCAAAATTAAAAATGTTGACAAGTATAGTCATATAAGAGGAAATCGGCGATTTTTATCCTAACCTGTGCAAGAATGTTTTTGAAGAAAGACACTTACTGCGCTAGAATTCTTCCGCAGCTTTACATAATATCCTTCACAGCAGGTTATTCCTTGAAATTAAAATTCAGAACACTACATTTTGGTTTTCTGGGGCGCATGGTTTACTCGAGCTTATATATTAATAAAAAAATATGGTAATAGAATCAGCGAAGACGTTATTTAATCTTTATTAAACAAAAACACAATTAAAGAATCAATTGTAAGAACAAAGGGGGTTTTCAAATATCATTTTTGACTATATAATGCTAATTAATAATTTTCCAAATTTTAGTGATGAGAGAGTATAAGATACTCCTTCAATTTTCTTAAATTATTTGAAAGGACAGATAAAGTTCTATGATCCTGAATAATTTTTAATATAAAAAGGTAAAAGTATGAAAATTTAAAAATTTTGCAAGAGAGATAAAAGAAAAGCTCATTGTATAATTCAAATATCGTAAAACCTCAATCAATTAATCAAACTTTCTTTTTTTTTATCCAATACATTAATAAGTAAAGAAAAAAAATCAGAACAAGTTATGATGTATAATAATATTAATAAATTGATTCTGACCACATATTAGTTATATTCATAAAATATTTTGGATTATAAAGGCCATATAGAAAAATGAAAAACCGTGATTCCATATGTATACCAAAATTTATCTGCTATAACGAATGTATACTGTTTTTAACTACATTTCATAAATTTTAAATAAAATTAATTTAAAATTTATTAGAAGCATGCCGTATTAAAAATTAAAAATCAATAATTATTTTTATATGAAGCTCATTAAATATCCAATTTTAAACTAAGTTAAAATCATTGAGAGATAATTTACTTACAATCTTTTACTAATTAAGCTATGTTTCATTAATATGTCTAGGTCGACGTATACCTTTTCTTTATGAACGATAGCGGTTTACCGATGTAAAGGCGCCGGTTAACCTCTATCTATCTATCCTATTAAAAGTCGTTTCGAACACACCAGTTTCAACTTTATACAAAATTAATCGTTAAATAGAAATAAATCAATACACAATTATTAACTGCTTTAAATTATGCGCCATATATGCTTAAATTTCCATCAAAATCTCTAGAATGGGAAATTTGCTATTAAAATTTCGACGTGATTTTCAAAATTAACGATTAGAGATTATCGTCCAACGCATGGAATGGGTCCGTAAGTGATGCCTTCTCGTCCCCATCAGGGAAGCCTAACAAATTGCAAATTTGCTCACGTCATGAGATTTAATTTCTGGTCCTATGTACGGTTTAATTTGCTTACAATTCGTGTGGAATTTACAAATGAGGAGAAGCTAATTCGTTGCAATTTGTGTAGTAAATCTAATCTTAAAATTTGTTGATAAAGTCTGAAGACACTGCTTACAATAAATTAAATCTCGCAATACTCAAACCTTGTTTCGAATTTACTCTTGGGCTTAACAAATATCTCCAAACAATTGACTCACTTAAGTGAAAATCCAGCTTAATTTGAAAGATACGTGCTACGGAAATGGACAAAAGGCTTCGTTGAATTAATAAAATAAGTGCATTATATGATAAAATAATATTAATAATTTAATCCTGCATGTATATTTCCGTGTGTAGAGACGGTCTTATTGTTATCCCTGAAAGTTTACGAGGTCCAAAGCAGGATGTATTACGCAAAGCTCTACATAGAAGGAACTAGTGGCCCCCATATGTGTAGTTCTAAGGGGTCTGAGAAAAATCATTATCTCTTTCAAAGCTTTCAAACATTTTAGCATCTATACAAGGTACTAAACCCTTACACAAATATATGTTAATGCTCGTTAATTAATAATGAACTGAGAAGCACCTTTTTTAAAATGTAACTGTAAAACATTTTTTTAAAAAAGTAAATGCATAGCAGAGTCAGGCAAATTAAAATTTTAAATAACGGCTTGATGAGGGACTCAAGTCCCTTTTCTCCTCTATATGGGCGCCCATGGTAGGAACCTTATATAATGAGGAGCTTGCAACGATAGAAAATGATCGTTGTATCCGATTTTTTGCTAAATCCAATGCGGAAATTTAAATTTCAAAATAAAATTTACATGGATGACGTATGTGCATGAAGCATTCATGCAATAATATTCAGCATTGGTTTTGCTTAAAATTTAATAAACGTATTACATTACTACTTGAATTTCGGTCTGATAAATTAAATAAAAAATCCATATGATATAAAAAATATTAATAACATTGCCAAAATAAGCTTCATTTGGGAGAGTTTAAAACGTGATCTTTGTTTGCTTTGTTTTACAGCAGCTGGTTAAAGACTCGTCATTTAGTTTCATAGAGTAAATGATTTTATTTTGGATTCTTTTGACTGAGATTATAAAATGAACCTAACAGAAGATATTTATAATAAGAAAGCCTATGATATATCGATATATTTGTTTTCTTTTTCCATTAGTAAAAATATATTGAAAGAGATATTTTATGAAAAGAAAGGGTCATTTAAATTTAAAACTGTTATTCTAATTAAGCAAATTTCGTTTTGAATGTTGCAGGAAAGAGCAATTTTACCTATAAATGTTAGGTATTTAACTTTCTTCCTTATATTATGGAAATAGGTAATCCCTAGCAAAAAGTTATTAGCAGTTCTGCTTTTTTTCCATGATTTGTAAAAAACAGTATATATATCATCATCATCATATTCAACCATTATCTATCCACTGCTGGATGAAGGTCTCTCCAAATGCTTTCCACACAAGTCTATCCTGAGCAATTCGCTTCCACGTCACCCCAACCTGTTTTCTTATTTCATCCACCCATCTAGTTTGAGGACGTTTTCTAGGTCTTCGGTGGTCTCTTGGAATCCAGTTCAGAATTTCTGTTGTCCATCGTTGATCAGTTCTTCTTGCAATATGCCCAGCCCATCGCCATTTCAGCCCTTTTACTTTAACAATGATGTCCTCTACTCTAGTTTGCTCTCTCACCCAAGTGTTTCTTTTTCGATCTCTCCTAGTTATTCCAAGCATGCACCTCTCCATGCTCCTTTGCGTTGTCTGTAACTTTCGTATTGCTCCAACTGTTAGACTCCATGTCTCTGATCCATAAGAGAGGACTGGCAATACACACTGGTTGAAGACCTTTCTTTTTAGACACAAAGGCAATTTCCCCTTCAGGATAAAACTGTTTCTTCCAAATGCACTCCAGCCAAGTTTAATACGTCTGTTGAGTTCTTTCATAATGTTGCCATCCATTGAAATCAGCTGGCCAAGGTAAATATATGAATCAGCAATTTCTAGCTCAATGTTGTCAACTTGTATTTTTGTTTCCTCTACGAAATTATTGAACATGATCTTAGTTTTTTGTAGGTTCATCTTGAGTCCAACTTCTTTACTTCTAGTTGAGAGCTCCTGTACCATGTCTTGGAGTTCTAATGGGTTCGTTGAAAAAATAACAATGTCATCAGCAAACCGCAAATGATTTAAATATTCACCATTTATTTTTATTCCCTTGTTATTCCAATTTATCTGCTGAAAAATCATCTGTAAAGCTGAAGTAAAAAGTTTTGGAGAAATGGTATCTCCCTGCCTCACCCCTTTGCCAAGTTTGATAGTTTTGGTATCTTTATGTAACCGAAATTTTGCACTTGCATTTTTATACACACGTTTCACCATGTCAATGTACACATCCTCAATGTCTGTTGATCTTAAAGAGTTGATGACTGCTGATGTTTTAATAGAGTCAAAGGCCTTCTCATAGTCAATAAATGCAACACACAATGGAAGTTCATATTCATGTGTTCTTTCAATTAATTCTC
>QLNU02015359.1:20814449-20827507 GCA_006491805.2 Dysdera silvatica | reverse complement strand
TGGATATTTAAATCATCTGCGGTTTGCTGATGACATTGTTATTTTTTCAACGAGCCCATCAGGACTCCAAGACATGGTACAGGAGCTCTCAACTAGAAGTAGAGAAGTTGGTCTCAAGATGAACCTGCAATAAACTAAAATCATGTTCAACAGTTTCGTAGAGAAAACAAAAATAGAAGACAACATTGAGCTAGAAGTTGCGGATTCATATATTTACCTTGACCAGCTGATTTCAATGGATGGCAACATTACGAAAGGACTCAACACACGTATCGAACTTGGCTGGGGTACATTCGGAAGAAACGGTTTTATCCTGAAGGGAAAATTGCCTTTGTGTTTGAAAAGAAAGTTCTTCAACCAGTGTATTACCAGTCCTTTTTTATGGATCAGAGACATGGAGTCTAACAGTTGGAGCAATACGGAATTTACAGACAACCCGAAGAAGCATGGAATGGTGCATGCTTGGAATAACTAGGAGAGATCGAAGAAGGAAAGATCGAAACACTTGGGTGAGAGAGCAAACTAGTGTAGAGGACATCATTGTTAAAGTAAAAAGGCTGAAATGGCGACGGGCTGGGCATATTGCAAAAAGAACTGATGAGTGATTGATAACAGAAATTCTCAACTGGATTCCAAGGGGTCACCGAAGACTTTGCTCAAACTAAATGGGTGGATGAGATAAGAAAACATGTTGGGGTAATATGGAAGCGAAGTGCTCAGGATGGACTTGGAAAGCACTTGTATGGTGTGGAAAGCATTTGCAGATCTTCATGCAGCAGTGATAGATGATGATTGAATATGATGACGATATATGTACTCGTGTTTATGAAAATTCTAACACAAGGAAGGATTGGTCAGATCGGAATTAAATTTATACTATATATGTTGGAAGGTGGTTTCAAAATATGATTAATTTTATAGATATATATTCAACTAGATTACGGGCAGAAAAATCAATGTTTAATGAAGCCTCTCCGAGCGTCAATAAACTTCTGAGCATCAAATTGGATATAGTCTGGGCATGTTTTTGGGGTACTCCCTCTAAGGCTTCTTCAATCCTAGTCCACAGTTTATTGGTAGGAACTACTGGAGAACAGTAATGGTCCAATCCAAGGAGTCTACTACGTTCCCTGACGCCAGCCAAGATTCTTGGCACACTCCCAAATTTCTTGACACACACCTAAAACTCAAAATGTATGTTCCCGCTATATATTCAAGTTACAAGGAAAAAAAGAAAATATTGACAAATTATTTTTCTATACATTTTCTGCATGTGTAAGTTGTAATAATCTTTTGTATGTAGCAGTTTCTCAAAGAAAAGTACAGATGAGGATACCGTATGAAGTAAAATCCTGCCACTTCAAAAATTATCAACCGTCCGTGGATTTTGTTTTTCTCCAAGTGAAAAAATAAACTTTTTGCGTAAATATGAATTAATTATTTCATTGCTACTGAATATTTTATTTTGTTTCTTTTTTGGTATGGTTTGCAAGAAAGATTAAAATCTTTAAGACAAATTTCACCCCACCAAATAAAATTCGACACCCCCCGAGCAAATATTCTGGCAGAGACCCTGGTCCAGTTGACAAGTTACCATATCCCACACATGTTCAATGGATTTGCATGTGTAGTGAACGAACAGGAAGAAGCGATATCGCCTGTGCTGTAAAGAAACCTTGAACATTGCAGGTAACATATGGTGGGGCATTGTCATGTTGGAATATAGCGACAGAAGCGTGTTGAATGAAGGGTACACTTAACTTGAGCTTCTAAAACCTCCTTGATGTAACGGTTGTTGTTGAAAGTAGCCGCAGTTGGTATCAGTTGGGATCGCCTATCATAGTCAGTAAAACCCCGACACCACCACATTTACCCCTCGGGCACTATAGAGCTCTAAAACGAATGCCACGAGATGGCGCTCACCACAATACCATCTAACATGTAAGCAAACGTCATTTTATCCAGATTGTAGCAGGATTCCGAAAACACGATCTGACGCCAATCTGCATACTATTATCACTGCTCAACCGCCCACCGTAACTGGAGGCGTCGGTGGTTCATAGTCAAAATATACCTCTCCGAAGAAATGCGTGCACGCATTCCTCTGCACAGCAGGAGCCTTTAGTCCGTAGAAGCAGACAACGCCGCACCTGTAGAAGTGCTCCAGTGCTGTAATAACACTCTAGAACAAACTGTATGGTTTATTACTGCCATGCGGACGAGGCGTCCACCATCCCATGTTTTCGTCACATTTCGTAGTCGACTGCCAGATTTCCGACTTTTTTTAGTGGTTCACTGTTCCCACAATCGTATTTCTGTCGTACGAGCAACAATATCCTGTTTCGAAAATTCTCCTTCTCATAAGCCAATTATGCGTCTCCGTTCGAACTTTATTGCTTATTCGTATGGCGCTCTCTGACATTGACAGTGATTAATGACTCTGATAAAGTAGTTTTCAATTCTCCGACAACAATAAAATACTTGTCTAGCTTTTCCCCCCATGACACTTCATTTATAATCCTCGTACGACAGTTCAAAGGGAGCTGGTGAGTCCAGGCATTCGCATTTGCGCTGTATTTCTGATCATCTGCATATCATACCCTGCTTTGCATTTCCTGTAAATTTCAGATGAATCGGAATATTCGTCCCTGGTGTTGCAATTTTCAAAAACATGAATGCGTATATCGTCAGTATACTGGTAAAACACACTGATTCAGGAAATGACAATTTTCGCTTTGTTTTAGAAAAACGTAATAAAAAAAATTGACTCATTATGTATTGATTACACGCACTAAATCATAACACAATAGTAAACGAAGATTCGTTCGAATTAAATCATTTGTTGTGTAATCGTGCAATGTTAACAATGTTAATAACTTTAAATTCAATTTATGGAAAATTTTAAATACTGACTTAGTGTGTTTTATCAGTATACGGACGATATATAGTCGCTTTTCTCGGGTACAATTGTTTTCTGGGTGATTCCAGAGTATGTATTTAACGTGGTGTAGGGGCAATGCCCACTTCTTGAAAGTGAAAAAAAAGAGTTTTGTGTCCAAGAGGTAAATGAAAAAACGCAACTTCTTGGACAGGTCTCCTATGCTAGCTTTATTCTCTCTCATGTCGTAGTTTGAACAAAAGTTTTCCATTATTCCGCATTTTAGGCCATATTTTCTCCTTGTCCCAAATTTTAACATATCGAATTGAGCCATCCTAGTCATGATAGCAAAACAATGTCATTCTAATCTCTCATCCAACTGCCATCACTGTGCTGTTCTGCTCGTTAACAAACTGTTTTATTTAAACGAATTAGTTCTCCGTGTTTCTCGACTCAACGTAATAGTCAGATCTAGGGCTACCATACATGTGACTAAATCGGTTTCCAGACGTGGAAGTTAACTGCTAATCCGAGAAACCTAATATGTTTGCTCACCGCTTTACTACAGCCATAAATCGGGTTAATCCGCAGGAACCTCCCCACTGCAGATACGTTATAACAAATGAACATTACAGCGAATTTATGGCAAATTAGGATTACACGTATAGGATTTCAGGGGTCTTAATACCTCCTTAGGTCGCAATGTGTCGCTATATTGAGGATTGTTATAACGCATCTTCCGCATATATTTGTAAGTTATAGATACTTGTAACCAATAATAATAAATTTTGTCGAATTTACACGCGCATACACACACACACACATACACACACACACTTCCAGTAGAAAAGCGAAAATATAAAATTTTCATTTTCTTTTCAGTTAAGTATTACGTTTGTGATGTATAGTTGATATATTTATTGACACTACAGGTGCAATTATCTATGAGTAAAGAGGATATATAAAACATAAAAAAAATTAAATCTATACGTCGCAAGTTATTTTAAATTTATATTGCTTGCATTAATACGTCGAAGAATTTAAAACTTTCAATATTTTCCATGATATTTGAATTGAAACTGACTAGATAGAGAATGTAAATTCTGGTCTCGAAATACTTCCTAATTCAGGAATAGAACAGTTAGGACATGAAATAGAATTGTGTCGCTAAATTTGTGTAATCTACATTAAAGAAATTGTTTCCATCGTCAAAAATTAATAATGTAGCCAAACGTTTTCAATTAAGTTTAAGGTCATTAAATGTAATCCCTTGTTGCAATTGAAATTGCGAATGGCTACAAAGCAGACTACGATATCGCTAAGGTAAACCTATAAGCTAGAAATCGACTTCTTCTGCGATTTATTAACAAGCGTAAAGTTCATCAATTACCTTTGTTCCGAAATCAGCATATGTACATGATTTATGTTTAGACGGCGTGTTTGAACACCAATCATTCATTAATTATCATGCTGATATCAAACGAACACCACCACCAGACGAATCAACGAATAGCATCATTCGTTAGCGGCATGTTCTGACCGAAGAATAATGGATTTCAAAATGGCTTTGAGCATATAAAGAAACTATAAGACGTGATAAATGGGACTTTTAAAGGTTAATTTTCCAAAATATCCAATAATCTCAACCATGCAGGATAAAGACATGCCCACGTAAATGCTGATTTCTTACAATTCAGGAAAAAGAACTTCTTTTCCTTTCTGTGATTCGATGTATTTACTACATAAATGGGTAAGCATAAGTATTAAACGATTTGGTTTGATATTTTAAGGCGCAAGGACAGTAAAGATCACACTACGTCAGGTTCTATAGGCTTCACAGAAATGTGAACCTCTTAAAAACTAGGAACCTTCCTCAGACTAGAGTAAGTGGATAAACAGTAAGGTTTTTTTTTAAAAAACGTTTGGAATCGAACCCAAGTTAACGGTATGCTTGTAGATTGGATTATCATAGTAACACCGCAAGGTATATTAAATAAGACAGTAAGTAACTTTTCCTTAAAATTACAGGCGAATTTCGTCAAAAGAAACACGCGCAAGGCGATGTAATTTTAATACGAACCGTTTTCTGAAGTCCCGTCAGATTGTATAACATACTATCCTTTCTGGATAAGGCGAATTACTCTTAATGAAAACAGATTTTCTGTTCCCCTTGGTGTTCGTCTTAACGAGGTTTAACTGTATTTGTAATAGTTTCCACCACAGAAAATCGAAGAAGGCGAACATATTGATATAGTAAAAGGCTGGTTTGAAAGAATGTAGTTTCCGTTGAGAAAAACACGTAATTGGGCTTTAGTTGTTTCGCATAATCAATTTAAACCTTTCAAATTGGTAAAACTAAAGTTTTGAGGCTAAAGATCTATTGTGGACACAGGTATTTTGGATTGCAGATCTATAAGTATATGCACTTCAGATTATAGAACTGTGTGACGCAGATACTCCAAACTCTATAAATAGGCATATAACTATCTCAGATTGCAAAACAAGAGATACGAATATTTAAAATTAAAGAGAAATGGACAAAGATATTCTGGATTGTAAAATTCGAGACTCTGGAATTTAAAATTATAAAACTACGGGCACACGTATGATGGATTGTAAAACTAGAGAAACAGGTATTTAACATTGAAGAACCGTGGATACTTATATTTCAGAGTACAAAATTCAAGTATTAAAATGATAGAACTATGGATACAGACTTTTTTATATTAGTAATATTTTAAATATTATTGTATCAATACCGTTTTTACTCCTATTTGAATGCCGTATTTAAAATGTAATTTTCAAGACACATTTAAATTATGATTTTCAAGACGTATTTAAATTATAATTTGAAAGATGTATTTAAAATACAATTTTCAAGGAACAAATTCACTATGATCCGTATTTGCACCAAACAATACTATTACTATTTTAGTATTACCTTCAGTTGTAAGGTGTAATGATAGGTTTATGATTGGATGAAAACATCAATCTATTAAAATTTATTGCCAAAATCTAAAACCCGGACGAAAAGAGCTTCGTTGTTTTAATTATCTCTGCAATATTTGACTTCCAAATTAATATTTGAGAAAGTTATTGCAGATTTTGGAATATCAATTTTTGGATACGCAATCTGTTGAGGCCCTGCGGTGGCGCAGTGTGGTAACGCGTTCTCCTAGTGCGCCGCTAATCCGGGTTCGACTCCCAGCAGTGCAAAGAACGCTTACTCAGAGATCTCATAAAGATCGCACTGCTCACTGTAGTCCGGGGTTTGGTTCCCTAGGCCATAAGAGGTTCGGATTCCTCGGAAAACAGTAGGTCCCGGCGCAGCATGACCATTGTAGTCTTTGAGCCGTAAAACCGCAAGCAACAACAAACAAGCAATCTGTTGAATAATTCACGACGCAATTTCTCTTTGAAATGAAGATTGCTTAGCCTCAAATAACCGGAAGTTTGAGCTTCAGTCAAGATTAGATCACTATATTCAAGCTTAACTACATTTAGTAATGCAGATAAAATATTTTCAATATTTTTATAGTTTTCGCTCCAAGATAAAGTTACATTTTAAATAAATATACCTTCGATGTAAAATTCATTAAAGTTGCAAACTTTTTCACTTGAAAATAAGAACGTTTACTTTTTGCACATACTTCACACCTACGAGAAACAGCTGCCATTGGGAGATAAAATATTTTTACTAGCAGATTAAACCTAATCAATCGATTTGGACTTACTCGAAATTAATGGTGCACTTTGCTATTTCTGTTAGTTTTTGAAAAGCATGCAAATGCCGATTGTTACTTAAAGTTAATTAAATGACAACGTTTCTTTGTGAAGTAATGAATTTTCCAGCAAGAGCCTAAAGCGAAATCCTCTTGGGTTTAATTTCTTATGGAAATTTTATTTGCATTTTGCTTTTAACTTTTACTGAAAGGAAGAATATGTGCTTTCAGTGGTGGCCATAAATAGACAATTCTCAAACGACATCCACAATCTTTTATACCCCAACTCTCGTAAACAAATACGAAGCTTTTCGTCTGCTTAAGTCTTAAGCTCGTTTAACATATGAAAAAAAAATTTTAAGGGCAATAAAAGATTTCAGGACTACAGTAAAATTCTGAAATTTGCATACATGGCTTGGAGCTCATTTCTCTCGATAGCATTTTGCTTTTAAACGATGCTGATAACTGGCATTTTGTAACCGGAAGTATGACAAGCCATTTATTAAATGAACTAAAACAATATATTAAGCGCATTCTTAAAGAAATGTTTAGTTATCTCATATAAATACATCTTATTTATTATAGTAAAAAGCAACATTGAGATGCGTAGTGCTGAAGGTCGTAAAAAAATGTATCAGTGCGTTTCAGAGAAATCACGTTGCCCTTTGTTAATACGTGCTTGTAGTGAACTCAACGTGGATATTAAGTATTACCGTTTCCAGCTACTGATAAATGCTATAAATTAATGTAGGGTGGTCAAAAATAGGTTACAATGGCCGGAATCTAGAAATCTTTCATTGTAGGAATTGCTGCAAGAATATTTAAAATTTACGAGGGCGAATCTGAAAGTTATTGCCCCTATTTTTTATTAGCCAAAATAAGGCATATACAAGTAATTACAAATATACGTACTATTCTACGTACCTTACACTATTTTTCCACATAGTCCCCACACCGGTTCAGACATTTGTCCCATCGCAGCACTAAATTTGAGATGCCCCTGTGGTAGAATTCGTCCGGCTGACTGTGGAACCCTGCTGTCTTGGCTTCATCGTTGCACGTGAATCGCTGTCCTGCCAGGAACTTCTTCAGCGGACCGAAAACGTGGAAATCACTAGGGGCGAGGTCCGGACTGTATGGTGGGTGGTCCAGACTCTCCCAGTGAAATGACCGGAGCTTGTCGGCGGTTCTGATTGCATACAGTCCGGACCTCGCCCCTAGTGATTTCCACGTTTTCGGTCCGCTGAAGAAGTTCCTGGCAGGACAGCGATTCACGTGCAACGATGAAGCCAAGACAGCAGTCCGACGGTGGTTCCACAGTCAGCCGGACGAATTCTACCACAGGGGCATCTCAAATTTAGTGCTGCGATGGGACAAATGTCTGAACCGGTGTGGGGACTATGTGGAAAAATAGTGTAAGGTACGTAAGTATTTGTAATTACCTGTATGTACCTTATTTTGGCTAATAAAAAATAGGGGCAAAGACTTTCTGATTCGCCCTCGTAATAAACTTATTATTCCTTAAAATGTATCCTTTTAAGAGTTAGACTTCGTGCAAGTTGTTGACAGTTACTTTTGGTCAAACAATGCCATAAAGGACCAAAAGTTCGCTTCTAATGTTAATCGCGCTTGGAAAGCCGTACTAAACTATAGACAAACATAAAATTATTTAATATAGCTATATATAATACAATTTTATAATTTAATATTTATCCACTCATTAATAAATTCCTCTTTTAACTTCTAATTTGCCATCTATGTCACCATTACCTGAAGGCTAGCGGAAGCATTTATTGGCAACGTTTAGCTAGGTGTCGACTGAAGTTTATTGCCAATGGAAGGCAGCGTCGCTTACCCGGAAAGCTTTGATTTTTACAAAACATCCAAAATTATCAATCAAATCATGATATTATTGGAAATTATTATATATGGTGCGTAGTTCTACGTCTAATTGCTTACTTAAGTTTCATTTTTTCAAATAACTTTAAACAAAATAGATATCCGAATTATTGAATTATCGATTTAAAATGCTTTACGAATTACGCAAGTCTTGACTTCGAATAAAATATTTTATTTCATAAACGATAGTCAATTCTTATGGTATACATTTCAATAAAATGTATGCCAGGAAGAAAAAATTTAAAAATATTTCTGTCAAAGAAAATTTTATTCATCCTTATGTAGCATTGAACCTGCATCAATTTTAGATATTTCTTGAGAATTGGAAGAAAGTTTGCCTTTTTCATATCCTCACTACAATTTACGACGGATATGCAAAGCATACAGTATACGATTTAGTTTTGCTTAGCAACAGAAATTTTGTCCTGCTTGGTCAATAAATGCCAGTCATTACAGTGCCAGTCATGCCAGTGCTTACATTACTAAAGTACCTTATTGATAATGATAAACGTCACAATTTATATGTATGACGTTCAGTAATGTATTAACTACTTTGTAAATAATAAAATAAATTTATACATATCTGTGTATATATGTCTGATATCTGTCGTTTGCACTGGTTTCTATCTCTCTTTCTTTAAGACCGGATTACACTGAAAGTAAATACGAGAATTTTTACTGAAATAAATTTTATAATTTTTAAAAATAAAATTAATATAAAGCCCGAAATATTTCTATCGAATAAGGAATTACATTTTGCTGATAGTGAAGAAATGTATATTACTGAATTGAAACTGTTGTGATCGTAAAGTATGTGATTGTCAACCGTATTATATGATTATAACTGTTAATATATATATATTAGGTAATTGTCTGAATCCAAATAAAATAATTGATAAATAAGTATATAAGCTGTATATAATAAGTATAAAAGCTGCAACAAGCGCAGATCTGAGATGAGTCAGAGTAGCAGTCCTGTTTCGCCTTGCAGAAAGCCGTAAGTATCGATCATCTAAGGAGGTCATAACCCTTGGCCTACCTTCGCTGTATCTTCGGGAGGCTAAATTCGTGTTTTGGAACTGCTGCCACATTCTGCTGATCACAGAATTGTCGATGTTCAGCCATCTTGCAACGTCCGTCTACCGTTGGCCAGCTTCAAGTCCGCCTAAAGCTATCTAACCTAATTTCACTGGTAAATGACGTCCCGACTTCATTTACCAGAGAAATCTTTTCATTCACTATCGCACATTAATTGGCGACTCACTGCAAAACAGCTAGTTTTAAGCTTTTTCGTATTTGCATAAATCAACACCAGCGCCACTCGTTTGCATCCTGTATATCGATGCTACATGCCTTTTCCAGTAACATACGCAAATTCCGTGCATTTTGAACTACATTTGGCCAAATTATCACGTTTTTTCCATTTGTTGCTTAATTTATGGAAACCAGTGTATTATATCGCATATAGGGAATCGAAAATAGACATTTTGCAATATATTACTATTTTGACAATTTAATCTCATTACGTTCCTGGAAACTGTGAAACGGATAAAATATAATAAATGAGGTTAGAATTATGCGCATTTTAATTCCGCCCAATAATTTACTGATCACACAGGCGTTTGTCGGGGGGTTTTGATGAGGTTTTAACCCGCACTGCAATGAAATTTTCCACATTTAGCATTGGAATATGCGAATTATAATGCTCATAACTTCCTCATCGAGCATATAAACCTCATTTACGATTTTTTTACATACGCCTATACCTACACAGATTATCAGACATTTTTGAAAGCGGACCTTACACCAACACAGCAACATAAAGAAATTGAATACAAATTAGAAAAAATATCTAATGGTGTGATATATATAAAATGTATTTATAAACTTTTTTATGTACGTGTGTTTACCGACGCTAATGATTTCACCCCAATTTTTCATATTAAAATTGTATATGAATCTAAAGAAGAAAGTTGAAGAAAATAACGTTTTTCTGTATAAACACTCTGTTCATATAATAATTCAAATTAAGGCAAAATGCAATAATAATAATTTTAGATTCCTGCTAGTTACATACCTCTAACATGGAAACATCTTTACTTACCCACTTGTCCAAAGCAGCTAGAATATTTTTAAGTCTTTTTTTTTTCAAATTAAATTGCATTTGGTATAATTTTGCATATTTCTTTTTTCTAAATTCTAAGTAGCAACTTTCAATAATTAATTGTGGTTTCTGATAAAAAATTGAGTAAGAAACACCACTGTTATTCTACGAATAATAAGTTCATCTTATCTCGGAAAGGATAAGAACTTAGTTTTATTACTATACAACTTCACGGAGATTCATGAAAAAAACAATAACACAGATTCATATTAAAAGTAGTTCATATTAAGCGTGATCACTTTAACCAGGTTCGAAAGTACAAGAATTAAAAATTTCTAAATAGTTCGTAAATGTGGGTATCAAAGTTTATTTCCCATACTACTTGGTTAGAAAATTTATATCGCGTTTCGAGAAATCTGAATATCAAAACCAAATGAAAAAACACATTTGTCGATCCTATGTTTTTATTTACATTACTCTGCTGAATAAGACACCGCCCCGATGATTCCCTGAAGAAATCGACTATTTATTGTTATTAGGCTTTCCCTAATAACAATAAATAATCGAACATAACAATAATAATAAAACATTCTTTATCATTGAACCTCAATAAACCAGACGCAGATAAAAACAATCATTTATGCAAAAATAAGGTATCAAAACTATTTACAAATCCTATGACTCGTCATCAGAAATTGACAAATTTTTCAGATGCAAAACTTTAAATATATCAGCTACGCTATATTTTTGTCACCAATGATTTTTTAATCTTGCTCCTACTCTTACTTTTAACTCTTCATCACTCTCTAATATTTCAAACGACTATGATGACTACACACACACACACGTCTTTAACTTTTTACAAAAAACTAGCGTTTAAAACAGCTTTTGATTTTACCATGTTTGGCGCAATATAGCCCAGATGCTCTTGCGCCATAAAAATCCAAACAAACAAACATTTACGATTGCATGAAAGGCCATTCAAACAGCTTAATTTCTTGTGCTCCGGATTATAAAATTACCATGCATGTTACCCAAAATTGCAATTACACCACTACCTTGTCATATCAACCGGTATATAATTTAGTATCTACCTACTTCTCGTTATGATTCCATTGTAATTAAATAAGCTTTTCGCCTCGTTATATATTCCCTATTTGCTCTTGCGAACCTGTGATTTAGTGTTTTTTTTCCACTGCTTTCTCATTTACTGGCACGGAATCGACACCTAGTAAGACTGGTTGTTTGTTAATGTATTGTGATTCAGATATTACGTTAAGTTGTCAATCCTGTGGTCCAGATCTTGTACATCGCAGTCTGAGAATGTAAATCATACAAACCATCTTGTCCTAAACATAACTATATATATCAATAACAAGAAACTAATTCATCGAGTTGTACTGCCCTCCAACGCTCATGTGGAATGAAAGAAAATAATGAAGCTTGGTTCTGCTATTCAGGGAAACTCTCCTTTGATCTCATAAAATGCATATTCTATCTTTAGTTCTAATTGATCAATTTACGTCTCAAAATTACAAGATAATTCAATCCGATAAATAATTTGCGAACAACTAATAATTTTTTTATACACATGGCAATATTATAAAGATATGGCTGATATTTCTTATCAAAATATTAGTGACTTTCACTTACAGGAAGGCATTGACTATTTTAGTTTTTAATCCTTATGCTTTAATTTTGAGGCTTCAAACAACACGTATTTATTTATAATCTTCAAAATAATGTTGAGCTCGCAAATTCTTTGGCAAAATTTTATTTATGTTCTTCAATATGTTCTTAAAAATCGAACTTTGGCATGGATACCGCAATCGCACGATGGTCGATTTTTCACGAATTCCTCAATTCCACGCTATTCTTGAGCTTACCGCTGCTGTAAAGGCTTTTCTACGTTGGTATTAGAACTCGTAAACGTGAAGATGGGTAAGCTATAAGTCAAATTTTTTGAGGAAAAATTGTGGGAACTCCCTTCTTTGATTGACCAGGCAATAACATTTAATTCCTTCTCAATATTTCGATTCAGACTATCATAAGTGGTAATTTAATATCAAGTAATCATAAATTTTAATAATGTAAAAAATACAATTTTGTTAAATGTGCAAAATAAATATTTTTGTAAAATTCTAAATAAAATAACTGAGGAGATCATAGGGTACGCTTTTATATAAACTATATTTTAGGATTCACGTGTTTAAAAATTGAAAACACAAATTAGAAATTGGAGAAACTAAACTACTATAATATGTATTGTAAAAATTGTGGCCCTTTTGATTGCTTCAAATATATATATATATATAAACAAAATACCACATATATAAAATGACACATTGTTTTGGGAGTCACTGGCGAAAGTCACTTTTTTATTTTGCGTTTAAGTTTCAATGAAAATTATAAGATAAAGCATTTTTATTTAGTGGACATCGTTGAATAAAACTCG
>QLNU02015359.1:20783947-20805340 GCA_006491805.2 Dysdera silvatica | reverse complement strand
CTTTTTTCTTTCAGTTTTTTAATATTATTTTATTATATTGGATCATTATTTTATTGAAATGAAATTAGTTTATAAAGAATACGCCAGTTAATCACTAAATAATAACTTTCTTTTATTCGCCCATATTATGATATTACTCCTTCCCATCGTTCTCCAACAGCCATTCTGTTTTGCTTTTTTTTAATATATTTCTATTATTCACAGATTTTATTCTTTCTTGAATTTTACTCCATATGTTTGTTCCCTTATGTTATATAATCCTGTTTATTCTCTGTTTTTATTTACGGCAATTTTAACCCTTGTATTATTCTAAATCTCTTAAAGTTTTGTTTATTTTGTATGTCGGTTATTTCGGCGTGTTTGTTCTCTTTTATCATTTAAAATATTTTAATACATACACAGTGTCTACAAATATTATTAACGGTCATACTTTCGTATATTTAGACCAGAGTTTTTGTGTTCATGAATTTCAATATATTAATTTAAATCTTTTTGCAATCCTTCCGGTTTTAATCTCATGTGTTATATTAATTAAAAGAAAATAAATGGAAATTTAAATTCTTAAAATAAACACAAGTACAAATTAAAATTAAAAATGTCCTTTAAAAATAAAATTGTAAAGAAATCTACAGCTGCGTAATTAATTTCTTGGAAAAAAGAAAAAATATTTTAGTTAAACTTTCAATTTCATCTGTTTCCCAATTATAAATTATTGACATCGAGTTACAAAACAAATAAAAATCTAAAGATATAAAAAAAATACCAAGAACTGAAAAAATAAGAAATTGTTAAAAAGGGGATTTTTTGAGGAAAATTCGAATACCCGAAAGAGATACCGGAGAACATTTCTAAGAGGTAACAAAATAAAAGACAACAAAACATCTTTTACACAATTTCGATCCTCGACGTCCGTTCCATCGCAGATTAAATTTATGTGAATTTTTTGCCAAGACAGGAGATGATTTTTATTGCGAAAGTGAAAAATAAGGAACAATAATAAAGTAGCTACTATTGAACTGAAAACTTCCATGAAGAGTCTCGCCTTTTCGTTTTTGAACAATAATTTTCTCACAACTAAACTAAAAAAAAATGAAATTCCATCCTTCTCAACAAAAAGGAAGAAAGAAAGAGAGAGAGACAAAGAGGGGAGGAGGGAAGGGAAGATCTTTTATAACTAAAGATATAAATTTGTGTAAAGACGGAAATTGAATCCTAAGCATCAGTATCAAATCTATACGATTCATGAATATATACGTAACAAATTACTCGTTGTTTACATAAAAAATAGGATTTTGTATCTATTATTTACACCTTAATTTTTCACTGAAACATCCATTTTCCAAATTGTAATACGCGCAATCCACATCCCGTTAAATACATTGTACAGAAATTAGCTCATGGAGTAGAATATATCGTTTAATTGTAATAAAATACTTGTCTCTAAAAGAGAGTCGACACCGAAGACGAAAAGAAATTGATCACATACACACTCAGGCTGAACTCGAACGTTAGCAATTAAAACATTAGAACAGAAATCCAACAATCGCTCTTTCGTGTTTAGCCACGGTACGCGGTTAATTTTTCTCCTATCTTCAGTGATGAAAAGGAAATTGACTAGGTACTTGGCTAAACTCGAACGTTAACAGTCAAGCAATGGAAAATCTAAAACATTTGATACAAACATTTCATAAACGATCCTTATTTTTAGTTCAGCCACAGTATGTGGTCAATTTTCATTCCATCTTCGGTGACGAAAAGAAAATTGACGATGAAAAAGAAATTGACGATGAAAAAGAAATTGACGATGAAAAAGAAATTGACGATGTAAAAGAAATTGACGATGACAAAGAAATTGTCGATGACAAAGAAATTGACGATGAAAAGAAATTGTCGATGACAAAGAAATTGACGATGAAAAAGAAATTATTAATGACAAAGAAATTGATGATGAAAAGAAAATTGACTACGTACTGAGGCTGCACTCGAACGTTAGCAGTCAAGCATTGAAATGATAATCTAACGATCCCTGTTTCGAGTTCAACCACAGTATATGGTAAATGTTCTTTCCAACTTCGATGACGAAAAGAAAATTGACGATGAAAAGGAAAACGTTCTCAGGTTAAGCTCGAAGACTAGCAGTTAATACATTGGAACAGTAATCAAAGGCAGGGGCGGACACAGACTTTCATTTGGGGGGTCAAGGACAGAATTTGCCATGGTCTTGGAATAACACCCTTCATTTATCATGAAAGTTGGAATTTTTTACAGTGAAAAAATATATTTTGGAGGAAGTCCTGATCCCTGTGACCTTCCCTCTGCGTCCGCCCTTCACGCAAGGACCCCTGTTTCGATTACGTAATCATTCTTTATCATCTGGATATTATGAATCAAGAAACCATATTATAATTTGAAGGGCAGTGCTTAGGAAGTGGTGAGTTCGGTGGCCTTCCAGGGCCGTTAAAACAGATGCAGTGCAAGTACAAAGAAATAAGTTTTGGGTGGCCCTTATGTACTTTTCCAGAGTATTTGGTCAATTAAATTTTTGTGTGTGACCTTATTTTTTCCATAACGCTCATGAAGCTTCCAAATGTTGGCCAAAATACATGTTAATGTTGGCCAAAATACATGTTAATGTTGGCTAAAATACATGTTATACACGTTATTAGTCAAATGCGTTAGCATCAGTAAGCACATTATAATATTTACTGTGGTGTCCTTATAGCCATTACAGAACCCCCCCCCCTCACCCCGGATTCCGACAAAAAAGAACTTATTGCAAAGTTCTGAGGAGCGTAAATTTATAATTATATTGTACTCGTTTTTCTTTGTGTTTAAAGTGCTTCAGTAGAGCTAAATAAAACACTTCCATTTATCCACAACATCGAAGTTAAGCAAGAAATGCCAAGTAATTGATACATCCCTAGCTGTGTTTAGAAATATTTATTCTTAATTTGACTTCATTATCTTCTAGTTACCTTTGGCGTTTGGACCAGTGAAGAATATTATTTTGTAATGCTAAACCTCGGTCAATTTTTTATTATTGTGTTACGTTAAAATATTTTTGAGGGCCGCTAACGCCGTAATCCCGCTCCTGACAAATTGAGCCATATTTTCAGAATATCAACTTAAGCTATATGGTCAATTTCCTTAACGGGTTTGGTCTCCTGTTTCTTAAGAGATTCGTATTCTTCAGAAAACTGTAGGACCCGGCGCAGCATATTCTTTGCCGCCTTTGAGCCCTAAAATAGGGATAATCTTAATTTCCCCACACTATCCATAGCAAGTTAAAAAAATCCCTTCCCTTTCGGAAAACGCATTTATAAAAAAAAATTCGCATATTAAAAAACCCAAAATTTTTAAGATAACAAACACGTAATTCGAATAAACTGATATACTTAAAGTATTTACTGAAAGAATTGAAAGGCAAAAACCTAATAGAGGAAATCCGAGAACAAAGACTTGTAGGGATGCATATTCTAAGGAGAGAAGAGAACTATCTGCTACAAAGGTTTAGAAAGAAAGAGCGAACCATCAAGAAAGGGATAAGAAGACTAAGAATAGAAAGGAAAGCCTTTAAGAATAATACTGTTCTTGGTTTAGCACCAAATGTTGACTTAAACTGGAAACAGTGAAAGTGACATTGCTATATTGTTGAATAGATATATATGAATAGATATTTCAGAATAGGAAAATAGAGATGAAGAACAAGACAGTTCGTACTTGCTTCATCAAATAAAAACCAAAAAAAAAGTTATTTTAAATCGTAAGTTGCTAGACATGGTTTCAAATGCCATAGAATTGAGCACGTATCATCACTCATAAACTACACTTACATGATTTTAGTTTGTTATTTTTTTTTAATCGTCACTTTGTGTCATTAAACACACTAATAATCGACAAAAAATATATATGTCGACGACTTCTCTGAAAAATTGTGAAGCTACGAGTCTGTAAACGAAAATTGTTATTGATTACAAAACAGGAGGTGTCTTTGTTACAAAAATAACAAATTACTAAATTGATTAAACAAATTGTTGCGATACTTAGATATTTCCATGTTGTTTTCACAGTTATAATTTATGAATGGGATTTAATTTTGAATAAATCTTCCTTGTGTTTCTCTCGCCACTTCATGATTTTATTCATAACTTCATAAACGGTGTTACATCAAATGATTTTGCATACCTTCGTAAGTATCAAAACACTATGAGCTTATATTTCTTTGGCCAAAAAGATACCCATAGAAAAAAATTTTTTACTTCACTCTTAACTATGGAATATGGAAATTACGGTACAACTTCTCGCAGAAAAAGAGAATTTCCGGAAACCGGGAGGGGTACGACCCCACATCTCCTCTTTGCCGGAGAAGTGCTCTAACCACCAAGCTACAGGTGGCCTATCATTGCTCCTGCCCATTTTCAGAGCATGACCAGTTTATAGTGAAGAAGCTTTATATATGCTCGCAGAAAAAGAGAATTTCCGGGAACCTGGTGGGGTACGACTCCACGTCTCTTCTCTGCCGGAGAAGTGCTCTAACCACTAAGCTATAGGTGACCTGTAATTCCTCCTCCTGCCCATTTTCCGAGAATGACCAGTTTATAGTAAATAAGCTTCATACATGCTCGCAGAAAAAGAGAATTTCCGGGAGCCCGGTGGAGTACGACCCCACGTCTTCTCTTTGCCGGAGAAGTGCTCTAACCACCAAGCTACAGGTGACCTGCCATTGCTCCTGCCCTCGAAAATGACCAGTTTATAGTAAAGAAGCTTCATATATGCTCGCAGGAGGAAAAATAACAAGTCACCTGTAGCTTGATGGTTAGAGCACTTCTATGGAAAAGAAGAGACGTGGTAGCGTACCCCACCAGGTTTTCGAAAATTCTCTTTTCCTGCGAGTAGCAAATTATCGAACTCATTCTTCAAGAACTACTGAAATGGCTTATGATCATCAGATATTATTAATTGTAAATTATTTACGTACAAAACTTCAATCTTCATGTTTAACATTATACGAAATAGTACTCATTCTGCTCTCATTTCATTACACCTTCCTGGTTATATCCACTTTACAAGAAATCTTAACTAATTAATACCAGAGTATTCACAAACGAAACTTGGACTCTCGCTCATCTGTTGCTTTGGCCCTAGGGTGTGGGATCTTCTTCCTAACTCACTTAAATCTATTTATTCCTTTGCTCAATATAAAAAACTCATCCGCAGACATCTATTGGATAGAGAATTATGATATTCCTACATCTTTCTTAAGTTATATCTTCCATAACTTTACTAACCAACGAACTCTTTACCTTACTGTATTTACCTATTTATTACCATATTTTATTACTGTATTTATATTATAACCAATTCTGGACAACAGGGGCTTTGTCAGACCGTAAAGTCATTACCTTTTGCTGCCTCGATGGATCAACCGAACTAATAATTTTAAATCATTATCACATCATGTAAAAAAATTGAATCCTTCTGAATAAAGTTTGATTTGATTTGAGTAGCTGTACTATAATTTCCATAATCCATGATTAAGGATGAAATAAAAAAATGTTTTTATTACCTCGTACATCACTCTTTTGGCTGTCTTTTATTCAAAGAAAACATGTCTTGGTTGATGTTTGAATCGCAGCCAGTGTACTGCCCATTTTCCAAGAATAACCAGTTCATAATGAGGAAGCTTTATACTCGTATATGCTGGCAGGAGGAGTAATAATAGGTCACCTGTAGCTTGATGGTTAAAGCACTTCTCCGAAAAAAAAGAGATGTAGAAGCGTACTCCACAGGTTTTCTAAAAATTCTCTTTTCCTGTGAGTAGTTGCAACAAGATACCCATATTTTAACAATAAAACTGTCCCTGTATTACGAAACTCCATTTGCTTTTAGAGAAAGAGAGAGATCTTCTTGTTTTTCTTATTCTTTCTCTCTCCTTGCTTCTCTCTCTCTCTCTCTCTCTCTCTTTCTTTCTCATTTCCATGGAATACTCTTCTATTACCCTTAAAGGAGAAGCTAAGTAGGCTTTTATGTTTTAAAGTAATATGCCACATTTCAAAATTTTGGTGACTTTAAATTTGCCTTACGGGGAAGGAGAATTTAAGGCAAGTATTCCAATAACTCATTAGCTTTCTCTTCATTTTTTTTGTATTGAGTACTAGAGTTTGAAGAAGCAGGTTGCAGTTCTGAAGATTCAAAGCTAACGAAAGATCAGAGAAAACGATTTCACCTCAAAGCCAAACGGGAAGATGGGCATTGGCAAAGTAGTAAAAGAAAAGGCTTCGTTCAGATTGAAGATACGTAGTAGGTAGGCACACTTAGCACAAGACTTCTCCCTGGAGGATAAATATCAAACCGAAATTGACAGCATAAAATTATTCATCTGGAGTAGCTTTGAAGACACTTTTGTGTAAATATGTTGTTTACGAACATCTGAAAGGGAACTGTAATGTTTAGTTTCTGAAATACTTCGACGTCAATAATGAGTGTGGGAGCTTTTGCAAAACTACTTTTTGAACTAATTGCTATTAAAATTTAGCCTCCCACGATGGAGGACTTGGCCTTTCATCTCTTACTGAAAGCTATCTACAAACCGATGGTGTGACCCTTTTCCTTCAATGTGTACGAAAATGTGGGTGTTTGAACAGATTGCCAAGTATTTCGCGTTTGTTCTGTTTATTGTAAATTTGATTGAAAGTGCATTGTTTGTCTTAACCAATACATAAAGAATTTGCAAGAAGAGGCAGCCCTAGAGTTTGCGAGGCTTAAGGCAAGGTGTACTGCACGAAATCCTATACAAGAGGAACTGCACATAACGAGGAGTGTGAGACCAAAGCAAATTCTCGCTTTATCCCACCCGCAAAAATCTTGGTCATTAAAAACAATTGAATTCTATTGTACTTAATCATTATACCAAACAAAATTTACATTTTCCTAGCTTTATATCCGGAAGCTTGCTAAGTTTGTGCTCATTATAAATGAGTCTTGCTGTACTTAAAAGATTTTCTAAATGTCTTTGGTTAAGTGGTGGAGGACGGGGAGGGGAGGAGAGAAGCAAATTACTAAAAGGAAATGAAATGCATTACATACTGATCATATTTAATCAGTGACTCAAGTGTTTATAACAGAATATATTAATATTTAATTTGAACACTACGACTTAGTTTTGTTGGCTTACTTGACCTCCATACCTAAATTATTGCGCAACTCACAATATTCTCGTTCGATATAATCTTATTTATACCCTAAAATTGTTCGTAAATACTTCGTGCCATTGCTTACTTCATACGTCTATAGAACGTTAGGTAATTTTGGATAGGATTAAAGGCTTAACAAAACCTCCAAATTAATTACGTTTACACATAGGTCTTAATAACGGACTCAGTAATATTTATTGTAATTCTTTTTTTTTATCTGACGCAGTTATTTTGTAATTCAAAAATAACTAAATCAACCCAAATGTATTATAACTTATGACTCATTTTAGTAAGAGTATGGAAACAATTTTCTAAAAAATCGTCTCTTTTCCAACCACATGTTCACCTTATCTACAACTTTTCTCCTTTTCACGTTAATTGTCAGATTCCCTTCCCATTTGCAGACTATAAATTAAACTGCGTTTCTTGTTGAAGAGAAGCGATATTTTTTAGTAATTCCCTGCTCTTTTTTAAACAGAGAAATTTTACACTATTTTAAATCGTTACTGGTAAATATATTTTATACTTATCTTTAAATATGAAAAATAGTTGAATTTTCGTATGAAGTTTTTCAAAGTTGAGAAAATAAGTGCAACTAATACAATATTGCGCCAGGCCCCCAATGGCGTGAAGCTTGTCACTCCTCTCCTTAATACCGCCTCTGTTTGCCAGAATACTGACATTTAATTAAATTATTTTTATGCATTTCTTGCGATTCGAATTTTAGTCACAGTTTAAACGTAACATCCAAGAGTCATATTTCTTTAAATTAAACAATAAATAAAAAATTATTTTGTGTTTATTGCTGCAGCACTGATTTAGACAAAAAATTATGAAATTCGTTTCAAATATTCCAGATATTCGAGTGTTGTTTTCAATGCTTGATGACAACAGATATTTTCCTCGTTACTGAACATTTGAAAAATTAGAAGCGCTGCCATTTAATGTTTTTGACGGTTTCGATCGATTTCCGCCTATATGTGTCTTATTTTTATGACTAGCTATCCCATGAAATGGTAACTGGTTTTTACTAACCACGCTATACGTTTACAAATGCAGATTGAGTCAATCAAATTAAATTTTTATTACGATTAGCATAAAAAAATAAAGTTTCAGAAATTTTCTTCCACAATTTACATTTACAAGTTTCTATGAATAGTACCGCTTATTTAGTCAACAAATTTCACGCTTCTAAAATGAGGATTTGGTGAGCAGCGGGAGATTAATGAGATTGGATTTACCAACTACCCACGTTTCGTGAGTCAATCTAACGATCTCTTTCGCTCATTATTACAAATTCAGATCTTATTGACTTCTCTGGGCTAACACAATTACGGTATCAGTAGCTGATACACAGAGCATTTCGATAGACCTTCTCCCAGGGGCCGATTTACGTATGGGCAAAGTAGGCCCGGGCTTAGGGCCCCTTAATTTTAGGGCCCCATTGAAACCTTGATGGGCCTGGTGTTTTTTTAAGTTCAAACGTTAATTTAATCTTGTTTATTTAAAAGTCCAAGATATTTTCATTATTTATAAGCCTGGATATTGAAGATAGTGAACTTCAAAGAAAACGGTATTATTGATGATTAAATATCGCGGGGACCAAATTCTTTAGGGGCCCATTACAGGGGCGGACTGGGTCCTCTCAAAGGGCGGAAGCCCTTGCCCATTCGGAGGCGCGAATGCTATTTCCCATGAGG
Organism: Dysdera silvatica; assembly: GCA_006491805.2. Classification (NCBI taxonomy): domain Eukaryota; kingdom Metazoa; phylum Arthropoda; class Arachnida; order Araneae; family Dysderidae; genus Dysdera; species Dysdera silvatica. Next base: position 20,796,447 of record QLNU02015359.1, on the reverse strand, counting down.
GCGCAGCGGCCCGGGGGCTGGCGGCTCAGTCCGCCCCTGGCCTATTATATTTTTCCGGTCCATGAAAACCTTAACCATTCACTGCCTTTCCCTCAAAAAAATTAATCTTGCTCGTAGAGGATAAATGTAAACCATTTATGAACTGTATGAACCGTCCCTGACAGGGGCAATGCTATCTGAATTGTTAATGATGGTTTAAAGAACTCTTAATTTGAGCCATAGGATAAATTCGTTAATAACAATAAGGAGAAATTCGTTACAAATAACAAAGAGAAATACGTTAAATATAATTAAAAGCTTATTAAAGTTAACAATTATTCATATTTTTTCGCAGATGGGACTTTAATCGACGCCTCTAGCTCAATGGGGAAGAGCACGGTTTGTTTTCAAGAGGTCTTGGGTTCGGATCATGGCAGGAGCCAAAACATTATTCTTTTCTTTTCTGAAAGTTATCAATTAAAAGGTTGTTTACCTTAGACGACAGGGAAGAAAAAATGCTAATTAATCGACTAACAGATAGAAAATTCCCCCCTGAATGTCATTTGTTATGTCAAAAGAAAACAGAAAAAAAAAGAAGTTAGATATTCAGAGAATGAAAGTATTTACAGTTGAAAGGATTAAAATTTAATGTTGGGTTTTAATTTACTAGTGTTCTCTGTCATTCTAATTTAATTTTCAGCAAAAGAAGAAGATTCATTCAATCAAATTACTCGTGACGATGTAGTTGCGGAATTAAACTTATATTTTATATATTGCCAACAGCTCTAATGTGACCCAGAAGTCAATTTCATCAGACTATATTTCGAAGACAGATGAGACAGAAATCGATTTGTTCTGTCTGATATCAGGCGATATCTTACTACGAAGGTCACAATAAAGAAAGTCAATCTCATCAAAATTGCATATAAGCAATACGGCTGTCAAAATGACGCTGAATGGCAAATATTTCTTGGCTTTGTGAGCCGGTACGCAGGCTAAAAATATCGGCATATTACCGCTAGTATCGCCATTACCACGAGTTTTCGAAACATGCAATTTCTCTTTTTGGCGGAGAAATTGTGACGTCACCAATATGACGTCATGATTTCAAATCATCCCCCTACACGTGATCTAGCATTCAGTTCTGGAAAGAGAAAGTTTGTGTTCCGTAGGTCATATTAGCCGTTTGGCCTTTCTAGGAGTAGGAGAAGGGGGGGCGGGGGGCTCAAAAGGGTTAAAGCATCCCATTGGACAGCAAGACAAAATTGAGAGTTTAACGACATACTACATTATCTGTCAACAAGCTACTTCAACCCCCCATAATTTTTTAAGTGTTGCGCCCCTGACGTAAATATATTTGATATTCAATTTTATAAAGGCTTTCAATGATGGGGAGAATGCTTCTGCATTCCCCAATGTCTATCGTTTCTGCGAGATGGGTTGTTGATGCTATTAATTGTGTAACATCTCAATGGACAGACAGAGAGACAGACGTTATGGTATAAGATCTGCAACGGCCACGCTTCATTAAGTGACCAGTCAGAAGTTAGGTATTGTGTATAAAAGGACATGAATTTTGAAATGTGTGATTACTGTTCATAATACTGCATCATTAGGTTATATAATTACCTAAAAGATATCACTAATATATGGATTATTATCATAAAACGTCCGTCTTTTATACTTCCGGAACAGGATTTTATTTTGAAAAAATGTAAATGGCTTTGACATCATAATGGCATCGCCTGCCACCCCTCAGATACTGTGACACTTATTTTCGGACACCTTGTATATCAAAATTGTCATTTTTCAAATACATATGCACAACTATGTACATATTTATAGACTGTGTATATAGACTGTATGTATTTAGACTGTATATATAACGGAGTATATATATGCATGGTCCAGATAAATATATAGGGTGTTCGATAACTACCGCATAAACTTAATAAAATAAATTTAATAAAATTCGGATTTTTATTTGGAATTATAATTCCATCATATTTTTTTAAATGCCTAAAGTGTTTTTGTAATATAAAGGTGAATTTTGATTGAAGTTAGTGGCGTTTCAAGGATTTGTGGAGGGCTATACTTTACTACTTTAAATCTTATGTTTATTTTACTTTCCAAGAGCTGTCAGTACTATACTACCAAGGGAAGTTTTTTTGGTGTCAATCGCATCTACACTTGAGACTTTCAAAGAAAGTACCTCATAGCGACCCCACCGATTTGCTTGAAATTTTCAAAGCAGATTCAGATCAATGTTTGAAGCACAATTCTCAGGTCTTTTCATGCGCAATTTAGTGGATCCGAAGTTATTAATATTTTAAAGTGCTACGAGACCAATATTTTTCCATCGTTAGAGGTTAAAGAAACGCCCGGCTGACTTCGCACCTAACGCGCAATTATTTGTTCTTACGATACTTTAACTGTTAGTTAAATAAAAAATAATGATTTTGCAGAAATTTAAACATTTAATAATTGTGATGTGCAAAGTCGTTCCCTTTGATAATTTGTATCAATCGGTCTCGGTAATTTAAATGACTCATTCTTTTGACCCGTTCTTTTAACCCTTTCACTTATACGCATGCTTCTTAACTCGTTTTTCCTCTTCGTCGTTTTGTTTATACTTTTAGGTGAGGGGATAAAATGTGTAGCTGTGTGAAAACTAGAAGAAATATAATTTAAAAATATATATTAAATTTTAATAAGACATATTTATAAAATTTAAGAAAAGGCAACACTGTCACCAGCTTGACGGCTAATCGAATACTGGCATTCTTTTTCCTTTACATAGCAACCAAAAGGAAAATGTATGTGTAACTACAAGCGTCTAACAACATACTTATCAGCAACAAACAACAATAAAATATTATAATTACACTGAAGTGCCAGAAAAACCGGTACAGGCGTGCGTATGCAAATAACGGAGCTTTGCAACCAATCAGCGTAACGCGATGCGGTCGGCAGCGCCTATATAAGACAAGAGATGTCTGGCAAAGCTGTTAGATCGGTTCTTGCCGCTACAATGGCAGGTTATCAAGATTTAAGTGATTTTGAACGTGGCGTTATAGTCGGCACAAGAGAGATGGGACATAGCATCTCCGAGATAGCGACAAAATTTGGATTTTCGCGTACGACCATTTCACGGGTATACCGTGAATATCAGGAATCCGGTAAAACATCAAATCTCCGACAGCGGTGCGGCCGGAAAAAGACCTTGAAAGAACGGGACATTCGACGACTGACGAGAATCGTTAAACGAGATAGACGTGCAACACTTCCTCAAATTGCCGCGGATTTCAATGCTGGGGCATCAACAAGTGTCAGCGTGCGAACTGTTCAACGAACCATCATTGATATGGGCTTTCGGAGCCGAAGGTCCACTCGTGTACCATTGTTGACTGCACGGCACAAAGCTTTACGCCTCGTCTGGGTCCGCCAACACCGCCATTGGACTGTTGATGACTGGAAACACGTTGCCTGGTCTGACGAGTCTCGTTTCCAATTGCATCAGGCGGATGGACGTGTACGGGTATGGAGACAACCTCATGAATCCATGGACCCTACATGTCAACAGGGGACTGTTCAAGCTGGTGGAGCTTCTGTTATTGTATGGGGCGTGTGCAGTTGGCGTGATATGGGACCCCTGATACGTCTAGAGACAACTCTGACAGGTGACAGGTACGTAAGCATCATGTCCGATCACCTACACCCATTCATGTCCATTGTGCATTCCGACGGACTTGGACAATTTCAGCATGATAATGCGACACCCCACACATCGAGAGTTGCTACCGAGTGGCTCCAGGAACACTCTTCTGACTTTAGACACTTCCATTGGCCACCTAAATCGCCAGACATGAACATTATCGAGCATATCTGGGATGCCTTGCAACGTGCTGTTCAGAAGAGATCTCTACCTCCTTGCACTCCTATGGATTTGTGGACTGCCCTGCAGGATTCCTGGTGTGAATTGTCTCCAGGATACCTTCAGACATTAGTCGAGTCCATGCCACGTCGTGTTGCGGCACTTCTGCGTGCGCACGGAGGGGGGCTGCACGATATTAGGTAGGTGTGCCAATTTTTCTGGCACTTCAGTGTACGTGGCAAAAATGATATAGCCGAAACAATAATTATGAAATGTATGCTGTTAGTTTTCTCCAGTGGCATCAGTTCATCAAGTTCTTAATAAAAAGAGCAAGAAAATAAAAATTATACAAATATTGGAAGAATATCTCAACAAAAACTTTCACTGCCAAACTGATAAGAGGGGTCACACAAAGAAGTTTCCCTACTACTCTGCTCACTGTTATACTAATTTTGCTTGCTGCGTTATTTTCATAGCTGTTTCTCCATAGAAATGGCAGTGCCTGTATTTCTCAAGTTGTTTGATTACGAAGGAAAGTCATTACAGCTAACTACGCATGCGCGCGCCTTTGAATATGTAATCAGCTGGATATTACGTTAACTGTTGGTTTTAGGAAAATATCGGTTTCGTAGCAACTTAAATTGTTAATTACTTCTCATTGGCAAATAAAAAATTGCCAAGATTATTCTTCAAAAATTGGTCTGAATCTATTTTGTGCATTTAAAACAAATCGATGAGATCGCTATTAGGTGCTTTCCTTGTTAGCGAAAGTCTAAAGATTCAAATCGATTAATATCTGAACCAAAATATCTGAACCAAATATTCAGCATGGACCTGCTTACTGACCGACAAAAATTCGTTCAATCAGAAGATCTGTAAACATGTCTGTGCTATTTTTTCTTCGCGAATGACTAATTAAGTCAATTACGAATGGTGTACGTCAGTCGCGGACAATGTAACTTACAGAACTACGAGCATATCGTATAAAAGTGGATGAACGCTCATTTTAAAAGACTGACTTCCCTCTCGTTCACTTGAAAGGTGAACCGAAATGACTGATTCGTTCCAAAAATAATTCGTCTAAAATAACTGACTGAAAATGACCGATTCAAAATGAGTGAATCAAAATGACTGATTTATTCGCGAACTCCACACCACTTTTAATAACTTAATAACTTTGGGTCCGCGAATTTGCGCTTGAAATCTGTGAAGGTTATGCTTCAAATGTTGGTCTGAACCTGTTTTGAAAATTTCAAGCAAACCGGAAGGGGTTACTACAGGTTACTTTCCTCGTTAGTGCACTTTGTAGGACCCAATGTGCTTATTAAAATTCAGTAATTATTTTTTTGTTAACCGCACTTGTTGATTTTTAAGTAATTTTTTAAAATTGCGATTTCGCGGTTATTTCCGCGAAATGTTCGTCAAGCGATATTCTACCGAAACATGCAATATTTCGTGTTTGTGGCGCCATCACCAAATTCGGTGACACATGTTAACTTTTATGTAGAATGACATAATTCTAAAGCAGGGCCGACTAAAATTTGGGCCCTAAATTTAAATAGCACGTGACCAAGAAATTCTTTACAATAGCGAGTTAAATCCTTTTTATTCTGGAAGCGGGGAAACCAAGGGGTGCAGCTTTCGTCATTGGCTGAAACGACGTAGAAGCACGCTCTCTTGAAGCACTATTGGCTCTCAGATAGAAATTTTGAAGTGCTTATTATTCATAAACGAATCCGTCAATCAAAAATCGTATCTCTTGACTTTCGCCTTAGAATTAACCATAGACCATAGAATCGCGTGCCAGAGAGTTTATGCGGTAGTTACGGAACACCCTGTATAGGAAACCAAACCATGAAACTGTCATCTTGCTTCAAATTACGTTGATTCTAATAAAAGATTAAGAAAGAAAGGGTAATTTTTATTGATTTTAAGTTGACGTAAGTTTTCATAATGTGATTGATTTCTATTAGCAGATACCTTAGGATCTTTTCTCTTTGCGCACATACTGGAGTTCGGTCTCAGCTCTGGTGGCGTGCGGATGTCTTTTCTCTGTGGTCCGGGCTGGCGGGTGTTGGTTCCAGCTCGCTTAAGTCGAAGTGCTTGGGACATTGACCAGGCCGCTGGATTGTGGTGGATTGGTTATTATGGGACATTGGCTTGAGGGACCTGATCGGATGGATGGAACTTCGTGCGTCCTGATAGCGGGGGACGGTTAGCTCTTGGACTTTGCCGCTCGCGGCACCGCACCCACTCAACGGTGTCCGGTGGTCTCCTGTAGGAGTTCCGGCTGGCCCGGGGTGTTCTTCCGTGCCATCCATCTATTTCGGCCACTCCTCGGGGTGGATTGATCGTGGATGGTTGCCGGTCGACGTTTGATGACACCAGTGTGAGCTGTGCGTCCCTGTACGCCTGTACAGATCGACAATCCCCCACTAAATGCGTCCCAGTGTCCTTTAACGGTCCACTGGACGTCACAATATCTGACGTTAAAACCTGTCTGGGATTACAGCGCCGCCTTTGACGGCCACCCTTCCCATTGAAATCCATGCACACTTCTGCTGCTTGCGCACATACTTAAATCACTTCACGTTTCCCCACGTCTTTGTGAATCTTCTTCAGAAGATTGAATTTTAGACGTGGGGTCTAAGTTAAACAGTTCCGTTCGAGCCAGAGCCGTTTCTAGATGTTTTCCTGCCATAGAATTGAAAATGCCGCCCCATCCTTTTACTACCATTACTCTTTCGACTGTATCTCCCTCTCTGCCCCAACCAACATCCAGCGGTTCAACAACGTAAATTTTCTATTATACTTTTAATCATTAAACCCGTTAATTATATTTATATTTTAAACTTATATTAGTTATTTTGTAATATTAGAATATTGTGAATAGTAAAACAATTGCTACATGTTATAATTGTTTAATTTCAACATTTTATATTTTTGAAAACTGAAATATTAAAGGAGTAATATTTCAAAACACAACGTTGTATTATCAGAGCTAGAAGGCTTAAATGTATTAGAGATAGAAAAAAAACTTGTGTGCAAAATTAAACAATAAAACATAAAAAAATTTTACATTCGTCAAAGTAAAGACTTTTTAAGTAATTGTCCCGTATGCTTTTGAAAACAATTATATGTTTTAATTTTTCTTCTTTTTCATTTTTTCTCCTCATTTGCTCAATTTTTTCTTTGTTTGATTTAAAATTAATTTTTTACGCCATTTTGCCGCCCTAGGCAGTCGCCTACCCTGGCCTAATGGTAGAAACGGCTCGGGTGCGAGCCACAACTAGAACTTTGCTTCAAAAGAGAGAGTCGCAATTTTTCGCTATCTCACTCACAGATGGCGTTCTTGATTTCATATTTCAGTTCAAGATAGCAGTCGTCTTCATTCTGTAACTTATCTTTGTGTTATTAATGTTGATTATCACCGCGGTTTCGAGATTTGCCAGTTGGCTAATTTTGTCAACTAGTGTCATGTGATGACAACTGTGCCTGTGATGATTATGCTGTCACAGTAGAAATAGTAGGTTATTATTTTGTATATATTAGTATGTATATATTCTGGCTCTTAGAGGCGCAGGCTTCAGACGAGCTGGGCCAAGTACTCGTCTTGCCTCTGTGAATATAATTTTTCTTGGATTAATGTCCAGAAACTTTCAAATTGCCAGACAGGCGTTCAGCATTGAAGTCTTGTGTAATTCAATTTGAGTGATGGTATCCGAGTTAAATAATTTTAAATGTCTAAGCATTTTATGTTACTATTATGATTAAAATGTGTTTACATAGTAAATCTTGGATTTAGCTTTTGAGATTTTTCCTTAGAATTGAAAAGACTATTATCAGAAGGAGAAACATAGGCCAATGAAGGATAAATCTCTATACAAATCCCATTATTTTCCTAAAAAATGCTGGCTGTTTTGGTTGATAAAATCACTTTTATATTATGTCCCGAAATATTTCGTAAAATATATATGTAAGACAACATAATTCGTAAAATAATATATAGAAAAAGGAATAGAAAAGAAAAACAAAAGTGTAAAAAAAGAAGCAGGAGCGAAGACAAAGTACCCCGAGGAAAAAGCATTCTATTATGCTGATTTATGATGCTTTATATTTCTTGTTCCTAGTTTTACTTCTCTTACTAGTATTTTCTCTTTCGTTTAAAATATACTCACACACACACACACACAAATATATATATAATGTCAAAGGGTTTCTGTTATCTAAGGGGAAAGAGACACACACGCTAGAAGTATGTGACGATGCGTGGAACCGGCCGGGCCAGTAGCTCAATGTCCTATCCAAGACCTCAAGTGGTGCGGTGCGGGCCGGGCTTTCCATTTATGAAATAAATTAATATGTGCTACACGTATAGGCGAAAGGGTATGGATAATTCACCAACACATCTGGCCAGCGTGGTAAAATTAGGGCCAATTTCTCCATTATCCTGACACACCAAAATTATGGCCCCTAGTCTCCAGGTGCTGAAGTGCTTCTGATCAAAGGCAGCGTGGCATGAAAGCGGGGGGTGCTAAGGGGTACTGGAATGACCTAAGCTGCCGTTTGTTATTGACCTTGGCTACATATAATGTACGATCCCTCGCTTCTAAAACAAGACTTCAGGAATTAGAAGATCTTGAAAAGATCACACCCACAAAGGGAATATTATAAGACTCGGAGAAGTCAAAATAATAGGTGAAGAGTAGGTACAAATTGAAAGCGGACATATAGAGGAACGGAAACTGGAAAAACTAGTGATGTTGGCTTTTTAATCAACAAAAGCATTAAAGACTACCTTCTTAAAGTTGAAAGTACGTACGATCGAGGGACAAGATTTGTTGTTCAACTAACCCAACGATACCATCTTCAGATAGTAGAGGCATATGCACCAACATACGGACGAAAAGGTTGAAGATTTTATGAAGAAATCAAACAGTTACACACCAAGGGGGGACAACCTATCAAGCTCATCATGAGGAATTTTAATGCAAGAATTGGACAACAGGAACAATGGGAGCCATCAGTTGTTAAATACGGATATGGGGAAAGAATGACCATGGCGATCAACTGATGGAATTTGCAGAAGCTGAAAATCTTAGCATAATGAACTCATTTTTTTAAGAAGAAACCACAAAAAAAATGGACATGGGAATACTCCAGTGGAGGATTCCGAAAAAGTCACTATATCCTGGCAAATAAGAACTCCGTTATTGAAGATTTCAGCATACTGGACAGATTTAATACCGCAAGTCATTACCGAATGATGATATGCAAAATGTGTTTAAATACTAAACTAGTTTAGTATTTAAACACACTTTACATATCACCATTCGATAATCACCTCCGATATTAAATCTGTTCAGTACGCTGAAATCTTCAATAATTAATTTCTTGTTTGCCAGGATATAGTCAATTTTGCCGAATCCCCTCATTGGAGTGTTTTCATGTCCGTTTTCTTTGTAGTTTTTCTTAAAAAATGAATTCATGATGCTAAGATTTTCAACTTCTGTAATTTCGATGAATTGATCGCCACATTCGTTCAATTCTCTTCTTTGTATTTCCCAGCCAAAGACTGAAATTCATTAGGAAACCAATATGTTAGAGGATAGATTTAAAGAAACTGAAAGGAAATACCGATTGATTCAAGTTGGTGTTAAAAATCGCTTTTCTGCGCTGGAAGGACTTATTGAAGAAATTGATATCCCACAAGCAAATGAAAGCATTGTTAGGACAGTATTTGTAAGTGCTGAGGAGATTGGTTGTGTAACATGTAAGACGCAAAATAGCAAATTATATTAAAACACGAAACAACTCATGAAAAGGCGAAGAGATATGGAGGTGGACAATCGAAATACCAGTTCCAGGATTGAGTACATAGAACTTTGTAAAACTCTGCGCAAAAGCATGAAAGAAGACATAAGAAAATTCAACTGGCAGCTGGTAAGGAAAGCCATTGAAAATAACAAGAGCTTTAGGGTTATTGAAAGATGTTTGTCTGTTGTGAAGAAACACGATACATTAAAAGGATATAATGGCAAAGTAACAAGAAATAGAGAATTAATAATTATAAGAGTTAAAAAATTATACTGAGAATTATATGAAGGAAACAGTGGATTAAACGAAGACTCTGAGATAGTCGAAGGAACAGCTCCTAAAATCTTAAAAGAAGAAGTAGCATTTGCAATAAAAAGTATGAAGAAAGGAAGATCCCCTGGCGATGATGGCATTACATTAGATATCTTAAAAGAAGCTGGAGAACATGTAGAAGACATACTCGCAAAATTCTTTACCAAATGCCTCAACAGTGGTAACATACCAAACCAATGGGATTCTGCAACAGTAATTCTTTTGCATAAAAAAGGTGATAAAAATGATTTGAAAAATTACCACCCAATTAGCTTATTACCTGCTATATATAAAATCTTCACAAAAGTACTAACACATCGCCTGCAGAAAAAATTAGATGCAGCTCAAAAAATAGAAAAAGCTGGATTTGGAAGTGGATTCAGTAGAGTGGACTTCATTGAGGTATTAAGAAAACTAATTGAAAGAACACATGAATATGATCTTCTATTGTGTATGGCATTTATTGTCTATAAGAAGGTCTTTGACCCTATTAAAACATCAGCCGTCATCAACTCTTGAAAATTAATAGACGTCGACGATATTATATATGTGCATTTTCATAGTGAAGCGTATGCATAAAACTACAAGTGCAAAATTTCTGTTACATAAAGATACCAAAAGTATCAAAATTGGTAAAGGTGTGAGTCAAGGAAGCACCATTTCTCCAAAGCATTTTACTACAGATTTACAGATTATTTTTTAGCTGATAAATTGGAATAACACGGGAATAAAAATAAATGGTGAATATTTAAATCATCTGCGCTTTGCTGATAACATAGTTATTTTTTCAACAGACTCGTCAGAATTCCAAGTCATGGGTACAAGAGCTTTCAGCTAGAAGTAAAGAAGCTGGACTTGAGATGAACCTACAACAAGCTAAAATCATGTTCAATCATTTCGTAAAGAAAAAAATACAGGTTGACAACGTTGAGCTAGAAATTGCTGATTCATATATTAACCTTGGCCAACTGAATTCAGTGGAAAGCTACATTATGAAAGAAGTCAGCAGGCGTACTAAATTTAGCTGCAGTGCATTCGGAAGAAACAATTTTATTCTGAATGAAATTTTTTTTTGTCTAAAAAGAAAGATCTTCAACCAGTGTGCATTGCCAGTCCTCTCACATGGCTCGAAGATATTGAATCTAACAATTTCAGCAATACGGAAGTTACAGAAAACTCAAAGGATCATAAAGAGATGATTACTTGGAATAACTAGGAAAAATTGAAAAAGAGACACTTGGGTGAGGAAGCAAATAGGAGTAAAGCAAATCATTGCTAAAATAAAAAATCTTAAATGGCGATGGGCTGGGCATATCGTAAAAAAAAAGAACTGATCAACGATGAACAACTGAAATTCGCAACTGGCTTCCAAAAGACCACCGAAGACCTAGAAAACGGCCTCGAATTAGATGGGTAGATGAAATAAGGATAAAACAGGTTGCGGTGACATTGTTCAGGATAGACTTGTGTGGAAAGCATTTGGAGAGACCTTCATCCAGCAGTGGATAAATAATGGTTGAATATGATGATGATGATTATATATATACACATAAGCAAATAGAACTTTCTTTTTCAAGAACATTGCAATTCCTTAAAATATATACATTTTTCAAAATGTGACAAATATATATATATATATATTTCATAAAGGAAAATAAAAGTATTTAATGTGTTCTATATGCTTTCTTAATCTTTGCTCTTCCATATTGCGCAATTTTCTGCTTATTTTAACGAACTGGCCATATTTCAACGTCCAAGACTGTTCTGTAAGAATTACTCTAAATCGCTCTTGCACTAAATAGCAAGGTTACTTTAACAAAAAAATATGCAAATTGAAATTTAGTTATGCATCGCGTTTCATAGAGAAATTGTCTTTAAAGCAATTCTTAAAATAGAACAGTTAAATCGTTCTATAGTTTCGATTTCATGCCATTTGCATTCTTTTGAGCACTCGCTCTCTCTCTCTCTCTTTCTCTCTCTCTCTCTCTTTCTCTCCCGTTTTTTTCCTTCTCTCTTCTCTGCTTTTTTTTCTTCCTTTAATTACCTTACCGACCTTTACCGATCTTATCACATTAGAATATGGAAAACGAAATTAAATTAGATACCCGAACTCGTAACTGATTTTATTTGTAAAAAATAAAATTCCCTTTAAGCCTTGAGCAATTGGGGTGTGTGTTACTATAAGATAATTAGTTTTAAATAAGACAAAGTTCTTTTAAGAAAATACTTGAATTTGCATTTGCTTTTTTTTTTTCCTTTTGCTTTGTAGAATGCGCTCGATATATAACATTGCCCATTATTGTTAGCTCTTCCAACCCAACCTAGATTTAAGGGCAGATTTATAAACTATAATATTATGTTGTTTTGGACAAAAAGTAAATGATGCATTATGAATAATTAATACGCATACATATATTTTAGTAACGTTAGTATAATTTTAGTTAGAAATTCTAAGCTTTTCAATAGCAAATGTGAAATATTTATGAGTTTAAATATCGGTAGACATTATGTCAAATTT
>QLNU02015359.1:20772881-20783847 GCA_006491805.2 Dysdera silvatica | reverse complement strand
TTCATTTGCTTCTGAGATATCACTTTCATCAATAAGTCCTTCCAGTGCAGAAAAGCGATTTTTTAATTCCAACTTGAATGCCTCGGTATTTACTTTCAGTTTCATTAGATCCACCCTCTTACTTACTTGTTTCCTAATGAGCTTCTGTCGTTCTAATTTAGTATTTAAGTGCACTTTACATCTCACCATTCGATGATCACTTCCAGTATTAAATCTGTTCAGTACACTGCAATCTTCAATAATTGATTTCTTGTTTGCCAGGATATAGTCAATTTCACTAGTTCCCCCATTTGGGTGTTTCCATGTCCATTTTCTTTGCGGTTTCTTCTTAAAAAATGAATTCATGATGCTAAGGTTTTCAGCTTCTGCAAATTCGATGAGTTGATCGCCACGTTCATTCCTTTCCCCATATCCGTATTTACCAACCGATGTCTCTCCTTGTTCCTGTTGTCCAATTCTTGCATTGAAATCCCCCATGATGAGCTTGATATGTTGTTTCCCTTTGGTGTGTAACTCTTTGATTTCTTCATAAAATTCTTCAACCTCTTCGTCGGTATGGCTTGATGTTGGTGCATATACCTGTACTATTTGAAGTTGGTATCGCTGGGTTAGTTGAACAACAAGCCTCGCTGCTCGATCTGATGTACTTTCAACTTCCAGAAGACAGTCTTTAATTCTTTTGTTGATTAAGAAGCCAACACCACTTGTTCTTCCAGTTTCCGTTCCTCTATAGTAAAACAAATGTCCGCTTTTCAGTTCCACCAACTCTTCACCTTTTCTTCTAATTTCACTGAGTCCTACAATGTCCCATTTGATCTTGTCTAGTTCCTCTTCCAATTCCTGAAGTTTTGCTTCAGAAGCAAGGGATCGTCCATTAAACGTAGCCAAGGTCAATAACAAACGGCAGCCTGGGCCATTCCAGTGATTCTTAGCACCCCCTGCTTTCATGCCACACTGACCGCTGCCTTGATCAGGAGCACTCCAGCACCTGGAGACTAGGGGCCATGGTTTCTGGTGTGTCAACATAATGGAGGAATTAGCCATAATTTCACCACGCTGGCTAAACGGGTTGGTGAATTAGCCCTCCCCTTCCGCCTTTCTATCCGTGTAGCAAATATTAATTTGCCACATAAATAGAAAGCTCAGCCTGCACCACTTGAAGGCGGGGTAGGACACTAGGTTACTGGCCTGGCCGGTTCCACACATCGTCACATACGTTCAGCGTGTGGGTCTCCTTCCAGTTAGATACCAGCAACCCTTTTGCAGGCCATATATATATATATATAGACATTGCAAAAACACATGGAAAGAAACTGTAAACAACAGTGATATCATTGGGGCGCACCCACATTCCTTTCAATGCCCTATTACAGCAATAAGTGAACTTTTCGCGCCTCCGGCAAAGCTAACAAGCATAACTGCCGAGTATGGGGCACTGAAAATCCCCATATGGACACAGAATATCAAAGACAGAGAGAGAGAGAGAGAGAAAGCCCCAATGTTAACGTTTGGTAAACAGACATATCGGACCCTTTTTCTTTACTGAAAACATGGTTACTGTTGCAACGTATTTGGACATGTTGGAACAATTTGCAATTCCACAACTCCAGAATATTCATAATATCGTTTTTAAACAAGATGGTACGCCTCCCCATTGGTTTTTGAATGTTTGAAGCTGTTTAGACCAAGCATATCCTAGGGCGATGGACTGGACGTAATGGCACTGCGAAAGGGCCACCCCGTTCTCCTGACATCACCCGTACGATTTCTTTTATTGAGGCGTTACCAAGGACATTGTGTATAACATAAATGTAACTTCTTTTGATATGCTAAAAGAGCACATTAACAAAACATTATTTAATGTAGCACCCGACATTTTACAGCGGACGTGAATGAAACTAGACTTTCAGTACACACTATCCTAAGTAACAAGGGAATGCAAGTGGGGATATTCTAACTACGGAGAAAAATCTTTAACTGTCGCCACATAACTAAAAAAGAAATTAACATTCTAGCTACTATAGTTTCAATGCAAATACATTTTGAAATTGTACACTTCATTTATGAACACCCTGTATATCCTCCACCGAAAACAAAGATTATATGGGCTATATGAAATCAATATTTTATCTTATTTTTATCACGTCATTATATTTGTTGTAAATAAATTATCTGTAAAATATTAATAGACCTCAATATACTAGTTGAAGGGGAGAATAATGTATGTAATGCATTCATGATGTATGTGATGCATTCATGGTGTAATGTATGTAATACATTCATGATGTAATGTATGTAATGCATTCATGATGATTACTAATGATGAACCTGGTGAGTAACTGTTTTTATTCTGTATATCTACACATTGACTAGAAAAGTTCTACCCAGTCGAGTAGCTTCTCTACGCTAAAAGACTATATATTTTGCATTTTAAAACAACGCAAAGTGCCATTCGCGAAGAAACGGACAGCTAGCAGTGATTTTCTTATATATTCTTATTCTAACCCTAATTGGTCCATATAGAAACTGACAGGAAACTGAATCCAGAACTGAAACCAGTCCAGCGAGCGTAGCATTTGTAAAAGTTAAACCACTAGATAGTAGGGCACCACGGAATTTGGGGAGCGTTGTATTACTGCGCCAAAAAAAATCATTCAAAATTTTCACCACCATTATTCGTAACATCTAAAATTATGGCAATCATGATTGCATATCCTTCCCCTGCAGCTGAAAGAAAAGAATACCTCTTATTCTAATAATACTCATCATCTATGCATTTTTATTTATTTGTGAATTTGTGTTTTATTTCTTATTTTTCTGTTAATTTCAGGCATGGATCTCAGGCCCAGTGAAAATGAGGCGCTGAAACTTGCAGCTCAATCCATGTTAGTGATTGTACCGAGTCCGCCCCTGTACGACGGGTACGCAGAATTTCAAGCAAAAGTTAGAGAATACAACTGGAAAGAGCCGTTCAATTTTGCTCACAAGATCCCAATTTATCAAAAGGTAAACAATCAGGAAAATATGAACATTGAAATAAAATACAAAATACCAGGGAAGAAATTTTTCTTCTTCAGAAGTGTCCTGATGAAGGACTGCTGCTGACGCGTCCTATAGCTCGGGTATTTCTTTTGCTAGTTTACCAGTATTGTACCTTTTGTATATAACACGTATAATAATATAATATGAATATGTATGAATAATAATAGGAGATGAAATTTTAAACGTTAATATCAGCTACGTATTATACCGAAAAATTAAGACAAAATCAGTACCAACGTCCAATAACACAAAAACTGAGCAAAAGGTTCGTAAGTGTATCGTTCATTGCTTGGAATTCCTTGTGGGGTATTCAGCTAATTATTTCATTATAAATGAACATAAACCTATGGAAGAGACTTGCATGAAGGTGTGGCTTCGTATCTTTCTTTTATATATGGTCATTTATTTAAAATAGGGTGGAGTGATGAAAATCATTATGAAAAATGAGGGGACAGGCACTGAAAATATTACAGTCAGTTTTGATCTTTTGTGAACAATATTGAAAGATCTATTAAGAACGCTTCCCAACAAACCGTAATTGGACAATTTTTTAAAAAAGTTTAATTCGGGGATGTAAATTTTGCTGTTTAATACACTAACTAATTTAATTTATTGTATTAACTAAATTTATTTATTTAATACAATAAATGAAATTAATCAATATATTTATATCAATCAGCTTCAAGTTCACTTTTGAATTATAGCTGAGAATGGTAATAAAGCGCATTTGAAAATTAAACAATTTTAATAACCTTGGTTTGATTTATTATTTCGCTTTAGTCTTAAAGTAAATTGATAATAATTATTTATGAATTTTAACTATTATTAATTATTTAATTTTAATTTAACTCTTCATCATCATCAAGTGCATCCTGCGATTCGGCGGTTGGCGGCCAATATGAACCATATTTTCCATACCTCTACAGGCATGGATAATGTCTTCTGTGCTTTATTTAGTCCAAGCCTTTAAGTCATCCATCTCTTCTTTTTTCTGCCTCTAGGTCTCTTCTCCATGATGTTTCCCTTTAGTGCCAGTTAGGGCAGTTTGTATATTTCTCCTAGCACTATGTGTTCCCAGTATGCCTACTTTCGTCTCAGTATTGAAATCAACAGAGGGGGTTTTTTTTATTTATTTTTTTGGTCTGTTCAGGACTTCTTGGTTGGAGATCTCGTCAGTTCATTTTACCTTTAATTGCCTTCTAATTATCCACATTTGAACAGCTTCGATTTTATTCCTATCTTTTTCTAACGTCCAGGTCTCGCAACCAAAAAGCGTTTAATTTAGCTGTTAATGGTTTGTTTTTGTTTTTTTTAATTAGGTTAAATTTTGCTATTGATTTATTGTAGTTAGTTATCTGGTTTTTACCTATTTAGTCGCTATTATTTAGCTAATTCATAATAATAATTCAGCTGTTACTTGTGCTGGTTACAATTTATTGTATATTTCATAAAAGTCTAAATTTCGAAATTCCGGTTATAAACGACAGGCCCTGAATCAGATTTGTTGAAAAAAAAAGGGATTTTATTAAATGGCGGGCATTTTCCTAACTTTTAAAGGTTAGCGGTTCGGAGTCGGACGCTTTCAGCAGACCGAGCTGTTCAATTATCAGCTGACTATGCTGATCAAAGAAACACGACTATGTATCATCAGTGTGTAAATACTGTTTTTTGTAATTAATTAACTAACTAATTAATTAATTAATTTACATACTGTTACAGTATTTACATAAGTGAAGCTACGCAATCCTAAGAAATTACTTATACCAACCAGAAATAAATTGCTAAATGCAACACACTGTTCATACAATTACTAAAGGCGGACCGAAAATCCAGCCACCATTTGCAATTAATCGAAAGGCTGGGGGGATATTTGGGAAAGGAGAAATAAACCTATTGAACGAATTGATAATTTAACAACAATTTAATAATAGTCCTGGCTTCAATTTAGTCTGTATTGAAACCTTTCTCTTCAGCTGTCGGAAACTGGTTTATTCGTTCTGAAACTGTTCGTTAGTCCATTTTCATTAATTTCGTACTTTGAAATTTACATTAATGGAACTTTGATTGGACGAAGCAATTTGTGTGTAACTTTATTAGCGCAATTGGTGAAAGGGTACTATGATTGGAGGATTGGAAATGACTTTTTATTTCTTTTTTTAAATATATACATGCTGCGACAAAAAGTCAATGCGCCCTGAAATAATTATCGGCTTAACACAAAACCCTAGGGTGGCGTGAGGTTTTCGTGCGCCCTAGACGCGACCTAGGTGCTTCAAGCCGAACTTAGGATTTTCTCCCCAAAATTAAAGTGCACCCTCCTCTATTCCTGGACGCGATTTATGCACTCTGACCAAGGCTTAGGCGTCTTAAACGAGACCCCAGCGAAACTTAGAGAAAAGAAAATCCTATCCCCATAATTAAAGAGCACCCACCTTTAGCCCTAGACGCCTATGCCTCTAGACAAGAATCCTGCGCCTAGGAGAAACTTAGAGAGAATTATATCCCCATAAAGGGGCACCACGTACTTTAACTATTCAAATAATTAAAATATGCCATCAGAAGCTTTTTAACTCACCACCTATGTCCGTCTCCTGGACAGGTGGGCCCCGGATGAGCCATATGAACACCTCATATTAAGACATGAAACTGTTTAAAAATTCACCAGAGTCATTAGACCTACAGAGAGATCTTTGTCTTTGCACTTCCAATACCCATACGAAGGTAATCGCAATTGAAATATTTTTTAAAGTGTAGTCCACATTTTTTCTTTGAAATTGTTTTAATAATATTATTTCGAACTATCCGAAAACTTTATTCATAACGTCCCGCATTGGCATAACTGGCTTCAAAATCTTGGATCACCACATGATCCTCTTTAAAGCTACTTAATGGGACTTATATCTGAAAAAATCGTGAATTTCGTTAAAAATACTGATTTTTGGTTTTAAGTGTTAAAAAATACAATAAAACATGCTCTTTGCAATGATAGTCTTGTTTTTTCAGTACGATGACATCATCATATGCAAAAGTGCTCTAGAACACAACCCTTTCGCACATCTCGGGCATCAAAATGGCCGTTTAAAAGTCCCTATGTCGTACAATTGTATAGAAACAGTTATTTTTCAAATTGTGTTCTATTTTATTTTTTAATTTTTTGTATTATGAATGAAGATTACGCTAACCGTAACTTTGTGTGAGAATTTGTTTACTTTTCAGCTATTGCTTCGCTTCTGTTCTGTTTACAATACATGGGGTTTTTTTCTTACAATAAAATGTTAGTATTTGAAGTTTGTTTGGAGTTTCAGTTCTGTGCCTCAAATAAAAAATATAATTCAGTTTTAATTTGATTGTTTTAAAAACACGGAGATGTACAAAAGTCCACAAAGCTGATAGAGTGTCCCCCAAAAAACGAATTACCAAACGATCTCGGCGAGATCGTCCGAATTATTTGAAACACTGATTTCTTTCAAACTTTGAGGAAAATTATTTAATTCCTGAAACGGCGGATCCAGTACTCTAATGTCAAAGTAGATCAGAAACCACATCAGAAAAAAAAACAGGAATGTGTCCCAGTTTTACTGAATCTGACATAGAAATCAGTCACTTATCTGAAAGTTACGTTTTGATTCACTCAACAATTCTGTCCAATATTACTAAAAGACGACAATGCAGTGAACGTTTGTGCAAAACAGTGATGGTGGAAATGCGAGAAAAGCACGGATTTTCATCAAAACTGATAGTGAAGTGCACTTCATGTGACTTTGTGACCAATAATGCATATTCAAGTCCCCGAACTTTCCAGACAAATTCACCACGACCAACCTTTGATGTGAACATGCAAGCAGTCGAAGCAACTACCTACATCGGAAAAGGCCACAGGGGATTAGAAAAGTTTTTCGTATTGATGGGTATGAATTGCATGAGTTCTAAGACTTTTACCCTGCACCTTGGAAATTTTTCGTGGAAATTTATCAAGGTAAACTGGTGGAGGCAAACTGTGCGACAAGAGCACATGGAAATTTACTCGTCACTTATTGACAGCGACATAATTGACATCAGTGTCTCGTACGATGCAACGTGGCAAAAGAGAGGCCATTCTTTATTGTACGGAATTGGAATTGTTCTCGATACCCTAACTGGGCTAGTCATTGAATTTTAAATTATGTCAAAGTGTTGCGGTGATTGCCAGTCAACAGCTAAATCGATGGGAAAAGACGGTCCGATTTTTTTGCACTGCATCAAAGTCATATAGAAAGTCAAGCATGTGATAAAAACTTTTCGGGTTCTTCCAATTCTATGGAAAAAGAAGCAGCTAGGATACTATGGCAAAGATCTGTTAAAGATTGTAAAATGCGTTACACTTCCGTTTTAGCCGAGGGCGATGCTAAGCATTTTTGTATTTAAAGGAATTTAAAATATACGGCAGCGATGATTACATCACCGAAGGAGAGTGCTTGAATCATATAACCAAACGAGTGGGCACTAGCTTGAAGAAAATTGTCCCAGATTGGAAAGTAAAAAAGGTAACCCTAGGTGGGTGAAAGAGTGGAAATTTAAAGAACGAAACGAATCAAACAACAATGTCAATCAATCAACGTCCATTGGCGTAGTGATACCAGTGCCAATGTTATGGCGTGATTAGATGGTGAAATGTTCGAAGGAAAATAAATGTTCTCCCTTCGGTGGGACCCGCGGAACTCCGACCACCGAAGGCAGAAATATTTATTTTCTTTCGAACGTTTCACCATCTAATCACGCCATAACATCGGCGTTGGTATCACTACGCCAATAAACGTTGATTAATTGACATTGTTGTTTGATTTAATCTGCGTAGTGTTCGATTTATATAGAATGAACGAAACGAACATAAAGCTATCTAATTATTATAGAAAAGCAATAAAAGACAATTTACCAGACGTCGCGAAGATGAAATCTGCTATTTACGCCACTTTGTTCCACTGCATGTCGACGGACAAACAGCCTCGACATAATAACTGTCCCACAAATATCAACTCGTTGTGTTTCTACAACCGGGCAAAAGCCAGCGACCAAATTCCCGATAACCATTCAATGATGAAAATTACACTTTCACCAGAAGTAATTACAAAAATAATGCCTCTTTATCAGCGGCTAACAGCTGATCATCTTTTAGAGAGGTGCACGAAAGGTTAGACACAAAATGAAAACGAAAGTTTGCATAATATGATATGGTCGAAGGCACCTAAAAAAGTTTTCATTTCCAAACACAAACTAGAGCTTTGTACTCTATATGCTATAAACGAATTTAATATGGGCTTCCTGAAAACTTTAGAAATAAAAGAAAAACTTGCAAAAAAAAGTAATAACGTCATGCTCATAAGTAATATCAACAGCGTGTTTCGCAAAGCGAGAAACGAAGTTTATCTGATAATTAAAGTCAACGAAAACGAAGAAAATTATAGAAATGTTCTATAGAAAAACAAAATATCACAAATGAAGGTCTAACGTATGTGCCAAAACAATGTTGAACAGCTATAATTTGGGTATGCACATTATTTTGTTTCTTAATCCAACATTTAAACTTTAACTCTGTTTTTCTCAGAATAATTTTTCGATCAATGTTCCTTCACGTAAAACATTCTACGCGGTGCAATTTCTAATTAATTTTTTCCAAATTTTGCACACTTATCACTTGACTTAATGTAAATGATTTGTACTCTGTATTTTAATGACAAATACAATTTTATATATATTTAGGGAGGTTCGCGGTAAACTAATCGGCAAAGATATTGATTTTGACGTGAAATGTAAGTTTTTTTTTTATCTTGCAAAAACTATTCAAGGTGGAAGAAAATCCAATAGTAGAGATTATAAATATGGGTTCCATGATTAAGAAAAAAATTAGACCTTTCCTTCAAAACTTACAGCGCGTAGAACTTTTCGTATACTGTCATCAAAAGTGAAGTAAACAACCTATAATAAAAAATCTATCATGAGTTTGAGCCCAAAAATTTTCCAAACCTTTGTTTTTTTCCATTTGAACATTGTCTACGAATTTCAGGAAAATTAGTTGAATATTTCAAAAAATCCAAATTTCTGGTACATCCCCTTAAATTCCCTTAATTTTTAAATTGCTATGCTACTGCTTTGGGGGGGGGGCTAAATTTTTTCCATGGAGAACTAAAACCCAGTAGCCCCAATACTTCGCAATAACATTTCTTTGTAATTTCCGTTTTGGTAGGGGGTCTAAATTTTGGCTACAGTGGGCCGGGCCCCCTCCCCTTACGGGTTACTCCAATAATGGCCCAGTCGTTCAGTAGTGAATTTCAAAATCTGTCTATTTTTTACTTATTGCCAGCTTTTCATTTACAGAAAATTTGTGAGAATTTTGTAGCTGTTTCACAGTAATTGTGTTTTAATTCACAGTAGATTTGTAAGAACATCAAGCTGTCCAATTACAGTAAATTTGTGAGAGTATTTAAACTGTTTCACAGTAATTTGGTTTTAATTCATAGCAAATTTGTGCGAGTAGTACGGCTATTTCACAGTAATTTTGTTTTAATTCATAGCAGATTAGTGAATATATTGAGTTGTTCAATCGCAGTAAGTTTATGAGAATAATTATTGTTCATAAATCACGTTATATTGTCACGTCCCCATCTTAGAATGTTTACCAAGAGACTTTTTGATCCTCTAACTTAAGCACATCATTATTAAAATGACGATCTTGTTTTTAATATTCCGAGGAATACAATATTACATCCATATAACGAACACCTTCGAGTAAGGGCCAATTCTATTTAAACGACAATTCCTCTAATTCCCTGTCCCTTTGAATAGTGACACATGTACCTCCAAAGGAAGAACATCTCTATTTAAGGGACGAAATGTCCGGTCCCGAGGGTGTCCCTTATTGGGAGGTAACGCTCTATTTATAACATTGACAAAATTCGGGAAAATGATTATGTTTTAAATATCCAACGCTAAAAATAACAAAATATACTATAAAACCTGGCTAAAGTGACCAACTTTAGGGTTGGACTGCAATGGTCGCCATAGACAGGTGGTTACTGTACACAACAGACTTTGGTATGAGCGCGATTAAGTCCTTACCAGCTCTCTCCTATAAAAAGTGGTTGCTTTATTACAGGTGGTCAATATATACAGGTGGTATATATAGAGACTACCTATATGACATGTACTGATATAATACTTATACAGGTTGTCAATTTACCACCAGGCTTCACTGTATTTAACAAGCAGTTGAGACTTAGCTGAGCTTAAAATATTTTTTGTGTTCTTTCATACTTAATTTAAAAAACAATTTGGCAGCACTGAAAAAACCTTAATTTATTGATTCCAAAAAAAGGCGAAATACGAGGACGCAAAAAAAATTCTTCTTGGAAAGAAACCAGCATCTTCAATTTAACAATAACTAAAAATAATTAAAAATTTATACTGTAAAATCTATTAACCCTTTTCAAATTTCCTGATTTTTATTTTTTCGTCTTTACAACTGATCTTTTTTTTCTATATTTGTGAATATTTAAGAACGAATATAATATAAATATAGTATATTGTTTTCATAAACATATGTAAATAACCTATTGCATCTGCCTAATTGAAACCCAAGCGTTCTGAGCCCTGCGATGCTGAATAGATATAACGTGTTTACCTAGCGTACCATTATCCCGGGTTTGAGTCCCAACTGGAAACTAGAATGCTTGCCGATTAGCTGTTCATTGTAGTCTGGGGTTGGTTCTCTACGCCTTAAGAATTTCGGATTCCTCGGAAAACTGTAGGCAGCACAGCATGACCCTTGCTGTCCTTGTGCTATAAAGATCATTACACTATAATACCCAAAATATTCTGCCAACTGAATCACCGCGACACAGAAAACTCATAAATCATACGATACCCAAACCGTTTGCCAACTAAATCACTG
>QLNU02015359.1:20736119-20763107 GCA_006491805.2 Dysdera silvatica | reverse complement strand
GTTTTATATGTAATTCGTATTCCTACTTTATACACCTCTATAGCTAGGATCGCGAAAATATTTGTTCGGGTAAAAGGGGTCGTCAAATAGAAAAGTTTGAAAATCCTTCGAGTAAATAATGCCGTCACTACAGCAGCTTTTGAACTCCGTTTTGTGACGCAAATAGCTTTCCTTGAATAATGAAAAAGTTAAAAGTTAAACCGGAAAAGCTATTTGCGTTTTCTCCCACCCCCACTTACGGTGCAAGTGGGAAAAATCATTAAAAAACCCTAGAATGGGGTAACAATACAAAAAAAAAAATTATTTTTTGTTTTTTAAAGGCTAATTACCGCTCCCAGAATTGTGGCGCCCGGGCGACCCCCTGTTTCCCCCCCAGCTGCGCTACTGAACGTACACGGTATCTTTTACGGCATCTGAGGAAAAAGACGTAACTTTAGGGGAAGAGACATTTCATTCTGTGAAGTTTAAGAGAAAACTTTATTCTATTAACTGCATATTACAGTAATAAGGCTTACAATAATTTGAGTTTTACATCGGCGATCTGCGAAATATTATCTTTACTTTAACCTGTTAACTGGGTATGACGACATTTTTCGTCATGCCCAGAAGACTACCAAAATGCGAATGACGACATTTTTCGTCATACCAGGAAGACTACCAAAATGCGAATGACGACATTTTTCGTCATGCCCGGAAGATTACACATTTTTAACAAAAAGTATCTCCTTAACCTGTTAACTGGGTATGACGACATTTTTCGTCATGCCGGAAGAAAACCAAATTATCCCCCCAAAAAAAAAGTCCCCAGTGTGAAACGAGTTTCACAAAATTTTATTCCCCGGTTAACAGGTTAAAAAAGGTTACAATAGCTCTGAGGCCTCAATTTTGTCA
Source organism: Dysdera silvatica (assembly GCA_006491805.2). NCBI lineage: Eukaryota > Metazoa > Arthropoda > Arachnida > Araneae > Dysderidae > Dysdera > Dysdera silvatica. Next base: position 20,762,216 of record QLNU02015359.1, on the reverse strand, counting down.
AGTATTTTCCTCTAAAACACATCTAACTGAAACGGAAAAAGATAAAAACCTAAATGAAGTTGTTTGTCTTGTTTTATTGCGTGAGAGTGAAAAAAGAACGTTTGACAGAAATTTTAGAGAACGTGAGTGTTTTTGTCTTAAAACAAGAAAAGAAATAGTCTCATTTTAATATCTGCTTTATGATCTCTTCTCTGATTTATTTTAAATACGAAGTTTTCGAGCTTATGAACTTCTGAACTATTTGGATATTTCTGGCAGGAAGCATTAAAGTATATTTCAGAAATAATTAATTTTATCCCTGCTCAATAAATCCATCAATTCGAAAAATTTGACTGGGTATTTCTGCTATTAAAGCCTATTTATAGATTCGGGACGGTGTACCAAATGTAATTAATGGTTTGGACATTATATATTAAGACTGTTTGGCAGAAATAATTAATTCTTCATCTAAGTATACGATAAAACTAATTATGTCCTTAATTAATGAAGAGCTTAAAATTTATTCATTAAATTTGTATCTGTAAAGTCGTCTCTTAGTGGCTGACACCAGAGAGCTACTAATCTGATTTGAACTTAATTATTGGGTAGGCTATAATTTTAGGTAATTACCAAATAAAAGTAAATGGTTAATGATAAACCCCCTAAGGAATAATAAACCATCAGTTAAATAATTAACCTCATTACGAAGCAATTTTTTCACATTTTCGATTTTAAATATAGAGGACTAGAAGCCAACTGAAGAACGCGGGCTATTTTGTCATTGCTATAAATATTTATGTTATGCCAACAGGTAAAACTACGGGAAAGGCAGAGAAAAGGGGAATATAAAAATTAAAATAATCTATCCCGTGTGAATAAATACACTGCAATCTAACCAGCTTTAATAATGATAATAATAATAATAATACACTTTAATAAACTATCACTTAATAAACTGTCATATCCTACATAAAGTTTACAATTGAAAATTTTTCATTTTACAACAGTTTGTTAAGTAAATATTGCGTGAGTCATTAACTCATAAACAACTTTAATAAATTAGTTATGCCTAGTTAATTTTATTGTGTAGTCACTAATTTGGTTGTGAGCTTCATTAGTAATAATTTTGAACTCCTTTAAACTAGGTTTTGTTTAATTTATCTCATTGTTTATTGTATCGAAGTTCTTCAAAGTCATTGTCCTTCTAAGATTTCTCAAAAATTTCTGTGTTTCTCGAGGAGTTGGTAAGTTCGGTGGAAAATTATCGGCTTCGTTATTTTCAACTCCTTTGATAGTTGTCTACGGCTTGCTACACAGGGGCGGCCCGAGGTTGATTTTGAACCCGGGCGGGCTGGCACGGATTGCTTTTAGGCGCCCCCTCTGGCAAACACAGAAGATTTTCACTGACACACAGTAAGCCATATACCATAGGTGTCCCCAGAATTATATGCAGGGTGGCGCATTCAGAAAAAAATTCCTATAAAATAATGTTTTTGGACTGCAGTTTCCTGTGGATTTAGTCTTTTCCCTCCCCCCCCCTTTTTCTTCTTAAGCCAAGGGGGTGCACTCCCTTGCACCCCTTTCGGGGCGCCCATGCCATATACCATATAAAAGTGGCCAAAAGTCTCTGAAAGAATTTCTCTAAAAATTTCTCTAAAAATGTCTCTAAAAATTTCTCCAAACTTGTCTCTTTTTAAACAGATTTTTTACTATTGGGTCCATTAAAAAAATTTTAACTTGACTTCAGTTTGGCTCCCCCATCCAAACTTGACCCCAGGCGGCCGCCCCTGTTGATACACAGCATTAGAATTCACAGTTGAAAAAATTTCAGAATATGCGCTTTGTGTCTTTAAGGTTGCAGTTCCCGTTTTTAAATCAATGTAATCAAAACCTTATCATTATTCATATATCATTTTCATTATTATTCTTTCAGATATTGCTCCTTCCACTATGGGTCCGATAAATAATTTAAAGTCTTTGCGAGTAATTCATCCTCTAATATTACTTTGTTTGATGCTTGCGGTTTACGGCTCAAAGACTACAATGGTCATGCTGCGCCGGGACCTACTGTTTTCCGAGGAATCCGAACCTCTTATGGCCTAGGGAACCAAACCCCGGACTACAGTGAGCAGTGCGATCTTTTTATGAGATCTCTGAGTAAGCGTTCTTTGTACACTGTTGGGAGTCGAACCCGGATTAACGGCGCACTAGGCGAACGCGTTACCACACTGCGCCACCGCAGGGCCCCCTCTAATATTACTACCTCGTCATCGTCTAAGATAACAGTTGTTCTACATTAATAATTATCAGTGTTGGTTTTGCCTATTTGACGTTTGGCTTCTTATCGTTTGATCTAAAAAGCAGTCCATGCACTGCCTTACTAATTACGAACTTGTCCGTAGTAACGCCTTATACAGGGTGTCTCAAAATCATCGACCGCAGCTATAATTCCTTAAATATTAATCATAGATACATATATTAAATTAAAAAGTCGCATAAAAGAAGGTGCAGAATTTTGTGAAATCGATTAAAATTGCAGTGGATTATTTTTCGAAGAAATACAAAATTTAAATTTTTGTATGGTCCCTGTACACAAAATTGTCCATTTAGTAAAATGTTCCCCATACTCCAATAGGTCAATATACAAAATTTCAGCATTCTAGTGGGAAAAGTATTTCTATATGCTTAACATGCAGGCCTTGAATACAGCTTAAAGCGGTTTAAGGACGGGATGTGATACGTCCTTGCACGGGGAGATGCGAATGGATATTAAAACTATATCACACGTCCACAAACGTGAAGGATGAAAGAGGAATACTAACGGCTATTTTAGAGATAAGTCGTGTCCAATCCAGTTGCTCGTTTCCTTTCATTGATAAAATCTATCTATCGATTATAGAAGAAATTGACTGGAAGTAATTGAGTCCATATTAGGGGCCTTTTTAATCACACACCAGAGGCCCAAGAAACAAATAAACACTTTTCGCCACAGCCTCCCAATGCAAAAAAGGTTGAGCTGTTCCAGTTGCAAAAGACAACGTCGTGACCTATCGTTTGTCAGTTACCAGCGATTTCCTCTGAGTGAGCCTGCAATGACGCACTCACGTACCCTACGTGCAAAACTCGCCCAGTGCGAAAACCATTATTGTAGATCAAAGACTCGATTAGATGGAATGTGTCGATAGCGGGTCTAATTTGCATTATTTTTAAAACAATGGCTCGGGTTGAATAATGCCTGTTATCTACGACGCATCGAAATTCAAGGCCCTGGTTAGTTAATCCGCTGTGCAGTGGAAATGCAAGGAACGCAGAATGCCCATAAGCTTTGTTAACATTTTTATTTACTTCACTGCGCAAGTAATTTAATTCGTAATTACCATTCAATACCCTTATGTTTGTTTTATGTTCAAGTAGACAGTTTGTGATGGTTTAAGGACTGTTCTTTGATCTCTGATTGTGTAGATATGTTGAACGATCTGCAAAACTACGCATAAGGGGAATGTTTATTAAATGCCTAGTTCAAATTTTTAGTTCGCATACATGATAGGCCGAACTTCTTTTTTTTTTACTTATGTCACCAGGGGGCGCTAATTTAAAGGAAGTTTCGAGGAGGCAAGTGGGCCTCAATTCTATGAACTTCCTTGAAGTTAATTTCAGCCTCAAGCGAGGGGTATTTGTACTCGCTAATAAAATTTTATTTTCATGGACAAAAAAATTGAAAAAAGAAACCACTTGTTTCAGTTACCTGATAATTATTTTTACATCGCAGACTTATGTTGGTATAATAGAGAATAAATTGTTCCCACCCAAAAAGCTCACCCTCCCAGAAAAAGCATGTAAATGGAAATTAATATATTTCATACGTTACGATTTTCACATTCATTCATTCATTCATATATTGTTTTGGGAGTTAAAAAGTTGAGGCCCTTTAACCTGTTAACCGGGGAATAAAATTTTGTGAAACTCGTTTCACACTGGGGACTTTTTTTTTGTGGGGGAGACATTTTGGTAGTCTTCCGGGCATGACGAAAAATGTCGTCATATCCAGTTAACAGGTTAAGGCGATACTTTTTGTTAAATATGCGGTCTTCCGGGCATGACGAAAAATGTCGTCATACCCAGTTAACAGGTTAAAGGTGGTATCTATCTACGACCTTTTGAATGACATGAAAAAAAAATAATTTAAGAGGAAGGAATTCAGAAAATGTGTATTTTAAATTTATTTAAATCAGTGGTTTTCTCTCATTGCAAAAATTAAAGTGAGTTATATGAAAAGTAATAAATATGTACAATTTTTATTAGTTACATTGACGTGAGACCTCCTTTTTACCTAATATGTACCTTTCTGTATTTTACTCCTAAATGCTATAGTGGCATTATGGAATTGGGAAAAAATTACAAATGCTAGTGTTTAATTATATGCTGGTTAACTACAGAATCTGATTTTCGTTGTTATTGCGGGCACTCGTATATGATGGTTATATTGCTTCTATGGACATGTGTGAAACTACGCAGAAAAGAAAATTGTGCAGTAAAAAAGAGAACTTTAAGGTCATATGTCTGTCTGTATTTAAATTCAAGCATGAATAACTAGGAGCGTATGAGGAATATATATATCCGCATGGACAGAAAGAAGTTATAGGCTTTATATCCATCGTCTTCGGAAAAAGAGACAATGATAGTTTTAACAAACTTTCTTATTGTGATTGAAATTAATGGAAATTCATCAGAATCTAGCGTACTAACCAGTCAGCACTGTTGCCAATTTGGTGTATTATTCACTAAAAATCTGCTTCTAAAACATTTTGCGTTGTATTTCATATTAATTAAAATTTACGATTACATATATTTTAAATAGTTAAGGAGTTATCGCATTTTCTTTTATTATTTTGCCGGCGCTGGTGTACGCAGGGTGTTGATGGAATTTTGTATATGTTCATACGAATATATACAAATACAAACAATACAAAATAAACTCCCGTGAATTCTAACGGTACCATCGGCCAACTTTTCACGAAAGAACTATAAGTTATCTGTGTTTTCATTCTCGAAGTCATGAAAGCGATGCTATTCATGTTTTACATTTCGGCGAAATTGTAAGTTTTTTTATTATCAAAGGCTAAAACACCACTTAGTCGACTTTCTAATTAAAAAATCACGCGTCCATAGTTGCTTGTGCTGACGTTTTTCATCAATTACAGAATAAGCGAATTTCTCCCTAAAACGAAGATATGTATGTATGCATAAAGAATGATGAATGCGTCGCATAACGAAAAGAAAATGACAACTTAAGACATGTAAATTGAATTGTAATTTAACGATGGATAAATTAATGAGTTATTCAATGGGGTGATAAGGGAGCTCTACAGGAAAACCATCAAAACATACGAATATTGCCCCCCCATGCGCGTCTTTTAAAAGAAATTGAACTACAACCATCCACATTACATTATTGCATGCCAGTACTGAAAGAAATCTGATTAATATAGTGCACGAATAACTATGCAATGCGCCTACTTTGGAATACAAAGTCATTGAGACTCAATGCAGAGATATTGTAGCCGTTGCTGACAGAAAGAAGAAATGACGTCGGTATGTAAAACATCCATAACTTCGCAGTCATAAATTTGCAAATAAAAATCTGACACGATTGCGCTTTAAACATGGATCTGGACTTTTCTTGTAAATTTCAAGCAAATTGGTGTGATTTTTATCGGATACTTTTCTTGTAATCGACCTTAAATAGACAAGAGAAATAGATCGGCCGATAGTGCGATGGTTGCTTATTTACAAGAGAACCCCTTTTGCTGTTCACTGCACTTTGAGATCAGACCTATGGAAGATGATAGTGCTTGACTTCCTGATCACGAATATGTAATCATTTGTCTGCTAAAATGATATGGCAATTTTTTATGAATATTTGAAGTCCAAAAATGTCACTTTTTTCGCCAGGTTTGATATTTTTTAATCGCACTGTATGTGAGCAAAAACAGGTTTGAAGTCGGTAAGATTATGAAGGATCATCGTATTTAACGGATAAAAATAAAAAATTATGTCTCAGCTAATTTAAACAGTATAAAAAAATTAATATGAAAAATGAACTTTTAGCATAGATATTTGGCGAATTTGGCGACAATTTTGAAGAGTTGGCGGGACATTTAAGTTTCGCATTCCACTAGCTATATAAACTCGTCCGCAAGTGTAACGTCAATATAGTTGTACGAGTTTCCGATTGTGAGAAAATGAAAAATATAGTGAACATAATTCAATCCGTTTTGAATTTGGTCGTTAATAAATACGACACGCTTCCGTCGTTAATAACTGACCAAGAACTTGAGGAAAGTCGGGAAGTATTGTCGAAAATCGAAAACATAATTTTTAATAACAATGTCAGTGAAAGTATCAGTTTAGATTTTGAAGACAATTGTGATTTCCGTATCGACGAAGAAAGTGATATTAGTATAGTCGGTGACGAATATTATAACTGTACTGTAAAGGGCGATCAATTGGCAAATGAATTCAGTTTAGAAAATATGCAAACAATTGTTCAGTATTTTGACAGTTGTAAAAAAAATAAATTCCAGAAAACAAACAGGAGATATCCAACAGTAAAATACCCTACTTATATTTCGAGGTTTAGAAAATATATATCAAATATGGGCACAAATATAGAAAAGTATAAAATAATAAAAAATGAAATGTTAGCCAGATTTACAAAAGCTAGGGAAAATTATTTACCTGTTCATGATATAGATTTGAAAAGATGGGCGATCCTGAAATGCCAAGAGTTGGGATTTGGGGATTTTAAATGTTCCGATAATTTTATAGATAATTTTAAGAGCCAAAACAAAATAGTTGCGCGGAAAGTAACAAAATATATCACTCAAATATACACCCAGAATATGGGCAACATAGAAGATAGTGCCATAGAATTTATTTTGATAACGAGAAATGTTACTGCTAATATTATCCCCCAACAAATTTTTAACTCTGATCAAAGTGGTTTTAATTATTTTCTTCCAAATTAAAGGCAGCTATCGCATAAAGGTGAAAAACAGACATTTTCTTTAATAGGGTCTGATTTTGGCAGAACACATTCATATACAATAATGACAATAATATCAATGAATGGGGAACTGACAGGGAAAATGTTACTTTGTTTAAGAGAAGCTGAGGAAACATTTGGCCCGACTGTTCAACGATTAACAACGTTTCAAAACGAATTTATTTCAACCTTCAAACTTATATATTACATGCTCCAAGTCGGAAAAAATGGACAAAATCAAAATGAGAAAGTGGGTAGAATGTTGTATGAAACCCATCATGTCTCCTCCTTCCTGCGTTTTACTAGACTCATGGACAGGTAGTACAGACCCAAACTCTTATAACGATTTTCCGGAAAATTGTATATCCTTGCAAATACCCCCCAAAGCAACATCCGTCATACAACCGCTGGATGTTTATTTCTTTCGACAATATAAAAAATTTGTACAAAAAAATAATCAACAGAATAGCAATCGATGAAATGGATATTGACATACGACATCGAAATGAGATAATAAAAATGCATTCTTTGGTTCACAATCAATTACAGTCTAAAAAATATCGCCCTATATTACAATATGCTTGGTTTAGGTGCTGTTATAGCGATCATGATCCCGGAAAATTCAAAAATGTTGAGGAAATTTCTTTTGAAATTGAATACAACAATTGTAGCCGAGATAATTGCAAAAATCTGTCATTCTTAAAATGTGCCCACTGTGATCAATTGCTTTGCTTCACTCTTTTCTTTTTTTGTACTGTATCACTTTTACGACTTTCCTGAGATGTACACAGTTTAATTTTTCTCATTTTTAAATAAAGAGCATAATTCAACAATTAATCCACAATTTATGGTTACATAACTTCATGAAATAAAGTACATTTCATGAAATTTTGTTCACATTTTTTCTAATTACAATAAATGCATTTTCAAATAGCCTACTATTAAGTTTTGTTCACAATTTTTTTAAATTCCATGGTTGCAACAGCATGTGATATGCAATGACCACATCCAGGTTGCCTAAATATAGCAACTTTTCATTATTCGTACACATCATTTATTCATACTCATATAGTCATACATCTCATATATGGTTTTTTGATGCATCATTTTAGGAAACAAATTATTACGTATTCGTCACCAGGAAGTCAAGTACTACCATCTCCCATAGGTCGGATCTCAAAGTGAAATGAATAGCGAAAGGGGTTCCCTCGTTAGGTTTGAGGCGTGGCCATTGTACTCCGACTATCCAAGCATAGGCGTAGGCAGAAAGTTCATAAGTGGGGTTATAGGTTCGATGAAGGGGTTACAGAGCTATAACTCATATATTCCTATGTTAAATATACAAAATTTCATTGCAATGGGGGGTTACAACCCCCAAAACCACCCCTTGGCTAAACCCATGCATCCAAATGTTGTATCCAAAAGCGCAGTAACAAACAAAAAGACCATTGAGCGGTAATGTTCCCCTATTTTCAATTTATTTTCCAACCGCAAATGACCTGGAAAGCTAAATACGTTTATGAATTTGATGCGTCTTGATAGCAGTGATTGATCATATTTATTATGTAAGTATCACGCCCGAACAATGGCGGATCAAGAAATCTTTAAAAGGTGGGGAGCTTTGTTTCCGATTCCTGTTTGCATTTAGGCAAATATCCGTCACTTTTCATTTCATTTTTCATTATATAATACCGGTTCAAGTGGGCTGTTCGTCCCATCGCCCCCCCCCCCCCTTCGATTTTCCAGTGGGCCCGAATTAAAAATCTCCATCCCTCTCTCAATGTCACTGACCTATAATATTTCTTTTCGCTATTCGTTCCCTTCCTACCGAAATGTGAAAAATTACGGTTTTATAATTTAATAATCAATTTCAATTTTAGCCTGCCACCTATAAACAATAGGAATTCGCTCTTCCTTATCTTTTCGTTTAATCAGTTTCTCTCCCTTTCGTTATTTTTGATGTAATGATCTTTTTCAATAAAACAAATTTCATTTTTGGCGTTTGTATAAATTTATGCCCTCACCGCATCAACACTTCCGAAAAACGTAACGTAATGGCTGAATACATTCCTTATTTTAAGACCCATTCCATAGACCTATACTGATAGATTTAGAGTTGTGTTTGCATACTAGATTAGTCAACTCCGAGTGTGTACAACATATTATTATTATTAATATTATTATTATCTAACTAAGTATGAACTCAAGTAACTAAGTAACTCAAAGTCGCAGAAAATAAAATTATAAGTTTAGTTCCTTCTTTACTCTGCAATCTACATCTAATTTGATGAATTTAGTATGCACGCCTTTTTCCATACTCGTGATTTCGTGATTTGTATTTTATCATTTGTTCATGAGATAGGAATACAAATTTTCCATTGAAAAGAGAGCCCCGTCACTAGCTCCGTTTCTGTTCCCCTTTCATGTCTTTTTTAGAAAATCTTGCTACATTGCTCCTGCTCAATTGCATAATATTCACCTGTTTAATGAGATGTTGGTTTTATTTATATTATATTCTTAGGATATTAAGGGCTATCTATCTATGATTTCGTGGTTATAATTACTATTCGAGTAACAGCTACTAAGTAAATTATCTCCGCTACCAAATGTTACATTCAATTCACTGATTTGTTTACGAAAAACATAATTCCGTCTTGAAAATTGCAAGACGTAACATTTCAATTGTGCTGGTGTCAATTTGCAAATTTGCTTTAATTTTAAATTTGCTGTTGTTGCATTTGAAAGACGTGTAATTAGAATTAATTAATTTTAAGTATTTTTTATTCCATTTCATTTAATAAACATTGATTTATGAGTTTATGAAAACAGAAAGGAGGGTAAAGTGTACCGTTAAACATAATCAATCTTAGATTTAGCCGCATACCAAATTCACATATTTCTCACTTTGGCTCGATTTTTATCTCTGTTCATAATTAAATAACTTAGGCTTTAAGCTTATTAAAATGTAAATTAAAACAGTTTATTTAAATGCTGAAATTGGGTGAAAGGGATTAGCATTCGATTTATTAATGAATGAAATTGACACTTACTATTAAGTACGCTACTCTTTGTCTGTTATTATAAAATGCATATGAAAGTGAGCTTGTGAATTAATGAAATCTAATTACATATTTTATTCCTATTTTCCCAAAACTAGTGGCCCACACGATTATATTTTGGTTGCTGGGTTTGTATATGCGAATTCTGCCTCGACCATACTTCCCCTAAATCCATAAATTAACCAAAATGTATTCAAGCTGAAGTTATCCAAATTAACAGAATTAAAAATTAAATATCCAGGTTACTGGATATGGTAGTTATTACCACAGAAAAAAATTGGTTGGTTGGTTGGTTGTTTGGCTTTTTTATGGCGCAAGAGCATCTGGGCTATACTGCGCCAAAGAAAAAATAAAAGTAAAGGTCTCGATCAATTCACTCGTTGCAAGTGTTTACAGAACTTTACAAAGTGCAGATAAAATCCCAGAAAAACACATTCGCGGATAAATCGACGCAGCAGAAATTTAATCGAAGCCGTCGATGTGAATTTCAAAATGTTTATTGTTGACCTGCCAGGTCTTAATTTTTTAAAACTGTTTAAAACTGGTTAAATTTCACAACGCAATTAGAAACTTTTGTTTGGTGAGTTTCGTTAAAATGGAAGGACTTTATTCAATTAATATTAAATACCTGGATCCGAGAAAACTCTAAAAGTCTAAGACCGCGTCCACACATTAAACGTAACACCGTAGCGTATCAAGTCTGGACGGCACTACGTAACAGAACACCGTAACGTTTCTGCGTCTCACTAGTTGTCGGTGTTTTCCGTCGCTTCAACGGAATGTTCTAGGGCTACGTTACATACTATGTTCGTGTGTTTGGACCGGTTTACGAAAAATAGCGTTGACCGGATATCTGCATGAACTGATGGGAGGCAGTGATGTTACGCACTAATGATACGCGGCGATGTTCGCCAGGTAACAGTATCGCGTAACACGGGATGTTACGCGACGATCTTCTGTTACGATGTCCTGTTGCATGTCTGTACGTACCCTAAGGCAGGGGTCTTCAAACTTTTTCAGTCCAAGGGCCAATTTTGCTCATTCTTGTTGGCCTTCGGGCCGCAGCTATATACCAGCAACATTAAGATTAAACAAAGGCGAATCCAGGGGTCGCCTCCTGCGACCCCCCTGGATAAGCCTTTATGTTTTTTCTAAGGAATAATGTTTTTTCTATTGGTTTTGCCTGCCTACATGAAAATATTTTCTGGATCCGCTTGTGGGAGTGAATATATATATTACAATGTAAAATACGTATGGAAGCAAAATACATTTACAATTCGTTTAGTTATTAATATGTAAAGCGAAATCAAACCTTTTAGTGAGATTTTTGGCACTGCTTATTTTTAACAGTCCAATCAATATCCGGTCTTATTTTTGATATTACAATCCTAAAAGTGCTTACAAGGTGGACGTCAGTTATTATCGTCCTGACCTTCGATTTTACCAACTTCATTCTTGAAACAAAAGAGCTGTTAGCAGACGCACTGCCGTATGAAGAGGCGGAGGGGAACTGATGGAGGTTATAACTTCACCCCATTGCGGGGATATTTTGTGTTTATACATATGAATATATAAACTTAGAGCGTTTTAAGCGTGTAACTCTCCTTATGAATTCTTGGATACGCCTGAACGCAGATGAACTTCTGAATGGTAATATTTTCATAGCATGCAGTCAGATGGTTGGGAAGATGTTCTTATCGATTTATTTAGAATAGAATTCAGTGAGTCGTAAGCTGAATTTTATTTTAAAATCACTGTTGCACTGCAAATCAATAAAACTACCGTCTAGTGCCCATCTAAACCAGTGGCGGCTCGTGACTTCAAGAACGGGTGAAGCGGCGAGCCCCTCCTCCACCCCCCAAAGAAACACGAAAAGTGGCCAATAAATTTCCGTTTCCTAGCAAAATAATTATATTTATTATGATATATATATATGAAATTATTAAATATATTGGACCAAAGTGGCAGCAAAAGCACAAAATAGACTACGTTGGAAACATGCGGAGGAGGCCTTCATCCTGCAGTGGATTGACAACGGCTGAAATGAAAATGAAAATTATATATATATATATATATAATTTAAAAATATGGATGTATTTAAATAATTCAATTATTTACACATAATAGACCTTTCAATACAAAAACTGTGCATGCACTAGTAATTGTATGAAATTTAAATATTATCAAAACATATAAAATTATTCATTATGTACATAAAATTGTTAAAATATGTCAACAATAAAAAGTTTTAATTTAAAATTTCAATAATGTGTCACGCATAATATTCCAAATATTCACAATATGTATATATATAGTGAGCCGCATGCACTGTACTTCGGCTGTGATGGCGTTTGACACTTTAGAACTGAAGTGAAGTGAATGTGTGTTCGCGCATGCGCTCTTGTGCTAGGATTTTTTTAGCTAAGATTCGATAAAATCTGACCGAGCGGTAGGCGTATAACGTTTACTGTTGTTTTATTGTAATATGTATATCTCAAACAACAAAGTCAATTAATCAACGTTTATTGGCGTAGTACCAGCGCCGATGTTATGGCGTGATTAGATGGTGAAACGTTCGAAAGAAAATAACATTTCTGCCTTCGGTGACCTGAACCACGCCATACCATCGGCGTTGGTATCACTACGCCAATAAACGTTGATTGATTGACATTGTTGTTTGATGTAATCTGCGTAGTGTTCGATTTATATAAAATGGATACATGTGTATATCTTTTAGTTTAAATCGCAATATTTTTGAGTTGTTATAAATAAATTTGCTTTTGTTTTCTTTCTGCCTGCGGTGGCGCAGTGTGGTAGTTCTCTATGTGCGGGGCTAATCCGGAACAATGTCAATCAATCAACGTTTATTGGCGTAGTGATACCAACGCCGATGGTATGGCGTGATTAGATGGTGAAACGTTCGAAAGAAAATAAATATTTCTGCCTTCGGTGGGACCTGAACCCACGACCTTCCACTCGCCGGGCGGAGGCACCACTACGCCAATAAACGTTGATTTATTGACATTGTTGTTTGATTTAATCTGCGTAGTGTTCGATTTATATAAAATGGATACATATCTGTATATCTTTTTAGTTTTAAATCGCATCAACTGAGTTCAGGTTAACAAATAAATTTGCTTTGTTTTCTTTCCCTACGAGGTGGCTGATGTGTAACGCGTTCTCCTATTGCGCGGCTAATCCGGGTTCGACTCCCAGCAGTGCAAAAAGAACGCTTACTCAGAGATCTCATAAAGATCGCACTGCTCACTGTAGTCCGGGGTTTGGTTCCCCAGGCCTTAAGAGGTTCGGATTCCTCGGAAAACAGTAGGTCCCGGCGCAGCATGACCACTGTAGTCTTTGAGCCGTAAAACCAAAAAACAAACAAACAAACAAGCTGTTTTCTTTGTGAATTCTAGTGTAAACCTAATTTGGCACAGCCGACAGGATCTCGTGTATTCTATCACCGATTCCATTTAAACTCAACAAACTTCATTGAAAAACGACATCGAATTTCACGTTCGAATCATCGCCATGCATCTGAACAGGTTTGTTTCATATTAAAACTGATTTTAATTTGGATTTGAAATCTATAATCTTGATACTGTGCTTTTTGCAGAATCCGAATTCAACGAAATTCAATAAACATTCTTTACTAATGTAATAGAACTTTGGAGAACAGTACTCTTTTCGACAAAGCGGTCCATTTGATATTTTTTGAATTAACGGTAATCAAACGTGTACGTGGAAATTTATCGAATGAACAATAATTTTGTAACACTTGGCTTCATTTCCATGTCAAACGATGCCAACAAAAGAAGAAACGAGGACAATCTTTCGGAGAGCAACTGCTCAACGCATAACTCCTAACAGAAACAATTTTTGAACTCAAGAATGATGTTCGCCAACAATTTAATTTAATGCAGGAAGAAAGAAATGAACAAGAAAATACTCGATCTCCGAAAATTAATGGATGAAAGATCAACGTCCCCCAACGAATTTGGTGAAGAAGTTGCCATTGAAGAGCGAATAACGACACCGTCACTGCTAATTGACAACGCTCTCGTTATCGGTAACAACATCTTGCCAACGACAACGCTAACCACAACGGTGCTCTCGTCAACGACAGCAGCGCTCCTGCTAACGGTAACGACGACGCTCTCGCCAGCGTCGGCAAAACTCAACTTGTGGCCAACAGCACCAACGCCAAAGACAATGCTATCACGACTTATACAAACTATGTAATTTATTTCAACAAGCTTTCAGCCCAAGAAACCTGCAAGCAACAAACTGTTGTCAACTAAAAATTATTTTACAGCTCAAATTATGCTAATTATGTAAACTACTTAAAGTTTCATCCATGTTTTAAAGATTGATGATTAGATTTTTTGTATGCATAATATTTGCTAAGCGTAATTCTAAACGCATCTGTATTGTACATGTTTTTCTTAATTTTGAACTCTGAGTATTTTAACAAATTAACTTACTTTCAGACCGCTCTCCTGTTTCAGAGTAAATATGCATACAATATGCAGTAAATATGCATAAATATGCCCACAATAGAATTTTTAATTCGTTTTGAAGGCTTTTCTAATTATTGCCATTTACAAACTTAAGTAAATAAAGCTGAACATGTTAATTTCTAAACTTGGAAAAATGCCAAATTGTCTCCTTTTTCATAATGGTTTCTAATCGTACGAATTTTACTTTCTGCATCTGGCAACAGATATTTTGTATAATTATAATTTTGTTTTATATATTTGGCAATAGTATATATAACTGTCCCCTGAATTCTAAAAATGAACCAGTTTACGCCCATATTAGCAGTCTCCCGCCAAAAACGACACCATCCGTCAATGTTGACGAAATGCTCCATGCCGGTGTAATTTGCCCTTCGGTATCGCCTTGGTCATTTCCCGTAACGTTCGTGAGGAAAAAGAACGATTCGTTGCGTTATCGTAAACTGAACTCAATAACAATTCATAAACAACGGCAGAAAGGCACGCTCCGATGTATCGCACAAAGTACGTGGGTGGCAGAAATTATTGTATAATAAATTCCCCCACGAAAAACTCACAAAAATCTCGCCCCGGAGGCTTTTCTGTGTTGACCATATTTAACCCTTTGCACTCGAGAGGTGACTCTCGTTCATCACATGATTCGATGCCGCAACTCGAGAGGTGACACTCGCTCACCGCTTGGTTTGATGCGGAAACTCGATGCGCGGCAATAACTATTTATGTTTAGTTTCTTTCGAATGGGTTCCTAAGCTCTTTGGGTACAATCTTATGAAGTGCAGAATGACATCCCTTCAAACAGAGACAAGATTTTCTTATCTCAAATTAGCCCGCGATCGCGGACCGGCGTTTGCCTTTGCGCGGGTCTTTTTTGACCCGGCGTTTGAACAGCTCTTACATTGTTTCTTCTCTATCGAGGAGTGACTTTTGTGTGTGTGTTGCACTGGAGATATCAGATTGTAGTCGGGTCTGCGGAGACCCAGACTTGGCTCTCGACGGTCAACCTTCCGAGATCAGTTCGAACTTGACAGTCGTGGCAAAAGGATTAGTACATTCAAAGTTTTTGAGACCTATAAGCATGGAACGTAGTAATGAAATAAGCTCAAGTGAAGATGAGTTTGATTTTACGGTGTTGAACGATGAAATTACATTTATACACAGAGTACTTGTAAAATATCACTTTGTAAAATACCACACTAAGCAATAGTACAGAGATTAATATTTAAGAAATTATCTTCTTAGACCTGTAAAGATAGATAAAATGTTAAAATATAAAAGTTTTATACATTAATTTGTCAGTGTAATCGTTTTAAGTTAGAGGTAAGAAATTCACCAAGAACATCGAGAAACGTCTCGAGTTGCTGGTTCGCCCGAGAGAAAAAGGTCTCGAGTGCAAAGGGTTAACATCTATTAAGCTGCATGTTTTCATTGAAGCGTTTAATATATATTGCCTAAAGTATTCTTTTAAAGCATCCTCAATACCACTTAAATTTTTTTTTAAGTTTGAAAAACATAATGTACAATCCACATGGTAAAAAAACCTTTATGTTTGTGAAGAGCACGGGTAACGTTACCAAAATCATTCGAAACCACTCTTATTCCACACATTTGATTTAACACCAATGATTAAACATGGCATACAAAAAAGTTTATTTAAATAATAACTCCCACACAGCCATTCAAACTCCGAATATCACGAAATCTTAAAATGCCGATTATATACTTTGTCCTTTTTTTGCAACTTTACTTACATTTAACACAGGCATGGGCTTTTCCTTACTTAAAAAATCTTTTTTATCATCGTTATTCCGCTTGGAAAATGGGGTTTCTAATAAAATACATACCTGGTCATTTAAGGGAAACGCCATATTTTAAAAGAACCTATTAGGTTTAACCTAAAGAATCAAGTAACGGAAATGTTTTTCTAGGCGGTTTGAGAACTTGCAGCATAGTGCGCATATCTGAACTTTGGACCATATAAAGTTTAACCCATATAATCAAAAATCGTTGGGATTTTCAAAGAGTGCATTTTTCCAATTTCTTTATTTCTTTCGGATATGCAAATTTTTATGTTCTTACATAAATACATAACTTTTATATTTAGCTTTGTTATTAACTGAAATTAAAATCATAATTACGGTAAGTAAAATTTCAAAGATAAACGAAATGATGTATAATATCGTTTCTTGCATCGTTTTCAGTTATAATATCGTTTATAAGTTATTTCCGTCAAACGAAAACGCACTGAGCCTTTTTGCTAAGAATATGGTATTTTTCATAGAGAATTGGAAAGTATTTACCGAGTATTAAAAGAATAGAAATAGAATAGAGATCATATTATTCAACCGATATACAATAATTGTTGATACATCTGTTAGGATGTTATTTTGACGCTAAAATAGAAATTTGTTTAAAATTTGGAGAATATTGACAATAATATGTTAGAAATGGAAAAACGTAGGAAAGCAAAAGCTGGTTCTCCACCAATTAGATAACCTATTTCATAAATCATAATTTTACCAATTTAAGATTCCTTAATGTGCATTATTTTTATTTATATAGAACCAATGAATAGAACAATAATATTTAGTGTGTATATTTATATGAATTCATTACAAAACAAAGCAATTGTTTTATGTAGATATGTGGCCTTATTTGAGAAACTGCGATATAGGGCAGGATGAATGATTGAGTTGACACAAGCTTTTATTTTAGATAGCGAGGTTCATAGGAATTTGAGTATTTGAAAATTTGTAATTTATTTTAGAGAAATAATTTTGACGTGTTTTTATTACACTAGTACTTTTCAGATTAAGACGGTGACGTAACCTAACCTTAGTATAAAAGGGGGGAAAACATCGAAGATCGAAGAGTGTTACTCATGAATATATCGCAGTTTTGAGAGACGGCAGATAGACCGATGTAAGAAATACAAATTCCTAACTGAATTTATTTGTGTAAATTTTCATTTCCCAATATCTTAACATCTATCGTAAAGGTCTGTTTCAGGTATTGTTTATTTTGTTCCCATATCAGAAAACATTTTAGTTTCTGTGTACAATAATTGCAGGTCGATCAATTGGCTTCTGTCAGATAGACAGCCATTCTGGGGAAACAACAGAGAAGATAAAAACCAGGTAGTTTAGAAGTGGACTGTTAAGAGAGAGAGAATGTATCTTAACCCTCGGAAACCCGTTGAACTCGTTTAGTGGCGAAGGCGTGGACTTCGCCACCGAGATTACGAGAGCCCTAAACAATCGAATTTCAAGCAGATAATAACAGGTTGGGCTTACAGACGATGTCTGACATACCTGGTCTTACCTAAGCGATTTACGGCAACTTTAGACAAGCACAACCATCACTAATTATACACTTTTGTTACACGATTCATGCTTCATACGTGCTGCAACAAGCACGACTGTTTACACGACATGAACTGATAAGCTATTTAATTATTAGGATGGTTTGTTTTGTTACTTTGTAGAAGCGAAAGAAGATATACATAGTGCTCTACATATGTATATGTACTATAAACATGGGGGGGTGCTCTACAAATATATGTATATTTTTTTTGATAATTCTTTATTTTCGAACATTAAATTGGACATATTTAAATGGACATTTTAAATAACGAATTAGGTTAATTTTCTCGTTCAGGTACTTCTATGAAATTACTCAATGTCATGCCATGCTTTCTATCATAAATCATATGTAAATTCTGTTGTGTGAATATAGGGCCGGCTTTAGATATTCTGTGGCCCTTGGCGATATTGCCAACTCCATTCTTATGTAAAGATATACACCATAGGAGTAATTTAGGGGATCATGGGCGTATCCAGGGGGGGGGGGTTTGGCTCAATAATGGTTGAGCATGGGTTCTGATCCCTCTTTGGACCTTTACCTTGCACCTTTCAGAGTTAAATTTTTTATTTCTGGGGTTTAAACACCCAA
The DNA here is from genome assembly GCA_006491805.2 of Dysdera silvatica. Classification (NCBI taxonomy): domain Eukaryota; kingdom Metazoa; phylum Arthropoda; class Arachnida; order Araneae; family Dysderidae; genus Dysdera; species Dysdera silvatica. The sequence continues at coordinate 20,743,668 of QLNU02015359.1, read as the reverse complement.
CCCCCCCTCCTTCCTTCGATACGCCCATGAGACCCCAAATTACGCCTATGGTGGCATGTTTTTACATAAGAATGCAGTTGCAATGTTCGCCTGGGGTTATCGAATGTCTAAAAGCCGGTCCCTGTATCCCACACAGCAGAATTTGCATATGGTTTTATGATAGAAAACAAAAATATTGAGAAATTTTCATAGAAATACAAGAATATTAACTTATTTCGTTTTGTCATTATATATCGCCACAAGTTGGTCCGAAGAATCCATAAAATGGCTTTTTTTTTTTCATTAAGAATTATTATTTTGCCCTGACAAACAGTAGCATCGGGAAAAGGTTTATTAGGGGGGATCAAGCCTCTCATCCGATATCAAAACACATTATTTTCTTCAAGACCGCATCACATAATCTTCTTTACAAACATTTAAGCCTCACTTGAACTACTTGATCCACACCATTCAGAGCGGGAGCGTGCACGGGATCAACGTACGAAACGCACATCGAGGCCAAATATTAAAAGCAAACATGATGAAAAAGAAATTTATATTCAATATTTTTAAAAAAAAGGTTTAAAACATATTTTAAGAACTGTAGCTTCTATAGAACCTACAGTTCAAACTTCTTTAACCTAAGGTTTCATTTGACTCGCCGGACACCGCACCGTTTCAAATGGGCAAATCGTGTCTTTTTTCTGGACAATCGTGAACCCACGTATCGAACAAAGCAAACCCTTCCTTCTAGCCTTAATGAGTGCACGTGTGTATTACATATGAGATGGGGATGCCTCATTTCAGAATGACTTCTCAGCGTCCTTTGCGGCCACTCCCAGGATCCACATAGTGTAGACTAACTCCAGTTAATGCTGGTAGCTTCAAAGATGGAGAGGAGCCTTCTCCCACCTTAGCTCGCATTTGTAAAAGAAACGCAAATTTGAACGTGCAAAATACCTTCCAGACGTATCCATTATTTGATGAAAAGCATGGTCATTGAACAGTGAGTAAGTAAGTTTGTTTTTGCTCATTATTATTATCTTATATAGTTACTCTTAATATATTGTTTCATATAAATACAAGTGTGTAGAGAAAGGCCATTATTATAATCAAACCGTAAAAAGGTTTACTAGGGTCTCCCATAATACAAACGTTGCTGGATGGAACGTAAAAAGAGGGGAAAAAAGGGAAAGTATAAAAGAAAAATATTAAAAAGATGTATAAAATCAATTTCCAGAATCTGAGCCGTGTGTTGCTGTTCGTATTTTAGGCATTAGCTATAGAAGCACGGCCGCATTAGCTATAGAAGCACGGCCGGATTATCGCACAGATAAACAAGACAAATGTTTAGGATCTGTTTTCTTTTAAAGGCCCGGCGCAATGAAGGCTCAACGCTCATAGGCGTAATTTGATAGTTAAATATAGCGTAAATTGGGAGGTGGGGCAAAAGAAACAAAAAAACAAGAAACCCAAAATTGTATGGAAAAAATTAAGTTTTCGCATCTTTCCTAAGAAAAAACGGGGGCGAATTGCACCCCAAAATCTCTATTATATCAATGCTAATTTAAACATTGGAAAAACGGTTTGCAATATAAAATTTTAGATAGTAACAAAGGGATTTTTTTTGTGCCATGTGCTTCACGTAGTTTGAATCTTCTTGTAAATACAAAAGATACTTTAGAAACTGCAGAGTTTTTGAATGTCGTTTAAGAGTTTTCCATATTTTTTCTGAGTCTACATAAAGGTGGAAAGTTCTAAAAAGAAATATCAAAAGTTTCACTTTGAAACCTGTCTCTGAAACAAGGTGGGAGAGTAGAATAGATGCCATCAAACCGTTGATGTTTGAAATATCAGAAATACAGTGCGCGAAAAAAGTATAAGGACAAGCGAAAACCCGCCAAATCTAGAAATCTTTTAGACGGAAACGTATGCAAATTTCTTAGGGAAAAACATGATAAAATTAAGTTATTTTTCATGTAAATTAGTTAAATTTTCCAAAAATAGATAGGTATAAATCTACTTTGTGAATTTTAAACCCATATGATCTTGGAAAAAAATATGAGGACAACTGATTTTTCATCTAAAATTATAGTAAAGTTTGCATATTTGAAAACATAAAAAGACCATTTCAAATATAAAGACTGGGTTTCTAAACAAAATTCACACTTGCCTCATTTCTGCACTCCTGCATAATTTTTGTACAATGCCAAAAAAAACTCCCCTTTCTAACATTGAAAAAGGGAAAATTCTTGCTTTTAATGAATCTGGATTGAGTGGACATGAAATTTCGAAAAAAGTTAAAAGATCTAAAAGTGTAGTTTATAATTTTCTAAAAGAATTTGAAATGTATGGAATGAATAAACTAACAGGAAGACCAGAAATTCTAATGCATCGACAGAAAAGAATAGTTGTAAGAAAAGCTTGCGAGAAAAAAGAAACTGCAAATAACGTTAGAAGAAATTTGGATTTACCATGTTCCACACGAACAGTTCAAAATGTTTTGAATAAACATCCGAATATTTGGTATGGAAAGTTAATGTTACGTTCGCCTTGTACAAAGCAACGTAAGGAAAGAAGACTGGAATTTGCAAAAAAAAAAACATTTCTATCGGTCCAAAATGGAATGATGTAACCTTTTCAGACAAAAGAAATTCAACCTTGATGGGCCAGACGGTTGTCCCTATTTTTGGTATAATCTGCGTAAAACCAACGAAGTTTTTTCCAAACGTCAAAACGGTGGGGACATAGTAATGATTTGGGGCGCTTTTGCAGTAAACGGAACCACTCCAATAGTCTTTATCAACTACAAAATGGACTCTGACAAATATGTTGATATGTTCGGTGAAAATTTGTTACCTGAGGCCCCACTAATGACTCCAGGTGACTATTTTTTCCAACAGGATAATGCTTCCATGCACGTTTCTAAGAGTGCAAAACTCTTGTTTGAAGCCAATTCAGTAAATTTACTTGATTGGCTGGCGAGGAGTCCAGATATGAATCCTATAGAAAATTTATGGGGCCTTCTAACTTGAGAAGTTTATAAAAATGGCACACAATATCAGTGTAAACCGGATCTTGTATTAGCTATCGAACAAGCTTGGAATAACATTACCATAGACACTTTAAAAGAATTTTCAGCATCGATGACTTCCCAGCTTATTCAAGTAATTGAAAACAAAGATTGTTTTCTTGATTATTAAGAGAAATCATATGTAATTTAGAATATGTCCTTATACTTTTTCTATATTTCTTTCGTGATAATTTTTATGAGGTCAACTTTTGTAAGTTTCATATTTGTTGTTTTATGTTTTGTAGATGTTATTGTAAAATGTGATATTATAGCTCATAAATATCAAAAAGTTCATATTGATAAAATGAAAATAAAGTATATTTTCATTCAATTACATGTTATCCTTATACTTTTTTAGCGCACTGTATGTTCTATTCTTATTGAATTATTAAACGAGTCAAATATAGATTCAATTATGCGTTATGTAGCCGAGCGCATCATTTCAAAAATTCAGGATTTTAAATGTATCTATTCCGTCATCGTGTTGTACGACATTTTATCTAAGGTTAATATTGTTAGTGAATTACTGCAAAAACCGAAAATAAACAAAAAAACTTTTGCACTGATCTTTTAAAAAATTGAATAAATTTTATTTAAGAGAAACGCTCCGATGCAGGATTCGAAGATTACGTGAACCTACGTAAAGAGTTATCTCTTAGTACTGACGAAGAAACAAATTTTCCAGATATATAAATACTGTTTGTCTAAGAAATAAAAATTAACAATTTGAACAAGAGCATGCCTATGAGTGCATTTAAACTCCGCATAAAAATTTCAAAACAAATTTTTATTTTTCAATTTTAGACAACTCCTTAATAATTAAGTGGAAGGTTTGAAATTTTTCAGGAACATGATGAATTATTTGAGTTTTGCACAATTTTTCATATCTAACAGGCATCAGAAGAGAGAAAAAAATAAAATGTTAGGATAATATACAAACAAAACTACCTAATAAAGAGAAAACCAAAATCGATATCGATGCAATGGATTTGATGAATTAAACACATATTTTAAAGGGTATATTACATTTAAATATGACTCCGTTCGAAATTTTAAATTATTTATGAAAAAATGACTTGCATAAGGTATTCTAAAATATGTTCATAGAACTACGAATTTTGTATGATATTATTACCCTCCGCAGGGATAACACAATTGCCAAATATGGTCAACACAAGAAAGCCTCCGGGGCGAAATTTTTGTGAGTTTTCGTGGGGGAATTTATTATACAATAATTTTTGCCACCCACGTTTATGTAGCTCAAACTGGAGCTTTTTATTTATATTTGGAGAAAAAGAAGCGCCGTCCTCATCCTGGATTCGAGCCATAAACGTGGGTGGCAAAAATTATTGTATAATAAATTCCCCCACGAAAAACTCACAAAAATCTCGCCCCGGAGGCTTTTCTGTGTTGACCATTATTTGGCAATTGTGTTATCCCTGTGAAGGGTAATAATATCTTACATCCTAATATACGGAGAAAAATGCGTTTGTTCTTGTCCTCATTCGTCTAGTAGGTCAAGACACCGCGTGCTCAATGCGGGGACCCTGGTTCGAATCCAGGATGAGGACGGCGCCTCTTTTTCTCCAAATATAAAAAAAGCTCTAGTTTGAGCTACATGAACGTGGGTGGCAAAAATTATTGTATAATTACGAATTTTGTTGACTTTACTAGTATCAGTTGCTGGAGGTAAGCGGTCATTTTATAAACCAAAAATTATAAAAATTCTCTTAGATTAACAATGAGCCAAGAAAGACTTAGTAATTTAACAGCCATTTCAATTGAACACGAGATAGCTTATAAATTTGGTATTCATCAATTAGTTAAAAAATTCCGAATTAAAGGCCAGACGTGTAAATTTTATGTGAAAATTGGAGAATTTTCTGCATGAAATAATAATAGTGAGCCGCATTTTTTGTCTGTATATTTTGATCTATATATATGGCCTTTTTACACATTTTTATATATACTTTGTTTTCACATTTAATGAATTTATATAATGGTAAATTTTTGCAGTTTACACACCTTTACACATGTTTCTAAAATACTAATAGGTTCTTATATTACTAGTCTTATAAATAAATTTATTAAACATCTTATATATATGTATGCATTTGTTCATGTAACGTGTAAGGTGTTTTTTTGTTGTTTTTTTTAGGGGCATATGTGTAGCCATGTTTCCAGCGTAGTCCACCGCAAGGAGGTTTTTGCACCCGATCCAACATTATGAGAAGCAGTTTTTCTTTCCTTTTATTTCGTGGTCCACATGGGAAAATGGCGAGGACACCCATGGTTTAATTCGAGTAATTCGCATCATAGCCGAAGGTGTGGCCGTATTGTATGGTCAAATTATCGTAAACCCACGATTATGACACTGGTCTGAAGTAACATTTCGCATCTATATATATATATATATATATATCAGATCTGATGATATTTCAGATCTAAAGAATGCGCCCTTTCCTTTGGAAGAACATTGCGCGGTACACGTCGTAAGTATGCGTATTGGTGGAGAGCATAGGCATATGCAGGGGCGATCTTAGGAATAAGTCTCCCACCCTCGCGAAATTAGTTTATTATTTTCTAGTCCATCTGCAAAAGGAATCGGTTGTGCATCGGGAAAAAAAAAAAAAAAAACCCTCTCGAAAGGAATTCCGGTTACGACGTCGGTGTAAAAAGATTTTTTTAATTACTACTACTATGGAGTAATATATGACCAAAAAGAAAAGTATTTTATATTAGGGAGGAAATTAGAGGTGGGTTTTGTTCTTGCACACGAGCGGCCGAATGTTACGCTCCAGCCCTGCGGCCACGAGTTTTTCATTGTTACTGCTAATGCCGACAAAGGAAGCCACATGTCATAAAAATATATCAGAACGTTCCATAATTGAAAAGCAGTAATGGGATTATCGAAGAAAGAAATTTTGCCATTTATATGAGCGTAAGTTAAGGCTTCTCTCCATATTTTCCCTTGTAAGTTCTATTTCTTTCGTGACGCGAATTTCTATAACACCATGAATTTTTTGACGCAAGTATAGCTTTATTTTAAAAATAGCTACAGCGGTGTTTTATTTTAGGTTTTCAGATCATCTGTTCCTTGGTTATTCCTACGTCTGCTTGTTTCTACGTCTCTAACTAGAAATAGCTATGTTTTTAAACTAATTGTAGAAATTACTACTTATTTTGATTCACATTATGGTGGCGCCATCTATCGCCGTTAGTACAAAACGAAATCCTTAGAAATACGTATTTATTATACGTATTGTATCAAATTCGTGAATTTGATTTTGGATCGTAAAAACAGATACTGATAATTATAAATATATATATAAAGAGACCCCAATCGTTTTTTAAAAGACGTTGTAATAGCATTAAAGGAGGGTTAAATAAATGTCATTCACATTGGTTCATTCATAAAATCATTGCCGAATCATTCCGAAATTATTCAATCACACAGTCCTTTAAAGAATGTATACTTTGGATTTATTCTTATTCTTTTGGATCACTCACATGTTCAGGAAACGAGAATGTGAATCAGTGTTTGCATTTACGCATTCACTGAACGAAAATGAAAAGCAGGATGATTAGTCTTTTGCAGTGGCGGTTTTAGTGGGTGGGCCGAGTGGGCCAAGGCCCATCCTTTTTTTTTTTTTTCTTTTTTGTGAAAGGTAAAATGTTTGAACGTTTATCAACGTGTGAGTAGGCTTTTTTTAAAAATATAATTGCAATAGAGCTGTTTTTAGATGCAATTTTTATACGGGGTAAGTGGGTATTTATTGTATATAAGGGTCAGAATATGTAATTTGTAAAACGTTTACTCCTTTGCGAGGACATTTCAAAAGTGTGGGAACAATTAAAAGGGTATATATAGATTGAAACGCTATCAGATTTCATCTTAACGCAAATACAAGCTGGACTAAGTTGAAAAAATAACTCTGGATTTAAGTGAAAATTGTGATAAAGTGCCAACACAGCCAGAACTTGACTTTTCCCACCGACAAATGGGTGATAAGTGTAGGTCATTTCACAGTACTTGGCATGAAAAACATGTATCGATACAATCATAGCATGCAAGGCCGTAGCCAAGTCCCATTAAAAATTTAGTTTTTGGGGGGGACTGGTCCAGAAGACCCCCCCTCTGGATACGGGCATGAATTGAGTACTCTGTTAAGAACGAAGTAATATTTTGTTTTGTTTGCCGCTATTTCTGATTACAAAAAAATAAAAGTAGTATTTGTAAATACACTCTATAACAAAAAAAAATCGACGCACCAAGAAGGGGTTGTCCGATTGCGATAAAAATTGGTGGATGTGAAGAACATACATAGAAAAAGAAAGGATTAAAATTTCAGAACAATTGAATGATTTATTGCAGAGTTTGACCGTTACAAAGGGAGGAAGTCAATAAGGCGTTGGTCCACCTCTGGCCTGGATGCAAGCTGTCACCCGGCGTGGCATAGACTGATAAAGATCCCGGATGGTGTCCTGCGGAATTTC
>QLNU02015359.1:20704219-20727564 GCA_006491805.2 Dysdera silvatica | reverse complement strand
TTCAACCATTATCTATCCACTGCTGGATGAAGGTCTCTCCAAATGCTTTCCACACAAGTCTATCCTGAGCAATTCGCTTCCACGTCACCCCAACCTGTTTTCTTATTTCATCCACCCATCTAGTTTGAGGACGTTTTCTAGGTCTTCGGTGGTCTCTTGGAATCCAGTTCAGAATTTCTGTTGTCCATCGTTGATCAGTTCTTCTTGCAATATGCCCAGCCCATCGCCATTTCAGCCCTTTTACTTTAACAATGATGTCCTCTACTCTAGTTTGCTCTCTCACCCAAGTGTTTCTTTTTCGATCTCTCCTAGTTATTCCAAGCATGCACCTCTCCATGCTCCTTTGCGTTGTCTGTAACTTTCGTATTGCTCCAACTGTTAGACTCCATGTCTCTGATCCATAAGAGAGGACTGGCAATACACACTGGTTGAAGACCTTTCTTTTTAGACACAAAGGCAATTTCCCCTTCAGGATAAAACTGTTTCTTCCAAATGCACTCCAGCCAAGTTTAATACGTCTGTTGAGTTCTTTCATAATGTTGCCATCCATTGAAATCAGCTGGCCAAGGTAAATATATGAATCAGCAATTTCTAGCTCAATGTTGTCAACTTGTATTTTTGTTTCCTCTACGAAATTATTGAACATGATCTTAGTTTTTTGTAGGTTCATCTTGAGTCCAACTTCTTTACTTCTAGTTGAGAGCTCCTGTACCATGTCTTGGAGTTCTAATGGGTTCGTTGAAAAAATAACAATGTCATCAGCAAACCGCAAATGATTTAAATATTCACCATTTATTTTTATTCCCTTGTTATTCCAATTTATCTGCTGAAAAATCATCTGTAAAGCTGAAGTAAAAAGTTTTGGAGAAATGGTATCTCCCTGCCTCACCCCTTTGCCAAGTTTGATAGTTTTGGTATCTTTATGTAACCGAAATTTTGCACTTGCATTTTTATACACACGTTTCACCATGTCAATGTACACATCCTCAATGTCTGTTGATCTTAAAGAGTTGATGACTGCTGATGTTTTAATAGAGTCAAAGGCCTTCTCATAGTCAATAAATGCCACACACAATGGAAGTTCATATTCATGTGTTCTTTCAATTAATTCTCTTAATACTTGAATATGGTCCACTGTACTGAATCCACTTCGAAATCCAGCTTGTTCTCTTGGTTGAGCTGCATCTAATTTTTTCTGCAGGCGATGTGTTAGCACTTTTGTGAAGATTTTATAAATAGCAGGTAACAAGCTAATTGGTCGGTAATTTTTCAAATCCTCTTTATCACCTTTTTTATGCAAAAGAATTACTGTTGCAGAATCCCATTGGTTTGGTATGTTACCGCTGTTAAGACATTTGGTAAAGAATTTTGCAAGTATGTCTTCTACATATTCTCCAGCTTCTTTTAGGATATCTAATGTAATACCATCATCACCAGGGGCTCTTCCTTTCTTCATATTTTTTATTGCAAATGAAACTTCTTCTTTTAAGATTTTAGGAGCTGTTCCTTCGACTATTTCAATGTCTTCGTTTAATCCACTGTTACTTTCGTATAGATTTTTGTAGAATTCTTCAACTCTTCTAAGTATTTCTTCCCTATTTCTTGTTACGGTGCCATCCTCTCCTTTTAATGCAATGATGTGTTTCTTCCCAATAGACAAACTCCCTTTAACAACCCTAAGGCTCTTGTTATTTTCAATGGCCTTCCTTACTAACTCACAGTTGAATTTTCTTATGTCTTCTTTCATGCTTTTGCGCAGAGTTTTACAAAGTTCTATGTACTCAATCCTGGAACTGGTATTTTGATTGTCCACCTTCATATCTCTTCGCCTTTTCATGAGCTGTTTCGTCTTCTCAGATAATTTGCTATTGTGCTTTTTACAGGTTACACCACCAATTTCCCCAGCAGTTTCAACTATTGTCTTAACAATGTTTTCATTTGCTTCTGAGATGTCAACTTCTTCAATAAGTCCTTCCAGTGCAGAAAAGCGATTTTTTAATTCCAACTTGAATGCCTCGGTATTTTCTTTTAATTTCTTTAAATCCACCCTCTTACATACTTGTTTCCTAATGAGCTTCTGCCTTTCTAGTTTAGTATTTAAGTGCATTTTACATCTCACCATTCGATGATCACTTCCAGTATTAAATCTGTTCAGTACGCTGCAATCTTCAATAATTGATTTCTTGTTTGCCAGTATATAGTCAATTTCGCTGGTTCCTCCATTGGGGTGTTTCCATGTCCATTTTCTTTGTAGTTTCTTCTTAAAAAATGAATTCATGATGCTAAGATTTTCAGCTTCGGCAAATTCTATGAGTTGATCGCCACGTTCATTCCTTTCCCCGTATCCGTATTTACCAACCGATGTCTCTCCTTGTTCCTGTTGTCCAATTCTTGCATTAAAATCTCCCATGATGAGCTTGATGTGTTGTTTCCCCTTGGTATGTAGCTGTTTGATTTCTTCATAGAATTCCTCAACCTCCTCGTCGGTATGGCTTGATGTTGGTGCATATGCCTGTACTATCTGAAGTTGGTATCGCTGGGTTAGTTGAACAACGAGCCTCGCTGCTCGATCTGACGTGCTTTCGACTTCAAGAAGGTAGTCTTTAATTCTTTTGTTGATTAAGAAGCCAACACCACTTGTTCTTCCAGTTTCCGTTCCTCTATAATAAAACAAATGTCCACTTTTAAGTTCCACCAACTCTTCACCTTTTCTTCTAACTTCACTGAGTCCTACAATGTCCCATTTGATCTTGTCAAGTTCTTCTTCCAATTCTTGAAGTTTTGCTTCAGAAGCAAGGGATCGTCCATTATACGTTGCCAAGGTCAATAACAAACGGCAGCCTGGGCCATTCCAGTGATTCTTAGCACCCCCTGCTTTCATGCCACGCTGACCGCTGCCTTGATCAGGAGCACTCCAGCACCTGGAGACTAGGGGCCATGGTTTTTGGTGTATTAGCATATTGGAGGAATTAGCCATCATTTCACCACGCTGGCTAGACGGGTTGGTGAATTAGCCCTCCCCTTCCGCCTTTCCATCCGTGCAGCAAATATTAATTTGCCTCATAAATAGAAAGCCCAGCCTGCACCACTTGAAGGCGGGGTAGGACACTAGGTTACTGGCCCGGCCGGTTCCACACATCGTCACATACGTTCAGCGTGTGGGTCTCCTTCCAGTTAGATACCAGCAACCCTTTTGCTTTTATATATATATACACTAGCGAATATCGAAGAACAACGCTATCTATTTAAAAGCAAAGACAGGTGGAATTACAATCGTGAAAAATGCTTCCTCGATGCATCGCGTTCTACTATAGTATTTCAACCACATTATCGACGATTCTATTATTTTCAAATATGGAGTCAGTAATCAGTGTAGAGAAAATTAAATGTGGCGTGAAGTCAGTAGTCCTGTCAGTAGCTGACTGGACGTGTTCTTTTGACGTTTCTTTTACGTTTTAGTGATTAAACGTGAGTTCGGACGTCTGTTCTACATGCTAGTGACTTTAAATGGCTTTCGGACGCCTTTTTTACATGCTAGTGACTTCAAATGGATTTCGGACGTCTTTTTTATATACCAGTGACTTCAAATGGAATTCAAACGTTTTTATTCTGTGTACTAGTGACTAAATATAATTTTGGATCTTCCTTTTTTATTCTACTCATTGGCGGATGGATTTTAGTCATTCTGATGTGTTGCAACCTTGGATGTCTCCTTATCTAGCGATTTTAGACACGTCATCGTTCTGAATCCGGACTTGTTTCTTTATATTGTGAAAATCAGGATGACAATTTCTACACATAAACTTATAATTTACATTGAAACTTGGTTCATCATTCAAAATCCAGTTTAGACTTCTGGATATATGATTTTGCGTTGGCTGAAGATCTTGATTGAATTGCTTGGAGCCAGTGGGTATGTATTTACCGTTTGTTTTGGTTCTGGGTCAGATGTTGTTTCTGCCTTGTTCACCTGCGCTTGCACTGTAAGATCAATTTAAAAAAAAAGTTTTTATTTTATAGAATGATTTTGGCTGTTCTTACGTCATAATATCCTTTCTGTTTAAAAAAGGATATTTTTTGTGCAGATGGATTTAGTTGCTCTTGCGCCATAGGTAATTGTCAATAGTGCATTTTTCTTCTTTTTCTCCTTTTTCATTCTGTAAATATTATGGAATCTTAAGTATAGTGCCTAGAAGGAATAGTGTTCCGACTCCTCATTGTTGCCAATGGTAAAAAATATAAAAGAAACTTACATTTCCGCAAGGTGGCACTGCGGGAACTCTATTTTTTTTTTTTTTTATGGCGCAAGAGCATCTGGTTGTGTTTGCTAATAACCACAATAATAAAAACAGGTAACCCAAGATAATATAAAAATAACCACAAGGTTCTTTAAAACAGACATAAAAACATAATTCCGTTTCATAGTTTTTTATTAATTTAAACAACATAATTTAGTAATTTTTCAATACTGGGAGTTGGGCCGTGTCATAATAACATTAGGGAGTAATTAACATACCATTAATTATCGCTATTACATAATTATCTCTACTCAGTATTTAAACTTGATATACAAGGTAAACATCAAAACAAACATAACATTTAAAACAATCAATTTCTTGATTTCTTATAACGGGGGTAGTATCGCCCAGCAGAGAAATTATTTCTTACATTATAGGTTTAAGGGGGGAGAAGGAGGCACTTATTATTGCAGGTTAAATGAAAGGAAAGAAAGGAATGTTACTCACATGTTACTTCGAGATCATCTTATTGAAGACCGGGTCCCCGTGGGAATGGAGCCTTGGCCCTTAAGTTTAATTGCAGTTATGGCATCTAGTAGTTTCACCCTGGTTTTAGGAACGAGGCACCTCTTTGGCCCTTAAGTTTACATCGCTGATGCCAGCTGGGTCGGGATCTCTGTCTCGCTCTCTCCGGCTCAGCCGCTCGTGATTGACCTCTTATCACTTCCCATCGAGGATTGTGATTGGCCAATTGAATTCTGACGTAAAATTTTTCCTAATTTTCAATTGGCCAGATTGACCCCACAGAGGGGAGAGCTGGCCTGGCTCTCGTTAAACTTCGAGCTGTCTTTCTAGACAGCTTTTGCCCATAAAACTGTGAGTTTATGAGACGTTCTTGGTGGCATTTCAAGAAGCTGGTTGTAGTATTAGACTTTTCTTATTGCCGGAGGTGACTGGGGAAGAACTTTAACGTTGAGAGATCCCGAAAGTATTGTGGGTGGTCTAGCTTATTTGCGCTTGGTGAGTCATACAACTTCCCCTCGACCAGGGATTTCTTTGAAGTTGTTTTGATTTTTTTTCTGTTCACTGGTCCTGAGAAGTTCAGTTTTATGACTTGAAAGGTCACAGGCGAAAAAAGGGTCCAGTGCTCCCACGGTATCGTTTAGTTGTTGAGAAGAAAATGGTGCAAGCTGGTATGGACTGTTTATCAGAAATGAGAGGAATGTTTAGTTTGTTATTTTAACGGCCTTATAGCCCAGCTGCACCTCGGAAATAGGGGAAATGGCGGTTAAGGAGGGTAACATGCATGAGAAAAAGGAACGTTACACTTTTAAAGGTTTAGCGGGTAAACAGGGAATTTTCAGATATGATCGCATAACGTTATACAATACATGCATCATATGGTGTGACAGAACAGAGACACTTTACTTATAGAAATAATTAATTTAATCAAACTCCGATTTTTATAAAAAAAAACTATACTGTTCCATTGATAGTCCGTTTAATAAAGTTCTGTTATGAAGATGTTGCACTAGATTCAGGCTGAAGAGACTAAGTTGCCGCCACAGTAGTTTTCCATGAACGAAGGGGAACATTAGATGAGGAGCATTAATTGATATGGACGTCTTGAAGGGAATATACAATCACAATCTCGTCTGAAAAATTTAAAAAACAAGAGCGGCAGAATCTCGAAAAAATAAACACAACACTTAATGACATTGACACATATATTTGTACAATAGTGAGAAAGAGAGAGAGTGTGTGGTTTTTATTTATTTATTTATTTATTTATTTATTTATTTATTTATTTATTTTATTTAATTTAATTGTCCACCTCTGTGCTTATGTGTGTTTAAATTTAATTAGTCATTTTAAAAAGAGAATTTTGAATTTTCACTAACATTACATCTGCTGTGTGTGAATTTTTAATTGCAAGGCAAATTAATTTTTTTGTTAATTAAAGTCAAATATAATGTGTAGATGTTAAATTACTCGTAAAGAAAAGAATGATTTTCCGGCGCCTGGTGGGACCCGAACCCACGACCTCCTGATTGCCGGTCAGGTGCTCTACCTACTAAGCTACAGGCGCAACCACTCTCTCCCTTACGAGTATATATATATAACTTTGCATGGACAAGTTCGCTATTGGTGTGGCAGTACTGTGACTACCGTTGCCAAAGCGACAAGTTAAAGAATCAAGGATCTCCGATATGGCGAACTAGATTTTAATATTATTAACGCAACAGTTTTTTCACATTAGCCGATAATGTGTCAACGGTAGATGTTAAATTACTTGTAAAGAAAATAATTATTTTCCGGCGCCTGGTGGAAAGCTATATATATATATACTCGCAAGGAAAGGAGTGGTTGTGCCTGTAGCTTAGTAGGTAGAGTACTGACTGGCAATCAGGAGGTCGTGAGTTCGGGTCCGACCAGGTGCCGGAAAATCATTCTTTTCTTTACGAGTAATTTAACATCTATTGTTGCCACATCATCGGCTAATGTGAAAAAGTGTTGCTTTAATAATATAATGTATGTCTAGAAAGTAATTGTATATTGTCTGTGCAGCTTGCTAAAATATACACGGAGTAATTAGGTAAGTACTTCATTGACAAAAATTATTTGTCATCTCTCCCTGTATGTGTGTGTGATTTAGAGATACTTTTCAACCCTATTATTCCTTTCAGAATTTAAACGTAATATAATAATTATCTATCCCTTTCCATTTTAATAGCTCTTTGTTTCATTTTGGAAAACGCCACATTAAAAAAATAAACATAGCTATATTCAACTATGATTAAAATTATCTAAATTTGAAATCTGTAAACATTTGAGCGCTCTTTTACAATACGGTAACCGCTTTCGTTTTGGCGATTTTTTGTTTATATGCATTTTTTTTTACTTTGATTCTTATTTTCTCCTCTTTTTTGAACGTTATCTTTTATTTTTTTACCTAATATCATAGTTTTTATTAAAAAAATAACCAGTTCCCGAGCGCTGGCGAGGGACCCTTCCTCATTGATCGACCACGAAACTCGTAGCGGCCCCTATGTCCTTTAATTCAATGTAACCATTAAAATAAAGGTTAAAGTAGGGTTTTTCAATTGGTAATTTTCAGGTTCCTTTTTTTACTTTGTATCGTTAAATATTTGTGTTTTTCACTTTGTATCATTCAATTTCCGGGTTTTTCACTTTGAGTCGCAATCACCCTTGCTATATTTAAATGTAAGATCCCATACTTTAAAGGGAGAATCTCGGCAAGTAGACTGTTGAGAGCGCCATCTACCGGGGGTGTAAAGTTTGGGAACTGGTTTTTTCGGTAGTTCCAACACTGTCCATTCCAGGCGCTGCATCTTAAAGTAGCAAAACGGACTGAAACAGGAACAATGCTCTCTTTCTCCGTATGTAAGGATGTAAGATATTATTACCCTTCTCAGGGATAACACAATGGCCAAATAATGGTCAACAAAAATAAATAAATAAATAAAAAAAAAATCCACCGGGGCGAGGTTTTGTGATTTTTCGTGGGGAATTTATTATGGTTAATAATTTCGACACTCATTGAGTGCAAAGCATAGTTTTTTGATACAGAAAAGAAATTGTGTCCCCGGCCTGTAGTCGAACCAGGGTCCCTCCGTTTACCCCGGATTCCTTAACCGCTAGGCCATCGAGGACAAGAACGACGATTTCTTCTCCGTATTCGTATCTGAGACGTATTCTAATCTGACAGCTAAGCAGGGGTTTGGAATATATTATTGAAAATCAATTTTTGCTGGAGAATTTTTATTTGACTGTAAAAGAGGGGTGACCGTATCTGATGGGTGTCCATTAAAAGGGGTTTCTCTGTATATATATTTTTAAAATATTTTTTTCTATGTGCAGTAATTTAACTCAAGGAAAAGCTAATGCGCCTTTCTGACAGCAAGCCCCCTCCCAGTAGAAAACCCTGGCTGCGCCCCTGGTAAGGACGGCCAAGATCATTCTGAGCCAAGCAGAAAACTGGCTCGTAAATCTTGTACAAGGTGCAAGAAGAGATTAATAAAAAATAATCCAGGCCGTAGCAAGGAATTAATTTCGGGGGGGTTTGAAAATTTTACAGTGTTGAGTTAAAATTCTCTTTTTAAAATGGCTAATCAAAATTAAACACTCATAAGCACATAAGTAGACTATTAAATTAAAAATAAAAAAAATAAATACAAAAAAAGAAAGAAACATCACACACTCTCTCTCTCTCACCATTGTATATATATATGTTAAATGTTACTTAAGTGTTGTGTTTATATTTTTTCGAGATTCTGCCGCTCTTGCTTTAATTATTTCAGATGAGATTTTTCCGCGATAACTGTGCACCACCAGTCCTTTGATGACATTACACCATCGTATTCCATTCATCACCTCATATCAATTAATCTCTTCAGCTCCTCATCTAATGTTCCCCTACGTTTATGGTCAACAAAGCAACTTAATTTCTGCAACCAAGAACAATCTTTAATCATCAGAAGGAGCCAAATGAAATTAAACTATCTATGAACTACAGAGGACTAACTGTCTCTTCAATCATCAATGAACAGTTTGAAACTTATAATATTTATAATTTGATCAATTTGTGTAAATTCATTTTATATGAAAATTTGTCTATATCATTTTTATAAAATTGCTCCTAAGTTTAAGTTATATTAATTGAAAGTGTTGATATACATGTTGTACAATAGTAAGATTAATTCTAAAAATTCCCCATTTACCCTCTTAAACCCTTAAAAGTGTAAGGTTCTTTTTCTTTTTTTTCTCAAGCATGTTACCCTCGTTAATCCCCCCATTCTCACCATTTGCAAGATGCAGCTGGGCCATAAGGCCGTTACAATATAACCTAAACATTCCCCTTATTTCTGCGAAACAGTCCATACCAGATTGTACCATTTCTATCTCAACAACTAAACGTTACCATGGGAACACTGGCCCTTTCTTCAACTTCGACCCTTCAAGCTATAACTTGAACGCATCCGAGGACCTGCGAACAGAAAAATCTGAACAACTTCCACGAAATCCCTGGTCGAGGGAGAAGTTGTATGACTCACACCAAGTAAATAGACGAACCACCTACAATGTCTCTTACGCCCATAGGGTTCGGCTCTCTCACACAAAGGCACATCTGTCAATAACGTATCAGTAACGACAACCAGTTCTTGGAAATGCCACCAAGAACATCTCCTAAACTCAAAACTTTATGGTCAAAAGCTGTCCAGAAAGGCAACTCGAAGATTAACAAAAGCCAGAAATTTGCTTCCCTTCGTGGGGGTCAGACAGACCAATTGGCGACTAGGAAAGTTTTACGTCAGCATTCAGTGGCCAATCACCATTCACAACCATCTTCGATAAGAAGTGGTTTTTGATCGTTTTAACCAGAGAGAGAGAAAAGAATGAGCGAGAGTGAGAGAGAACAGAGATCCCGAGCCCGCTTGCCAATAGCCATGTAACCAGACGAAGAGAGGTCTGGGCCCCATCATCTAATATGGAACTATAATAAAGGGCAAAAGTCCCGCCGCACTCGGGGACCCGATCTTCTAAAAGATGATCTAGAAGTAACATCATGTGAGTAACATTCCTTTCTTTCCTTTCATTTAACCTGCAGTAATAAGTGCCTTCTCCCCCCTTTAACTTATAAAGTAATATGTAATTGTTTTTTTTGGGGTTGGGTATAAACCCCAGCATGATTTTGGTTTAGTGAAATGATAATAATTGTTGCCGTTTTATTTTTGTATAACCGGTTTTGATCATGAGTGTGTATAAATTATTGTCAATTGATAATTGATTAACTTTCATTGCTCCCTAATGTTAATATAAATGGGCACCGAGAAATTCTAAAGATTTGAAAGTATATTATCTTGCTTTAAAACTAAAATAAAAAGCAGAAATCCCATTCTTGTTTGTTGTTCTTTCAAAGAACCTGTTTTATTATTTTGATAATGTCCTAACACAATGCAATCCAAAATTATTTTATTTGTTTATGTTTAACCCAACAATTTGAACCTTTAGGTAAAACTAACCACTATACGATCACGACGGCCAAATTAGCCTAATTGTTATCCTTGGCAAAAGTAAATAATGCCTATTATGGCTTTAAAATTTTAAATAAACTCATCCTAAATTATTACTCAAAATTGCGAAAGATTTCCCCATAACAGTTCGAATCGTCCAGATTGAGTTTTCTAACATCTTTGAGATTTATTTACGGCTGGTGCGAAGAGATGACATCAGTCAAATGGTAAAATATAAATAAAATGGTAAAATATTTGTTTATAGTTGAACGTTTTCGACTTTTATTCCGTTGACTGTTTTGTCATTCGCTTCGCTTGGCGACTTGGCTCGCGTTTGGTTCACAATTGGCGACATTTGCGCCCGGCTAACGGAAAAGTACCGAATCTATTCTGTATATTATATGTAGAATAGATTATATCTATATATTAATTCTAATTCCATATCGGTTCTTAGGAAACAACATGTGAATATTATTCTTTTTATCTTATATTGAGTTATCCATTTTTACAATCGCGCTTTGCGAGCTTGGTGAAATTATACTTGCAATCTTGGTGTAATTTAAAAGTCGCCAAATAAGGTCGGGAGCTGTTATAATAAATATCAAAAAAAGTATTTAGAACAAATCTATGGATAAACGGAAATTGTAGAGACGCGAAAAGACAGCTGAATGATATTCCATATCAAGGGTTCTCAATCTGTATAGGGTGAGATACAGAATTTCAGGAGATGCTACTCTGATACCCACTCTCACATATATATCCAAAAAGAATGTCGTCTGTCCTTGAATGCCGACTTATGATTATTCACTTCATCTGCTGCCAATGCCTTGGCAAACAGTAAGAAATTAAAATCCAATTGTTCAATTCATATTTGAGTTTTATGAACAGAGTTAAGAATTTATGTTTTGAACTTGATTTGCTTATGCACAATAGTGTATATTAAGGTGGAGCAAAAAAATAAAAGTTGTCCTATTAAATAGCATTAGGTGTCAAAAGTTGTCTATTGACTAGTGTAGTACTGGGGATTTTTAAGAAAATTTTCTTACATCATCCTCATTCCCCGCAAGAGTTTTCAAAATTGTAAAATTTCAGGGTAAAACTAAAAATTTTAATTTTAAAACTTCTTTTTCAAAATTATTAATTCTGCCATTTATGAAATTATTTTGAAAATTCAGCTCTTTGCTGTTGCCATGAACCACCCAGAACTCACCACAAGGAGGTGGTTTCATAACGAGTTCTGCTCGTACCCGTCTCAATCACCCTACCTTTGGGCACAATCTTCTTAAATCATAGGTTTGTATTGCGATTTCGTTTCAAAAATTGGACATGATTGATCTGTCCAGAATCCTTGCTCTAATAAATCTATCTCGAGCTAAAATACCACATACTTCCGAAGAAGCTGCAGTGACTATTTTAATGCACCTTTCCACTGATTGGGTATGACATGGGAAGTGAAAAAGGAGTGGAAGAAAAGTCGAGTATTCCTTTATGCATTCCTGTAAATCTTCTTCCGATAGATGAAATGTCAGGGGTGGCTCTGAAACTTCACATTTTTTCCAGTTGATAAGATCAACATAGTCTTGAGAACCGAAGTTTATTTTTGGAATTTTAAACTTGCGTAAAAGTGTTTTGTTTTTACTTCGTTGACCTTGCAGAAAGGATTCGGCGCATACCTAACTCACGAATATGCTTTCGTTAATCGGTGAGCATGTCTACACAAGTGCATTCTCCGGATGTGTCAAGAAACCATTGCGCTAAATTGCAGAGTCTAAAATGAGCTTCAGTTCATTCCTTAGGTACCGTGAGAAGGTTAAAGTACGACATAGGTTCAATGGAGCATCCTTGATGGTTGGATTGCATTTTATGTAAAACCACATCGGAGCATACACTTTCATGATGAAAGTTGTCAGTTCCTTCAAATTTGCAGATGGATTGATAGTGATGATACAAAATCGAAGCATTTAGTTTGTGGTAGTAAGCCATCTTGCATGGAATAATTTTCCAGTACTTCGTGCCGCCAGATTCATCGAGGCTTCGCCCTACGAAACAGCTTTACATACATCTCATAAGGGCGGTCTCCTGACTGTCATAAACCAAATTTAACGAAATTAATTTACGTGAAAGCATATATTATAAAAAACCTATACTATAAAAACTAGTGGCCAAATCCCCTTAGAAAACCTGAAATTAAATTTTAAAGATTCGCTAAAATAATCCCAGATGTAACCTTTTGGAGTATGGATGCTTTGAAACTTTAAAAATACGTTTACATCTGTTTACCAGTTTCAAACATATTGGATTTTGTTTAAGTTGTAAAAATTGTTTTAAGTTAGAATTTAATATTGTTCGTATTTATTTGTGAAAGTTATAGCAAAAAAAATTTTAGTTTAGTTTTTATATTTACTTCGCCAGTTGTAATATTTCTGATCGTATTTTGATTTCCATATTCCAAAATATGGTGAGATTTAGATATATTACCTTAGTGAATTACATAAATGCGCAAACTAGTGTGGAAAAAATAAACAAATGTCCAATTATATTCCTTTACAGCGTTTACTCAAAAAGAAATTTGGTTGACGCCAAATGGCGATAAATGCTCTATTCTGGTAACTCAAATATATTTTTTATTAATTTTTCCTGACGTTAACATAGAGATTCGACTGCTAATTTTCACGATATGTACCTAGAATGAGATAGACTCTTGGTTGATTTTTTTCGTTAAAATCCTCGTGTGACCGTCAGGGGCCCGCCCTCGTCAGAGATATTTTTGGTCTGTACTAAGACTTTCGATGGCCTTTTTTCCGACGGCTGGAAAACTTCCTTCAATAGGTTGAAAATCAAAGACTGGTAAATATTCGCAGTTGATTAAACTTTTGCCGATAGGTCCTAAGAATCCTTGAAGACCCGTTGTTGTTCCATCCAGACGCTCTAACATATAGCTTGCTGAAGTTCGTTAGAGTATAGTTGACATATTATCCACTGCAGGGGTCTTCCAAGCTCCTTCTTTACGAGACAACAAATAATACCTCCAGCTCTTCCCGTATTAACAACGGTACAGTCACAACCCACCACTAGAAGGGTTTTATATGTCGATGTTTTTAGTAGTCAGAAATTCAATAGATCTTTCTTGATATTTTGTGCCGTGCCAGATGTTTAAGAAACATTCCCGAGATACATGCTACCAGGTTCTTGAATTATCTATATGTGCTCTTCCACTTTACACCTGCGATGAGAACTGCCATCTTCAGTCTTCTCCATGACAAAAGCTTTGTCCTTTCGGCCATCAAAGTAAAGATCTTGAATCGTAATTTCTTCTCCGAGCACTTGTTTTTGAAGATTTCGTCGCAATTTGCTTCGTTCTCTTGGAACTTTTTACATCGGTCTACGATAATCGATAAATCTTCTTCAGCTTTGCTTCTGCTGCTTAAATCGTGCAGGGATGCGAACGTCCGGGCGGAAGCAGATCTATCCGCAACGCTATATCTGTCACATGTTCTTAACATGTTGAAAGCTTGAGTCTTCTTTGGGGCGCAGATGAAGTTGACGACGGCGGTTCAGATCTATCAGATCCTTCTGCTAGAGAAATAACGTCATAAACGTCTACTACGACTGTGCCTTCTTCGACTGCGTCACCTTCGACTGCGTTTTCTACGACTAAAACGTATGCACCAAAAGTTTCCAATGATTCGGTGCTAGTTGCGGGGTTGCTTTTTTGTAGTTTGGCAATCCGTGCTTCTTCTAAAGTTCGGTCTCTCTTCTTTCTTGAAGCTTTTTTCTTGAGTTGCTTGGTGGTTCGAAGATCTACGGAACCAATAGACATTACTCTAGTAAATCTCCGGTCAGTTAGTTATGAAAGGTTTCTCTTCTTTGGGAACCTTCCGTGATTTCTCACAATGGCAGGGTTTATAGCAATTTGTGCTTTTGTTTCTTTGTTGAAGGCTTGCATGCAGCAATGTTAAAAAGTGCCAATGTGCTTTTGCTTCTTTTTTGAAGGCTTGAATTTTATATTGAAAATTAACAGTGTCCTTGCAAATGTGGCAAGACTTCAGAAGATTCAGGTGTTTCTCATGCTCTCTCTTTATCAAGGAAATTATTTTGACACGATGAAGAACTGGGATTGAAGCTTTATTCCAAATTTCTTCAAGTTTAGCAGCAATCTCTTCATAAATTTTCCAGACTTTCGGTTTATATTGTCCTGCATTTTCTTTTTGTAGCCTAATCCATTTGAATGACGCAATATGTCTTCTCGCATCGGCAGAACGATACTAATGAGTTCTCTTGGATTACCAATAATAGAACAGTTAACTTGCTTTCTCGTATGTGACATTCTAATTTGGATAGAACGAAGATACACACTCCAAAGGCGATAAATGAAAATGAGTGGGTGGCAGCGAGTGTGAACTAATATCACAAATGACACGTGGCTTAACGTCATAGTGGACTAAGGTCCTGTTCCGTGGAACTACTGTCGCCATCTTTCAACATCTTTGTAAATGAATGTCAGTCATATCGGTTATTAAAACTAATTTAGCGTCGAAACTATTACCGTAAAGTTCCGTTGATCCGCCCTCCCCGGAAAAGCGCCCCCCTCCTTTTGTCTCAATTTGAAATTCTGAAAAATCCCATGATCCGCCAAATATTTGAATTTTGTTCTTTATTGAATAAAATAAATTTATTGATAAAAAAATATCGTTATTTTATCTCATAATGATGAACAGAAGCATTTTCCGCGATTTTCCATCATATTTGAGGGGAAGAATCAACGGAATTCTACTAGCTTTTTTGTAAAAAAATTGGCAATAACCCCTAACTTTTCTGTCAGTTTTCTTTACATATAAGGAGGCTGGATCAACAGAATTCTCATGTAATGAGAAAAATAACATGAGACAATAACATATCATAATTTTGAAATTTACTGTAAAAATTGCAAAAATTGAAGGCTCTTGCAGGGAATGAAGATAAAGTATGAAAATTGCAAAAAAAATTCACCAGTATTTTACTGGTCAATAGACAACTTTTGACACGTTGTGATATTTCATTATATAACTTTTTTAAAATTTCACCCTTTTTCGCTACACCCTAGTGTATATGGTGCGAAAATCAGGAAATACTCCTTATATGTCAAATACTCTTCCAGGAAGATTGCGAACACCAATAAGTTATTTCATAGGGATGTGTGAAATAGGAAATGCTGAAAAGCTCTGCTCTAAATGAAGGGGCACAGACTAAATCAGAATAGTAATGAAGTACATAAAAATAGACTAACATTCGGAGAATGTAAGTATTAGGAAGTAAGTCTTAAAAGGAATAACGAATTACATGAAAATTTACTTGGTTACTGACATTTACACTCTATCCGAAAAGTTATTTAATTAATATTCTCTTTTCAACAAAAACATTAAAAAATCACGATATAAAATAAATAAGATTTAGAAAATGATGAACATATTAAGAAATTTGTCCCATGAAAGTGCTTGCCTGACTGCTCCCGCCGTTCCGAAGATAAATTACGCTGTGATTTTGATAAAAAAGGTGTCAAATTATGTAAAGCCGGAGGCAGTTTAGAGATAATTGCTTGCAGAAAAAGAAAAAATATATTTAATTCGATTCTTCATTAAAATATCTCATTAAAAAGTGTGACTATCAATTAGAAAAAGCTAATTTGCCGTAATTAGGTTTGATTGATCTTGGTTCTGTACGCAATAGAAGCAATAACGAGAAAGGAAATATATATACTTTTTCTTTTTTTTTAATTTTATTAAAGTAAAACTTCCGTATGTCGAACTTCCGTATCTCAAAAATCTACGTTAATTTTTTTTAATTCCCGTGGTCATTATGCAGAAAATATTTTATCTACGTCGAGTTTAAATAATACGATTTTTTTTCCGTTCAATGTCATAGTTTTTAAATTTGCTAAAAATGTTCCCGTCGATGTAAACCGGAGTGCCAGGAAAACTGGTACAAGCGTGCGTATGCAAATAATGAAGCTTTGCAACCAATCAGAGTAAGGTGATGCGGTCGGCAGCGCCCATATAAGACAAGAGATATCTGGCAAAGCAGTTAGATTGGTTCTTGTCACTACAATGGCAGGTTATCAAGGCTTAAGTGATTTTGAAAGTGGCGTTAGAGAAATAGGACATAGCATCTCCAAAAGAGCCACAAAATTTGAATTTTCGCGTACGACTATTTCACGGATATACCGTGAATATTGGGAATCCGGTAAAATATGAAATCTCCGACAGCCGTGCAGCCGGAAAAAAAGTCGAAAGAACGGGACCTTCGAAGACTGACGAGAACCGTTAAACGAGATAGACGTGCAACAGTTCCTCAAATTGCCGCGGATTTCAATGCTGGGGCATCAACAAGTGTCAGCGTGTGAACTGCTCAACGAACCATCATTGTTGATATGGGCTTTCGGAGAAGAAAGCCCACTCGTGTACCATTGTTGACTGCACTGCACAAAGTTTTAGGCCTCGTCTTGGCTCATCAGCGCTGACATTGGACCGTTGATGATCAGAAACACGTTGCCTGGTTTGACCAGTCTCGTTTCCAATCGCATCAGGCGTATGGACGTGTACGGGTATGGAGACAACTTCATGAATCCATAGACCCTCCGTGTCAACAAGGGACTGTTCATGCTAGTGGAACATCTGTGATGGTATGGGGCGTGTGCAATTGACGTGATATGGAGCCCCTGATATGCCTAGAGACAACTCTGACAGGTGCGTAAGCATCATGCCCGATCGCCCACACCCATTCATGTCCATTGTGCATTCCGACGGACAATTTCAGCATGATAATGCGACACCCCACACATCGGGAGTTGTTACCGAGTAGCTCCAAGAAAACCCTTCTGACTTTGGACACATCCATTGGCCACCTAAATCGCCAGACATGAAAATTATCGAGCATATCTGGGATGCCTTGCAACATGCTCTTCAGAAGAGATCTCCAACACCTCGCACTCCTATGGATTTGTGGACTACCCTGCAGGATTCCTGGTATGAATTGTCTACAAGATACCTTCAGACATTAGTCGAATCCATGGCACATCTTGTTGCGGCATTTCTGCGTGTGCGGGGCGGGGGGGAACTATATAATATTAGGTAGATATACCAGTTTTTCTGGAACTTCAGTGTATTTAACTGACTTTACATACTTTTATCATGCACGAATACTTTCATCATGCGCGAATACTTTTATGGTGCAGGAATACTTCCATCATGCTCGAATACTTCCATCATCCACGAATACTTCCATCAGGTGCGATTATTTTCTTGATGCATAAATGCCTTTATAGAATACTTTCGTAATTAGTCATCGTGTTTTGTTGTGCAACGAAACATTAGAAAGTTTATTACACAAATATAAATGCATATGAAAAATGCACAAGTGCACTAATTTTCAAAATATTATCGGAGCATTTACTTGTCTCTTATTTTTGTCTATTCATGTGGATATAACTTGTATATAATTTGGCACAGATTTCTTTATTTATCTAGAAGTGTGTTCTTATTAGGAAATGTATCTTCAAATACAATACACTACGCAATACATAACTATTAAATAGCAGGGATTTTCATTACATCAAAATTATTTGATGGAGTCTTCGATTTCGAAATATGGAGATTTTATTACAGTGACTCGAAATACCAAATTTGGCAGGCGTTAAATTTAGAGGGATCATTCAGCGACGAAGTATCCACGTGAGGGCGTTATGAAGATTAAGAGGGTGTGCCCTGTTCAGAATAAAATTATTAAAATTAAGATTTAAATTTTTTGAATGCACATTTATAGAAGATACCATATTGATATTGGGCAAAAAATAATTTGTAGCTGACTTACAAAAATTACGCATAAAATTGATATTGACCATTTTTTATGCTTATTATATGCGCAAAATATAAAATAATATATCGTTAAAAATGAAGTAGAGAAGAATCTGACAACTTGTTTTCTTACGCAGGACTAGGGAAAATTTACTTTATATTTGAATAATATTTTGTGGGCAGAACGTAAAATAGGATAAAATAGCTACTTAAAATACCACAATTCTCTTTAAATACTTTGTTTCTATATGCACAGCCGGTGAAACAAAAATCCTAACAGCCGTTGCCATTTGCGCAATAATTGTGCAACAGAATATTTAGAGACGCCAATCGGTAATAAAGAAATAATTCTACCAATTCATGTGCACAAAATTTGCATAAGGGACCGTCTCCATATTTAAACTTGCAGAAACTTTGAAAATTCCAATAGCACCACTTAAATTTGATATTATAATCGGATTCCATACTATTTAGTTAGGCTAGTTTAAAATTTTAGCGTCATACTAACTATTTAAACTCGAGATATCCTATAACATGTCTATGGGGCTCCCACCGTGATAAAAAAAAATTGTAGGTCGGTCTGGGGAAATATGGGAACGTCTAAGAATAAGACAAAACAGTCAATTATGGATAAAGCACTTAATATAATATACTTATTATAGTTACAGCAAATAGATCAAATCGGAGAAGGAAAGAAATACAATATAAATATAAAATACTTAATGCCGTTGGAATACATGAAATAAATATTTTAAAAGTAATATATGAACGAAAGCAAGTGGGTAAACGATCAAATACAATAACTTTAAAAGGAAGGTAAGTATTAAAAATACAAGAATAATGGAGAAATATGAACATATTAAAATAAGGGATAGAAAGGGTGTGTAAAATATAAATTTTGTGGTATTAAATACTGGAAATATACACCAGAGCCATTACAAGTTAGTGCAAACATATTTAGATTTAATGTTTAGTAAAAACACATATTAAGAAGATCAAATGAACCCTGGTGTAACCTTGGGAATATAGAAGTTAACTAATGTTTTTCTTATATATTTCTCACCATGCTGTGCATGTGATCTATAAAACCATGCTTTAAAAACGCTTGCTGGAATCTATTCAGAGTGATTTGTATGAGCATGGAAATAAATTATTATTTGCTTGGATTTTATCCCTCAAAGAATGGCCAGGGTTGTTCGTCTATTAAAGGCAATCGTCCCCCAAACAACCAAATTTCCCGCCTTGTTGCCTACTAAAACACGTACATAGCTGTTTCCAGAAGTCACGCCAGTAGCATCTTCAGCCATCAGGGCCATCCAGATTTCATTTTTTTCTCTTCGCTAAATAATACGGATATCCACTTCTCCCCGTGCTACAGGTACTTTCGTACCCAGCCCATTGTATCCTGTTTGCGGTGTGGTTTTAGGTGAGGTTTGACAGACATTTTTTTTAATACAATGGGATTCCTTAATGCGTCTGTAAACTGTATCCTTTGATATATTTACACCGAGAATATTTTTAAATTGACTGATTGAGATATTTAATTTCGACACCAATCCTTCTATTTGTCTATCGGTCTAAACTCGTTACACATAACAGTCCACATTTTGGTTCACTCTCGAAATGGTTATTTCTAGCAAGTAGCACTCTTGATATATGACTCGCTTCAGACGATTTAAGATTTTAAAAATTTAGAGAACGCCCTTACCTTCCGATTTCAACTTCAAATTCTATAAAACTTCCTGCTTTGTGAATTCGGCATTTTACACAACGGTTGGGATTGATTACTTGCTTTGACACTACCCAGGGGGAAAACAACATTTTATTTGACCAATCCAGAATTTGTCATAATTTGCATAATGTGCTTAAACTTCTTAGACAGTAGCTCTTATACTGTGAGTTTTTGTAAATATTTCCCCTTTGATTTAGATATTTGTTTAATATCAGAATCTAGTTTGTGCTTAAACTTTTAAGACACAATGTAACTGAAATGTGCAAGAGATATTGCGCATGCAAATAGCAACAAAATCGTGAATTTGCAATTATACCTGAAAGCAGAATAGTCAGTTTGCAATACACCTTCAATAATCACCGCTACAAAATTATGTAAATCATTTTAGCTTGTGCATGCTTCGTAAAAAACGCAAATGTAACTCCAGATTTAAGTTTTTCGTAAAATAACTAATAACTCTATTTTTAAAAATCAATGCTCCTTTTTATCACTTCCTGTATAATCCTGCTTGTCACAGAACGTAGCATTTCCACTCCTTGCTCCAAATGATTAACCAATAACCCAACCGAAAATGGAGTTTCACCACCATATCGCACTCTTGCGACGAAAGTGTTACAACTCAAAAAATCCCAATTTTCAGGAAACACAAAAACTGTTTCTGGCTGAATTGAGGAATGTCAAATTTTGCTTCCGGGTAGCCTTAAAAACCATAGTAGGCTACGTTATGACAGCATATTTAAGAAAGGACTACAGCTAGAGCAGCAGTTTATGATGGCTCTCAGTGCGGACTGCAGCCTTTCGAAAAGTGCATACATTGGATTTTCGGAGGGGGCGAGTCCCTGCCCATTCAGAGACGCGAATCTTATTGCCCATGAGGGCGCAACTAAAAATTATCTTATTTTGAAATGTGACTGTAATTTTTTTTTTTTTTTACAGTAAATATATAGCAGAATCGACCAAATCAAATTTTTGAACGGCTAGGGGGAGCTCAATCCCCCCTGCCCACTTATACGGGCGCCCGTGGCAGGGGGGGATCGTTCCCCCACCTAACTATTCAAAAATTTTATTTGCCTAATTCTGCTATGCATTTAGTTTCAAAGGTTTTACAAGTAGGTTTTAAAGTAAGATACTTTTTAGCTCATTACTAATTGTCAAGCAGTATCAATTATTTTTGTAGCATTTTAGTATCTTGTACATTCACTAAAATTTTTGACAGCCTTGAGAAGAAGGTAATAATTTTTCTTCCCCACTCCCCCCTAAAATTACTCCTATGGGCTCATGGTAGCTACTGTACTTATAGTAGAGGTGAGCTAAGAAAACTTAAATCCCCCCCCCCTTCTGAAGGCTGTCAAGCAATTTAGTGAATGTGCAAGATACTAAAATGTTACAAAAATAATTTATACTGCTTGACAATTAGTAATTAGCTAATAAATAGCATATTTTAAAATGTTCGAGCAAAATTTTTGAAAGTAAATGCATAGTAGAATAGGGCAAATTAAATTTTTAAACGGTTAGGGATTTAGCTCGAGAGCCCCAGCCCCCATATGGGCACCCATGGTATGCGTATGATCTGACAAAAAAAATTCATTTTCGCTATCTCTTATTAAAACGTTAACGAAGTTCCTGTCCTTCGGTAATAGCATTAAGAAGTGGCGCCATCTAAAATCGTTTTTAAGTATTACTAATACTTCATCGTATTCGTATGTAAGTAATAGCAGAGCTGGGCAAAATACTTGGAAATATGTGTTTTCGATACAAAATACTCAGAAAGTTGTATTTTCGATACGAAGTACAAAATACTCAGAAAGTTGTATTTTCGATACGAAGTCAAAATACTTAGAAAGTCGTATTTTCGGTACAAAATACGAAATGTATTTTAACCCTAGAACAACACTGTGTCACTTTTAGGACATAAACCACACAGTGTAGTCACAGATGACCCATTTTTTAGAAAAATATGGAGGAAACTGATTGAATTTCTTATTTTTTAATTTTCTTATTATTTCACTTTTTACTGATCCAGAGAACTGTACTAATATTCTTTCCTGTAAATTATACATTTGTATATGCTTAATTTGTACAATACAATAACTGGTGTGTCATTTGATATTATAACCATTTAATGAATACATACTGACGTAATAGCTATTTAGTGAATACATACTGACGTAATAGCTATTTAGTGAATACATACTGACGTAATAGCTATTTAATAAATAAATATATACTGACGTAATAACTAATTAGTGAATATATACTTCGAAGCTTAGGTTTGTTATTAATTTTTATACATACATATTAGCCAATTCACATCATTGTTTACGACAGTCCTCCGGTTAAAGTCTAGATTGTGTTGTCTTTGCACTCACTGCAATTTCCATGACTGCACTCGGCACACAGGCTGCGAGAACACACACACATTGTTTGTCCTTTCCTGTCTTTGTTTCTAGGACAAAAAGCACATCATCGAGGTCTACCAGATACTACTCTCGTTTCACTGGTAGGTTCCTCACATCCGAGAACGCCACAAATGCGACTTCGAAGTTCCTTGGGAATTCTTCGAGAGAGGGGCATTTTCATATGTTTCTTCTGACAAAGAAAATGCCAAACTTTTCAAGAATGTGATTTTTTCAATTTTAATCCAGATGAATTATTCAGGTTGTAGATCACAAATGAGTTTACTCCTGCTGCATCCAACATTCCCCAAAAAACCCAAAGTGGCCATCTTCTTGTCTTCCTAGAAACTGTCTTGGAATGACATAACTGATCAAAAATGTCCATCCCACCCTTAGTGAAATTATAAAATATTATCATTTCAGGTTTCTTTGTTTCGTTATCAACATGGGTAAAAAATGCATTATCGACAATAGTCAGCAGCCATCGTGAATGTGTTCTTTGACATGGTGAGATGTGTGCATAAAAATGCAAGTGCAAAATTTCGATTATATAAAGATACCAAAACTATCGAAATTGATGAAGCTGTTAGGCAGGGAGATACCATTTCTTCAAAACTTTTAACTCCAACTTTACAGATGATTTTTCAACAGATAAATTAGAATAACAGAACAATAAAAATAAATGGTGAACATTTAAATGATCTGCGGTTTGCTGATAGCATTATTTTTTCAACGAACCCATTAAAACTCCAAGACATGGTACAGGAGCTTTCAGCTAAAGGTGGAGAAGTTGGGCAGAGACGAACCTACAAAAACCTAAGATCATGTTCAATAATTTTGTAGAGGAAACAAAAATACAAGTTGACAACACTGAGCTAGAAATTGCTGATTCATATATTTACCTTGGCCAGCTGATTTCAATGGATGGCAACATTATGAAAGAACTCAACAGACGTATTAAACTTGGCTGGAGTGCATTTGGAAGAAACAGTTTTATCCTGAATGGGAAATTGCCTTTGTGTCTAAAAAGAAAGGTCTTCAACCAGTGTGTATTGCCAGTCCTGTCTTATGGATCAGAGACATGCAGTCTAACAGTTGGAGCAATACGAAAGTTA
>QLNU02015359.1:20686615-20701466 GCA_006491805.2 Dysdera silvatica | reverse complement strand
TATTAATATTTATAAATGAATTAGTATATTAATATTTATATTTATGAACAATTTTTAAATAGTTATATCTTGTTTAAGTCAATTATGTAAGGGTGTTACCAATTTTTGGAATTCTTAGCCGCATAGTTTTCAGTACCGAAGGTCTCTAGCAATCTTACGTACGCGGTGTATTAATTTTTGTTTTCTAGGAAGTGAGTTGAGTTTTTAGAAAATATTCACCATTTGAGGCGGTATATTTTATGATCATCGTAGTTACATATCAGAAACTGAAGGCAATGCAGTTTTCTCAATTTGGTGGACTTGCAAATTTCTGTTTACTAAAATTCATATTACGTGTCTTAATAAATTACAGTACTGTCGTCTGCACTACGTATGTGGAGCCTTACATAAGGTGCATACACTCGCAATACATAAGTTGCATATTGTGTGGTAAATGTATTCAATCTTCTGTTTCTGGATAAAACCACGTTTCTGCAACTTCGTTTTACCAAATTATATATTTATATAGCATTTTATATTTATTCTTTCAAGTTTTGATGTTATTTTGAAGTGCGTGCTAGAATTTCCTTGAAAGATAAAATATTTTTGAGAAATTCATGACATACGTGCGGCTTCTGTCGTTTAAAAGAATGTGGTTATCACACGCGCTCGCCTTCCGGGTATGTAATATTTTTGAAATTCAATTTTCCTTCACATTTCGTAAATTTTATTAAATTTTCAAACCTTTACCTCAGAAGCTACGCCACTACTAGGTTACGTCACCGGAACGAAGTGCGTTCTACAAGTTTTAACAGTTGGAAAATAACTTCATTAATAATAGGTTATTTCCTCACTTAGTTGCGAACGAATTCCTCAATATTCAAATTTCGGAAATTCCCAATATATGTAGGCATTTCCATACAAAAAGTTATTATTTTATAACTTACAAGAGTATAATTTAATTTAATTCGTTTGTTCTTATTGTATTTAACAGGAATACATGTCTCATGTGAAAATATTTGAACTATTTTAAGAAGTAAAAATTATCCCCGTATTTTCAAATTAATATTTTTAACAAGAAATTTAAAATTGTGCTATAAATATGGAAGGAAATTAAGCCTAAAGCATTATATACTTCTTATTTGTATCTTACTTAATATGTTTAATAAACAAGAAATTAGGAAGTTGGACGTAATGTTCATTAATTGAAAAGATAATGGCAATTCAGGAGAAAGGGAATTAATGAGAATATACTTATGTCGTTAATTTATTTTATTTTTCATATTTGTTAAATTTAGCAGTAAAATTGACAAAATGTTTCGAAGTTTGGTTAGAAATCTGGCATTTGAGAATGCACCGAAAAACCATGGCAAATGGTACGAGTTTAAGCACAGTAAGAAAGTTTCCAATTTTAGAAACCACGGTAAATTGCAATGCGAGAAATTTAATCTTAAATTATAATCGCAAAAAATTGAAACTTTAATCTATACAAGTCTTTCTAGAATTGTCTTTCTAAAAAAAAATAAAAATTTTACGTTATAAAAATCTGTTATAATTTTTTATTGTTCTTTGATAAACATCATGGTAATAATTGAATTCAAAATTAAGTCATTCATAGATATAAAAAAGTGCAATTGCTCATTGTTTTAAGTAAAAGTAAAGAACCTAATAACGATTTCGCCAATTCGATTGGAATTAAGAAACAAGTTCAGACTAATATTTGAATCATAATATTGACGGTTTCCCATTTACAAATTCACCGATGATAAATCATTAATTGTTTGATTTGATACAGGAGAAGCTCTTACTTTTCTATTGTTAGGGATTGAAACAGCACACAGAAGACACCATATTCAAAGGCGTGTATTAATAGTTCCCTGTGAAAACCTTATTTTAATCACTAACAAAAAAAATTAAGGTTTCAAATAAACTTAGATCATTACTAACTTCGCATCGGAGAAGCTGCAAATTGAAAGTCAGCTGGTATGTGCTTCTATTCGGTCTGAACCTTCTTATTAATTTAAATCAAATTTATGAGATCTGTATCAAGTGCTTTCCTTGCAGGTGTAAGTTTATAATTTTTAATTAAGTATAGTTTCATTTTTTTTAACTAACAGAGAACTGTTTTAAGTGTCTCTCGCGTTCCGAATCTAAACCTCTGTCAATAGAAAGGTTTCTACGAGTGAACGCAACGAAGTTATATATATATATAGGCCTATACATGTTTCGGTAATGACCAAGTTTATGGGAATTCAGATGCATTTGCTAAATAAAATGACAGGTTCGAAAACGGATAGTATTATTTGAATTACGCCTCAGAATTTAAGAAAGTTACATACAGCACAATAATAATATTATAGTAATGAAGAGATCGGATGATTTGTAGATAATTTTTTTAAGTTTAATTGCTAAATATAGGACGTTTTTTAGCAGTACAAAATTATAGAAAGTTATGTTCGTTAAACCATTTTAAGAGATATTTGTCAAATCCTTCTCTTTAAGAAGAATTTATTTTCAGACAGTGGTTCCATGTATTTTTGCGCAGCCTCTAATATTTTTCAGTAACTCGGTAAAATGCTTTTAAGAGTAGATATGTGCAAATGGAATTGTTTAACTTATTCTAGTATATTTTGTCTGTCCTTTATAACTTTATCCTAAAACGAGGGACGATTTCTTATCGCGGTCATTTCTCACCTAAAGTTACTAACTTTATGAACTTAATGTAAGGTGTTTATATTAAGTCATAAACAACTTGTCTTTGTATACAAATGAAACACTATTGGTTCAGAGAATCAATTGGAGTACTTACATTCAATGACAGAAAATGAGAAAGGCAAGAAAAGGAAAGTTTAACGTCAGCAAAAAAAAAAACAAAATTGATCTTTAACCAGAAATACATTAATACTATGAATAATTAGCCCAAAATTTTCCTTCCATTCCCATAAGATCAATGTATGTTTTGTTAAATATCTTCCCAAGTTGCTTTCTTTTCATAACTTTTTATCGTAACTTATATTCTACTTAGTATCGCTTTATATTTGCGAAAATGTTTGAGATAGGCTCGTTACTGAATACAAAACATTTCTCAGATATGCCTCTGCGTGTACCAGAGTCCTATTCCCCACCCTCATCATTTTTGGCGTCGAATGACCTTTATTGTGCTTGCACCATGAAAATCCAACCAAGAAATCTTGATCTGTACTTCACACGAGGCTTAACGCTACATTATCAGATTTTCCTACTCGACGGATAAAATTTTCAGAATAATTATTACCTCTAATCACTTTACTTGCTTCCACATTTCTCGAGTTGTTATTGCTGTTATCTGCGGATAGCTAACAGATGATTATCAGTATGGTAATTTTGTTAGTGGGGAGAAATATATAAAGAATTATTTGAACTGGAAAAATTGAAAAGTGTAGAAAACAAAAGACAACGGGTCAGAACGCTCTGAAAAATTTGATTTTAAAATCGAATGGATACGGAAGACCTTGATTAGGCAGACGTTGTACAATAAATACTATAGATGCGCACACACTATGTCCATGTACAGGATAAAATAAAGAAATAGTGTGTTTATTTAAACTTTATAGTAGAAAAAAAGCCGGGATTTATTTCTGTTTAACGTAATCACATCCTTTCTTTCACCTTCACTAATGTGTTAAAATACGTACTACCTACCAAACTAGAACAATAACCTTATCTATCTGTAACTGCATACTATTCTGAATTTTAGCCCGAATTAATTAAAATAACATAAAAAATGATGCGGTAAGCAATGAAAAAATTTTTTGTTGGTTTTATGTCACAAGCACAACAAAGGTGATGCTTCACCGGAACCCATAGTTTTCAGAAGAACTCGAATCTTTGAAAACTTATGCCGGAAACACTCAGACAATTGTGTGCAATTTTTCGGTATGCGTTCAAATTTGGCTCCATTAAAATCGAACTTAGTTTAGCGACACACCGGAGCAATTTTCCGGTGTTCCTTCAACTTTGGTTCCGTTTGGATCGAACCTAGCTTAGCGGCCCACTAGAGCAATTTGTCGGCGTTCGTTCAGTTTCGGTTCCGTTATGATCGAACTCAGCTTAACGGTACAAGAAAGTAATTCGTTGCTATATGTCCAATTTCGGTTTCATTGGGATCGAACCTAGCTTAATGGTACATTAGGCGAGCGCGGTACCACTGCACCATCCTAGGGCCGTACATGATATTAGTAATAGAAATACAGAATTTTAACTGGTATAAAACGGTTGTTTGTTTTTAATTTAAAATTAAACAACTCCGATATAAAAATAGCTTTTGTTTTTCAATTATCCTCTTTTACTCTAACCGGCGTATTTTTTGTATGATTTCTTCAATTATAGACTGGAAATAGTTAATTGCGCTAGTTTTTCGGTAATTATTAATTTCCTAAGTCATATTTAAAGTCGTTAGTTAGCGAGAAGTTGAGAGAGTTTAATTACATTATGTTCTGTAGAGCACTTTTCGGTGCTCAAATAAGGTCATTAAAAGGAAATATTCGGCATCTAAAAGGATGGTATTGACAGATATTATTGTGATCGCAGTTTCAATACTTCGTCCTCATTATTTTTTCCTCTTTTCTTGTTCCATGATCTGAATTAATGAGCACATTGCGCAAAAATAAACAATGAGCACCAATAAAGGATTAAGATATGAGAAAATGATCAGGAGAAATTCTAAACATCATATTCAAGAGAGAGATGAGAAAAGCACTTACAACAAATTGCAAAGGATATTTGGATTGTATACCTTGCCTTCCGGGTTGGTTGGATACCAGCAATTGGCATCTTTCTGTTTCCTGGCCTCGTTTTCATTTCTTCCTCTTCATTTTCAATGCCATTATAAGATTATCTCCAGTGCCTAAGGCAAACACTACGTGACTTCCTTATGAAATGGTGATTTGTGGGGAGGTAATTGAATGTCAGTGTAAACAAAATGTCAATGATATCCGTTCTTAAACTTTAGGAACAACGTGTACGTTTTCTGTAAGAGTTTACCGTTTAGTAAGCACGGACAGATTATGTGCTTATTTGTAATTAATATTCCTTTTCTTGCAATGATTGTTCTGTATATAAATTTTGAGTTGCTGTTGATTCTAATATTAAAGGATTTGTTCCACAAGATGGAAAATCTGTGGGGAAAATTAGCCAGATTCACTTAATTTGGATCGCATGGCAAACTTACTCAAAATGCTTTTGATAAGTGGATCTGAGTGGGTCAGAAACCAGCTAATCCGAATGAATCCGAACAAAAGAATTTCGGTTATCAGTCTTGGTGCTATGGCCACAAAAACGATTGAGGTCAGCTATGCAGTCTTCTTCGCATATTAGCATTTGGTAAAGGTGTCTTCTATGAAGAAGGTTTTAGGTGGATGGAAAGTACTTTATTCCGGAATATTTATTTTTCACACATTACATAATAGTGATCGCTTATTAAAACCTAAATATAAATTGCTTTAACTCCACTCAATATTTTGATAAACGCAAACTAATTTATTACCATTGTTATTTATTAAATTGTACCCATTAAATTATGCATAAATAGTACCATATTAGGTATAGGCCTAGGCGTAGGGTTCCGCGATTTTGGGGCCTTAACGAGAAATGGAAAAAGTCCGATTTTACTTAAGTTTAAGCGTGATTTTAACCTTGTTTAGTTACAAGTATTCGAGAATTTTTATTATTCATATACACAAATATTGAAGGTAATGGATTTCAAAGAAAAACCATGATTTATTCATTAAATATTGCGAAAGCCCCATTCTCTTATAGCTCAATATATTGTTTTATCCATAAAATCCTTAATCCGTCACTATGTTCAAATGCGCCGAGTGGTGACGTACTGTGCCCTTACAAACTTACATTACATACCCTTCTATATCTACGTTTTAAATTATTTCTTCAATTCGATGGTTGACAAAATCCCTAAAAAAGAAAGCATTTGCATAAAGTTTCGTGTGAATCTCGAGAAATCAGCATTTGGGGAAACTTAAATTGCTACATTATGTTCGGCATGCTATTATTAACCAAACATTGTAATAAACTGCTGCCTTCAATCTTACTATCTTAACGTAACAACCGATACTTTAACTTTACGTTACAAACTACTAGACTTAAACTCTTACGCTAAGTTTTTCAAAGGTAACTAAGCAGTTCTGTTAACGTTATAATAATTTATATTTCATGGGGATTGTTGTCGGAGGCTACAAATAAAGACAATATTTAATACTCAAACGTGTGTTAACACTTTAAGGTACAGCTAGATGTGGTTCGATATCATTCGCCAAATGATTCCAGGAAAAGTCAACTCTATGGTTTATCTCAAGCAAGGACTCCACCTATAGTACTACCTATAGTCCACCTATAGTCTATAGTACACTATATGTTTTAACCAATTACTAAAAGAAACAACTAAATGTATTTACTGATCAACGAATACTTATAAGAATAAATTTAATTTAATCGTCCATAACTTGGATTTTTCAATCCCGGTCAGACTCTATATCAGTTTTCTGCCCTTGCGCCATAAGAGTTCGTCCAATGAATACCCTCTGACATCTGCAGTTAGCTTCATATGCACAATACAGAGATAAAGTAATTTCTCTCAAGGGAGCTTCTTTCTCACTCAACTTATACTAATCTGATCAACACGGCTTTACCTTGCGTCGTATCATTTGACCTAGTACTAAATCCACTAATATTTTCTATTGACTATCTATGGTTATTTATATATTTATATAAATCGAACACTACGCAGATTAAATCAAACAACAATGTCAATCAATCAACGTTTATTGGCGTAGTGATACCAACGCCGATGGTATGGCGTGATTAGATGGTGAAACGTTCGAAAGAAAATAAATATTTCTGCCTTCGGTGGGACCTGAACCCACGACCCTCAATCTAAGGTTAGTAACAACAATAATTTTACACTCTTAAGAGATTAATAAGCTTTCAATTACTTATTCATTAACTTTAACAATTACACAACCGTAATTTGCACAAATAATTCTACTATTACTCTTACTTAATAACAATAAAATTAAACTAAACAACATACACTAATAACCCCACTTATACTAATAAAAATAGAAATACGTCAACTAACGTCCAGTTGATGTCCATGCCAACACTGAATCCGATGAATTCACGAGGTCAGTTCTGTAATTGTTCGTTGAACGGGTGCACCCGGCCGCTACGCGACATACAATACGAGAATATGAGAATAGGAATAAATACGAGAATAGGAGACAAATTTTGCAGGACGTAAGTAGTCATAAAATGTAAATTACAGGAACTTGAACATTTTTTATAGAAAAAGAAGGGGAGCTGACCCAACTAAAACAATGCATAAAATTCAAAGGAATGAAACATCTATATAGGAAAAATAGGTAGTTTTGTAAGGCTTATTAGAAACAGAAACCTTCCCAACAGATAAATTTACCATTGATTGCTCTTACGACTCTGAATTCCAACTTAGACAAAAAGTAGGGAACTCAACCTTCTACAACAATACATAAAAGCTAAAGGACGGAAACATCTAAATAGGAACATGGATATGTTTTGTAACTCCTATTATGAATAGAAACCTCCCCAACAGATAAGCTTACAGCTGAATATTCTTACGAATGGAATTTTTAATAGAAATGGGTGAGAGAAGACTATCATACCCTGCAACCAGCTTTTTCTTGGGATCTTTTTTAAAATACCACACTTTTACAAAAATAATAAGGGATCAATACCACAAACCGTGTTAGAAAAATGCGTGAGCGCAACGGGATTTTAAAACCTGTAAAAACTCGTGAATTAGCAATAATTAGCAATAGTGATTTTTTTCACTGCATATTCCACCATGAAGCTTTTTGTGCACAAACGGTTCCAAAAGAATTTAGTCAAGTTATGAATTTAGTAATTAAGACCGTTAACAAATTGTAGCACAAAAGCTTCATCACCGTCAATTTAAAGAGCTTCTTAGTGAAATGAACAGCGAATATTCCGATCTTCTTTTTAACAACGTGAGATGGCTTTCAAGAGGTAAGATGCTAAAACGATTTGCTTCTTGCTTAAAAAAAATCGAACTATTCCTTGGAAACAAGGCGTACATTATTCAGAATTGCAAGATTAGTGGTTGCAAAAGTTACATTTTATAGTGGACGTAACGACACATCTGAATTAACATTAAACTGCAAGGTAAAGGAAATATTGCGTTTTCGCTTCTTGAATAACTTATTTCTTTCGAAAGAAAATAGTTCTTTACGTTAATGACATAGGAAGGAGAACTTTATTTCATTTTTCAAGTTTATCAAACTATGAAAACGAAACCAATGTTGAAATTAATACAGAATTTTTCAACAAGGCACTTTTAAAAATGAACGAATCTTTTCAAACGAGATTTCAAGACTTTCGACAAGTAAAAGAAACTCTGGCATTCATTATAGATCCTCTCAAAGCAAAAGTAACCGAATTAAGATTTTATCCGTTCGGAATTGAAATAGAAGCTTTTGAAATGCATTTGCTAGACTTGGCTAGTAAATATTTATGGAAATGAAAATTTATACGTCTTAGTGCTGAAATGAGAATCTAGAAGGAAAAAATGCACTTTGCTTTCGAAGAACATGCTAACTGCTAACAAAAATGTACAAAAGACAAAAGAAATTATCTTCAACACCTGGAAGAGCTTTTCGGAATCATAAGATGAGTTCAAGGAGTTTGCATTTGGTGTTCTTAGAATTTTTGGCTCAACATACACGTGTGAACAAACGTTTTCCGACACGAACCTAATTAAAAATAAATTCAGAAACCAAATAACCGATGTGAACTTGGATTCATGCTTAAAATTAAAAGCAAATTACACACTTAATATTATAAAACTTTCTAAGGAAATGCAAGCACATTGTTCTCATTAATTAAAATGCTTACTACTTGCATGTGAATTATTTATGAATATATTATTTACATAAATGTGTATATGATGGTGTATTGATTATTCAATATATTATATTAAAATTATTTATTAATTAATATTTTTATTTATTAAATTTATTATTAATTAAATTTCATAATAATTTATTAATTAATTTAAAAAAATATTTATTAAAATATAACTATGGCTCTTTTAAATTTTTCCTGACGCCTTTAACGGTGAAATTGGCTCTTTAGCGTCTAAAGTTTGCCGACCACTGACATAGAAGAAAGGGATAAGTTAAAAAGATACATGAATTTATATTAAGCTCGAACTCGTTAATTAGAGATAATTATAAAACTTAGGAAAAACAAGTTTGAGATCTAAACCGATACAGTGTATAAAGAACTACAATAAAAAATGTGGACGTTATCTCACTAATTAGCATTAATTTCAATATAAAACTTAAGGGGGAATCACGACAGTGGGTTATCTACAAATTCAAATAATAAACAGGAACGTACGCTTATGTGTAAAAACAGTACCAGATAGTTAACAGGGTTAAAAATCACTAAAATATTCAGAGGGACATACACACTACGAAGCTGGGGGAGCTAATTACTGGAAAATAATCGAACCTGTAGAACCTACAGGAATTAATTACAAGGAAAACATTGATATTACTATCCTTTTCACTCACACGGCGTCAGGACTGACTTGCCGGGACAAAGAGGTGGGGAAGGCATAGAGGAATTGGTGAAACTCAAACACCGTGCGCCAAAGGTGGACGGCACGAAGGAAAGGTGCTACAAGATGATGATGGCCGATACTACTCATACAGCATTACAACGTCATGATGACGTCATCTAGGTCCTCTGCGATTACCCTAAGTAATTACAGTAAAAGACATGGCACGGTTAGATATGTTTTTAACAATTCGAAAGTGACCTGCCGTCAACCGTGATATTCATTCTTTCTCCAGAGAAACCTAGGCAGGTATAGTGTAATGATGAAATACTGCGGAGTTTACATCTCATGTTTGGAAGTTTAACAAGGTTAGATTTCTTGGATGGGTCGACGATAATGCTCATGAATAAATTTTCACATTTTTGAAAATATTTTAAGGATTTGTGGTTGGTCGTTTCGAGTGCTCTTCATCTTGAATCGTTGTTCGATTGCTCTTGAAATCTCGAGTGCCATTCTGAATACATCTGTGCCAGATCGTTCACTAAACGAATCAATGAACGACTTCACGAATTCACTAAACACGTGGTTTTTAACCTGGGAGGCATGAGACCCTATCAGGAGGAAAAGGGAAACCGATTTGAAAATTTAATATTAATAACGTTTTTATTTTTCGATTTTTAAAATATATTTGGAAAAAAAGAAGTAATTATAAAAAATAATAACTAATAACTTAGGACCAAATTTAGTTATATTCGAATTCTTTAGATGACGAAATAAACCTTTATTTCCCCGATATTTCATCTGAAGACTGGTTTAGGATATTTAATCCTTTCCTTGTTAATATTGATGTATTGCCACAATGTTTCCAAAAAGAAGCCACAGAACTGAAATGCGATTCAAAGACGAAAGATGAATTTAAAACAATGAGCCTGGGTAGATTTTGGGTATATTACCTTATATTGTATTCAATGGCGGATTTCTAAGTAGGCACACAAAGCACAGGCCTAGGGGCAGCACTTATCGGAGGGCGGCATCAATGTGCTTAAACATAAAATTGTCCAAACTCAACAATGTTGAAAAAATAATGTTTCTTTTAATTATTGCCCTGTTTCCCCAATAGCGATGACATATAAGCGACTACTTTAACTTGCCTGCAAATATAAACTACAGAATCGAAAGACAAAGGGCCCTGAAAATTTTGCCCCTGGGTATTTGCCCAGCGTACCCATTTATAAATCCAGGCTTAACACGCTTTTTATATATACTAATAGTAGAAGAATGAATAATGAAATTATGACAAAAAAATTCATGCAAGGATGCGTACGTGTTTTTTTCCCCAAATATACGAAATACACGTAAAAACATCAGAGGCTCCAGGATTCCATACTAAAATTATTGTGGATTCAAAAAATGTCTCGAATCCACGAAGTCGGAGACTGTGGTAGCAATAATTTCGAATTGTATCTTATTAGTTTGAATAATTATATGAAAAATCTCCTTTACATATCAAATGTTAAGAGTATGATATGCGGTTGGTTTTTTTTTAACAAATATTCCTTTCTTTGTAAAGGAGGGAGGGGGCGGCAGTACAGGCTGTGCCTAAGGGCGGCAATTTTACAAATCCGCCACTGATTGTATCTTAACGTCTCTAATGTTGCCTTAAGCGTCATTGTGCCATTTTCGTCGACATATCTCTGCCAGTCAAGATTTCCAACACTAACTGCCCTAAAACAAAACAGCGTTGTCGTCTAGAGGTGGAAAGTGATCTCCGTTGTGCATTATCCAACATCAAACCAAACACCAAATATATGTGACATAATCAAGGCAAAACAGTGTCAATCTTCACATTGGCATTTAGTGACTTGATTCTTGACCATCTGCTTTTTGTTTTCACAGATTGCTTTATTTGAAATTTGTTCTTTTCGTGGACCATTTCATTAATTGTGTGGAATATCATGTACTGGTATAAAAGTAATGTTCGTTAAAAATAAGAAATTATAGTTATAATAACAACTTATAGTCAGGGGGGTGGGGCTTGCAACATCTCAAAAGGGGGGCGCCAACTGGAAAAGGTTGCGTACCACTGCACTAAATGAATTAGTGAGCGACTTTTCCAAATTTTTCACTAAACGAATCAATGAGCGGCTACGTCAAATTTTTCACTGAACGAATCAATGAGTGATTTTGCCCATCTGTCAAAAGCGAAAAGATCCGTTTAGTGAGTCGTTCATCGAATAGTTTAGAACACCGGTACTTTAAAATACTAAGCACAATATAAAATTTTATCATCGACAGCATGACCGAGCAATACAAGTGTCTTGGTTTACAGATTTTCAGAAATATACACTATATAATATGCACTATATAATATACACTATATATATACACTATATAATGTACACTATATGTACACTTTCTATATAATATACACTATATATAATATAGTTGTTGCATATACTTTGCTCAATTTTTCTTAGACACTGTAAAATAGTTCTAATACTAGCTTAGGTGGTTGATATGAGTCATTGTATGAAGAGGCAGCGCCGCTTAATTTATTGAGCCTGCAGCTAGTGACCTCTTATTCCCATCAGGGTCGTCGATCAATTGTACAGTACTTTTTGTTAGCACATTGTACATTATTTTTGATTTCTTGTCTTATTCAACTTTTATTTCTTTCCTTCTGTCTTCTTTTTAGCCTCCTCTCTTTTCTTTACGATATATATAAATAAGATTTATTAATATATGAGCCAAACTGAATAAATAAATGGAAAAACAAAACAATGTGTTGAAATTATGTTCCCAAAATTACAAAATTTTATCAAAAACTTTTAAACTGAAACTTTTAAGTAAACGATCCAGTTTAAGACTTATGAATTCGATGTAATATTTGAAAGTGCAAGTTATTAAGTGCATTTTGACAAGTTTTCATATACTTGTGAAATAAGTTACAACTTTTCACTTCCATGGCTTAACGGTGAATGATTATGAACATTAGCGCTCACCTAATTGATGACAACTTTGACGACAATAATGACGTAAATTGCATGATTAATTAGTTAGAGGTGACCACGATAATTTAAACCGTTGTTTCAAGCTCCAACAGTTTTGTTGTGAGCGATCTTCTCGTATACAAAGGAGTTTCCAGGAAATTCCCTCAATCAAGAAATATGAGAAGCCATGCTTAAACACCTGTTAGTGTATATTTTTACATTGTTAATGGTTAATTGTTTACATCTAAAAGTCGTTAATAAAAATCTAATAGGTGCTTATCAGAGCTTTCATAAATTCAGAAAATCGCAACAAAATTTATAAAATGCATAAATATGTTGATAATGTGTTCAATTTTAAGGCAATATATACAAGCGGCCTGCTATAGGGTTGCTGGTATCTAACTGCAAGGGGATACAAACGCTGGTGCAATATACGGATGGAGAAAGAGAGCGTTGTTTCCTGTCCTCATTCGTCTAGCGGTCCAAGACACTCCGGGCTAAACGGAGGGACCCTGGTTCGAATCCAGGATGGGGAAAGCGTCTCTTTTTCTCCAAAACGAATAAAGCTCTAGTTTGAGCTATAATCTATACGTGGGTGGCAGAAATTATTGTAAAATGTTTAATCTCTCTTCTTTTTTTTATCCTACACTGTTTTGTGGCCTTTTGACCATTATTGTTTTAGCGACCCAACGCTGTTTTCACAGATTCAAAATAACACATTTTCCATAAAATTGTCGTTAATAATGTTTTGTAGATTTGGGTATGAAAGACAGTAGATCCCTGTCATTACCTCAGGTTCATACAAGTGGCATGTAGGTGAATTAAACCGATTACGGATGTATGATATTATTACCCTTCACAGGAGTAACACAATTGCCAAATATGGTCAACACAGAAAAGCCTCCGGGGCGAGATTTTTGTGAGTTTTTCGTGGGAGAATTTATTATAAAAATTTTGCCACAGCCGAATATGTAGCTCAAATTAAAGCTTTTCGTTTTAGGAGAAAAAGAGACGCCGTCCTCATCCTGGATTCGAACCAGGGTCCCTCCATTTAGCCCGGGGTGTTTTAGACCGCTAGACTAACTAAAAGCGCTAAACGTAGGGGCCCCTGGTTCGAATCCAGGATGGGGACGGCGTCTCTTTTTCTTAAAAAACAGAAAGCTCTAGTTTGAGCTAAATATAC
This sequence comes from Dysdera silvatica, assembly GCA_006491805.2. Classification (NCBI taxonomy): domain Eukaryota; kingdom Metazoa; phylum Arthropoda; class Arachnida; order Araneae; family Dysderidae; genus Dysdera; species Dysdera silvatica. The sequence continues at coordinate 20,687,701 of QLNU02015359.1, read as the reverse complement.
GTGGGTGGCAAAAATTATTGTATAATAAATTCCCCCACGAAAAACTCACAAAAATCTCTCCCCGGAGGCTTTTCTGTGTTGACCATTATTTGGCAATTGTGTTATCCCTGTGAAGGGTAATAATACCATATCGCCTTACATACGGAGAAAGAAAGAAAGCGTTGTTTCCTGTCACTCTTCGTCTAGCGATCTAAGACACCGCGGGCTAAACGCGGGGACCCTGGTTCGAATCCAGGATGAGGACGGCGCCTCTTTTTCTCCAAATATAAAAAAAGCTCTAGTTTGAGCTACATATACGTGGGTGGCAAAAATTATTGCACAGTCCGGTTAATTCAATTTATCTATTTTTCTCGGTAGTGATGTCCAGTCGTAAGTAGTAAATAAGGCACTCCCATCTTCCTTATAAGCTCATTTGGTGTTGTGTATTTCAAGAAATATTCTCAACTTTTTCCAGTAATTTTATCACTGTATTGTAATTGCCTTTGTCATTTGGCACTAGATTTAATAACCCTTTTAATTGTTTGAATTTCAACTGAAAGGTTAGGTTGTTGCCGAGATGGTCTCAGCTTAACAAGTTAGTATGCCTTCTCCTTATCAAACACATCGCAATTACTTGGGATCCATTGGAGCCTAACCGATTTGCTGCTATCAATTGCCAAGCTTGTGGATTCTTGACAACACTGTACTCTAAGGGTCATTGGAAGATTGAGATGTAAGTGGAGAGATGGCTGCTTCTGAGTCTCTTAAGATAACCACTTCGTTCGCTTTATTGTCATCTTTTGTACAAACGAAGTTATCTGTCGTCCAAGGATATAATTCAATAAAGTATTTCATGTTTAGGATGCTAAACCAAGCCATATGGAGCACTGACGTATTAACATCATTCACGATATAATTATTAATCTGGTACATAAAGGTTTAGGAAAGGCAATATCTAAATGAGAACGAAGTTAATAGGTAAATTTGATCTATATAGATGGAAATTTAAGTTCAAATGTCCAACAATTTGTGCAATTGAAGAGTAGAGGTATTCTTTTTAATTTACATATATGGTGATCACAGTTCTTCAACCCTGAAGAATAATGC
>QLNU02015359.1:20663183-20686515 GCA_006491805.2 Dysdera silvatica | reverse complement strand
GAAATACAGCTTCATGCATAATGAGGTCTTGCTAGGGCTGGGAACAAATGGGTTGTTTCAAGAAATCTGATACATGTGGTCACAGGGAGCAAGTTTGTAAGTATAAAATCGCAATCTTTCAGGGCAATACTTTCTTACCTTTGAACTTTTCTTGCATATACAGTTTTTAAAAACATAAATTTGGTTGACATCAATGTGACTCAAAGCAGGAGACTTGAGAGATGAAGGACTTGAGAGTTCAAAGCAGAAGAAGACTTGGGAGATCACAGTGCTCTGAATTCATTTTTGCGTTTTTCGACGTAAAACTCATTCAATGTATTAACAGATATATATATATATATATATATATATATATATATATATATATATATATATATATATATATATATATATATATATATATTTAAAGCATATGCGGTACCAGTGCTCACCTACTCCTTCGGGATCATCAAATGGTCCAACACTGAACTAGAACAACTCCAGCGGAAAATGAGAACCATCCAGAGAAGAGCCGGACAACTACACCCTGCAACGGCAATTGAACGGCAAACACTACCCCGGGAAGAAGGAGGACGCGGACAAGCGGACCTCAAAGACTTACATGACAAGCAGATCCAGAGCATGAGGCAATACTTCCAGTTGAAGAGTCCCCGATCGCCACTCATCCAAGCCATAATACAAGCAGATGCAAATTACACGCCACTAAACCTGTGTAGTACCGAAGAGCGTGTCCTCGAAACAGCCAACGAACAGAAACTGAGAACTTGGGCCGGAAAACCATTACATGGCAGGCACTACAATGACCTGCAACAACCACACGTTGACAAAAAGGCATCAAATTCTTGGCTGGCCAAAGGCACTCTCCAGCCAGAGACAGAAGGATTCATGCTAGCCATCCAAGACCAAGTGATCGCAACAAGGAACAATCAGAAATTCATCCAGAGAAAAGACATAGAAAGCGACAAATGCAGACACTGTCATGCGGCATCGGAGACAATCCAACACGTGATGGCAGGATGCAAGATCCTTGCGCAGTCAGACTACAAACATAGACACGATCAAGTAGCGAAAATAGTCCACCAGAAATTGGCAGCGAATGCTGGCTTTCTGACAGAAAAATGCCCGTACTACAAATATGAGCCAGAGACCGTGCATGAGAACGAAACACACAAGCTTTACTGGGATAGAGCAATCATAACAGACAAGACAGTCCCACATAACCGTCCTGACATAACCCTCGTCGATAAATCGAATAAGACCACGTACTTAATCGACATAGCAGTACCCAACACCAATAACATACAGACAACCTACACAACGAAAATCACCAAGTACCAAGATCTCAGACATGAAGTACGAGATATATGGGGTATGGAAAAGATCCTCATCATCCCGTTAGTCATCTCAGCAACAGGGATAGTACCAAAAACGCTTGCGACGAATTTGGAGATACTCAACATTGACCCAAACACCTACATTGAAATACAAAAAGCCACAATCCTAAACACGTGTCACATTGTCAGGAAGTTTCTAGACATGGCACATTAAGAAGTGATGTAAAAAGAGGCTTGGGAACATGGCGCTCTGCCCGTCCCAAAGCCTGTTTCCGCCAAGAATGGGCGAGGAAAACTTTTATATATATAAAAGTTTTCTCGCCCATTCTTGGTTTCTAGCAAACACCTACTGGTTAGTGGTTTGCGCTTATACCACTGGGTTATTCGACACATTACGACACACATATATATATATATGTGTGTGTGTGTATAGACATTGGAAGAACTACCAAAAAGGTATTTATTATTTAATTTTGTTGCCATGCAAGTACCCCCAGTTTTATAAGTTAAGTCAGAAAGTTTGTTCGGCAAAGTATACGCTTTTATTATCGTTGTTGATTAGGTGAAAGATGTACGAAAGAACGCTAGGTTACAATAAATAAAATTACGTTTATTACAATACACAATTTAACAATAGAGGAATAAAATAAGTGTCATTAGATCCTTAATGGCAATCTCGTATTTCACTACTGGTAATATATCAAAAACGCTCATACGTTTTTAAATTTGTCAGTATATTTATTATATTATTGGAATAAACGAATTTAAACTCCTTTTGTTCAAAATTGTTGCCAAATTGTAAACGCGACTACTCACATTTATTTCGTAGTTTCATTAGTCCCTGAAGACGTATAGCATCGAAATGGGATTTCCACTAGAGGGAAGATGAAGATTTCTATTGCATTCTTTGGTCGTCGCCTTTCCTTCTTTTCTTAAGCTTATTGTCGACTTAGAAGATTAAGTCCCTAGAGCTAATTGGATGTGATTTTTAGGCGAAAAAATAACTTAATGCTTCTTACTTTCACGTTAAATTCATGACTTAACCTTCTATCTGGATTGAATGGAATTTAGCACAGAGATTTAGGTCAGAATGTGTCGCTGAAACCCTCTTTATCATGTTTTCATTAAATTGTTTTTAATCATGGACGGGAATGGAGATTTTATGGATCTTCAAATACCTACCTCTTTTCCTTAACTACATAATTCGAGGTCGGAGGGCACGGTGGGTTTCAATTTGGTAAAAAAAATCATTTTCGTATACTACTTGTTTTTTAATGAGTTATCATGTACTAGTTTAAGAAATCATGGGTAATAAAATTTTACGTGGATTTTTGCTAAATAAATCTGTGTTAACTGATGATATAAACGAGAATATTATTTACAGTGAAATGAGGCTTCAGTGTTCTTTGCCAATATTTATTCATTCACTGTACATAAACTAACATTTCTAAAATCTAAGTTAAAATTATAGAAGATCCACTTAATTAAATATTCATTGGCCATATGCGTAATGAAATATGGAAATTATATTTATATTAATAATATTTCTAAAGACAGCGTGGTTTTTTCTACAGACATGTAGGGGTGTTATTTGTTTCCCCTTCACACACGTGAAAACAGAATTAGACTGAAAGATCAATTGCTTCGTTTATGCGGAGACGAACATAAAATCGCGGAATTATATCGTACGAAACTTATACAGCGGCTTTCCAGTTAATCACAAACTTATACACAGCGCCTACTCGGGTGCTCCTTTCAGAATCAAAGCCAAGATTGTGCTTCTCTCAGATTCATTTCGTGAAGGTCTGTTCTAATACAAATATAAACATTCAAAGGGGATAGGGAAACAGAGCAATCTTATGAGGCCAAATTTCCCCTAGCAAACGTAGTTATAACTTTTGCAAAGTTATAGTTGCAATTTTTTAAGATATTTTTATTAAAGCATCATCAAGAGCGTTTTCCGATTTGGTGGTTGACGACAAATATGGACCATATTTTCCTGTCTCTATTGGCATGGATAATGTCTTCCGTGCTTAGTCTATTCCGAACCTGTAAGTCATCCATCCATCCTCTTTTTCTACCTCTAAGTTTCTTCCCATACCGTTTCCCTTCCAGTGCCAATTGGGGCAGTTTGCATTTTACTCTACTCACTATATATCCGCAATATGCCAACTTTCTTCTCAGAATTTGTCATGATAATTCTTTTTGTATTGGATCTGTTCAGGATTTCCTGGTTTGTCATTTTCATTAAGACATAGTTATCATTTGTATTAAGGCATAGTAATTATTTTTATTAAGACATAGTTATCATTTTTATTAAGACATAGTAATCATTTTTATTAACACATAGTTATAATTTTTATTAAAACATAGTAAACATTTTTATTAAGACATAGTTATCATTTTTATTAATGCATAATTATCATTAAAGATATCATATTTATGAAGGCAGTGTATATTTTTTAAAACCATCCTCTTCACTTTTATAAAACAGCGCGATAAGGGCTGTTTGCCTTCGCCCAAGTGCAGATCAATATCTCTCCTCTATTATTAATTTAATTTTTTAAGATACTTATATACGTAGTGCTCAGTATTATATCTATATATGCATGGCTTTTTAAACAGTTGTCACAAAAGGGAATTTTTTTCCATGGAAAATCGCATGTGCGGTCTTTGTTTGGCGCAGAACGACACTTGCTGCATTTGCATCATTAAAAATACAAACAACCTAATTTCATGAAATAAAACAAAAGTCCTCAATATTGTTCTTTCTCCAAAAGCAAAAAAAAATTTAATTTAATAAACTCTCTGCTGTCACCCCAGAATTCGGACGGCAAGGTGCGAAAACACCTTTTACTCCCTCGCCAGCAATGGCTTTCGTCGTGGTCATCATTATAGAAAAGTTGCGAACATTTATTAAAGGCATTGTGATCATTCGTAATATTACATACGCATATTACAATGCGTATGTAATATTACATACGCATTGTTCAAGATAGACTTACGTGGAAAGCATGCGGAAGAACCTTGATCTAGCAATGGATAGGTATTTGTTGAATATAATGGTAATGAGATGTCAAAATTAATTTAATAATTGCAGTCTTTAGTATGATGATATACAATGAAACTCAGATACAACGACGTTCAGGGAATTACCGAAATTTCGGTTCTATAGTTTATAAATAATTGTATGCAAATAATTCGAGAGGGCACTTAGGAACTTTGCCTAAAGATCGGCGTGATGCTATAACCGAATTCGACTGTGTATATAATTGCTGCTTACAGGGATATATATAGATACTATTTAAGTATAAAACGAATTAGATGAACAGTTAGACAGACAAATTCATCAATTAATTTGTGTATGTAATGAGTTTCGTTTAGAGAGGGAACTTCCAATGTGTTAATAATTATACTTTTTTTACCACCTACTCTGAAAAATAAATCTCTAGAACTACGTTACGAAACCAGCCGTCGCAAAGTCAGCTATCGGTTTCAAAAACTCTTAGACTTTTCATCAGATATCTCCCCAAAGATTAAAAGAAACGATAAAAGACATAAAAAATAATTTCCTAAAAAAAGTATAATTACCAAGAAACTTACGAAGACCAAAGCCTTTACTTTAAACTTATTTCATGGAAATAATCGTATCTTGTTTCTTGTCTTTGAAAAAATAAGTTCCTTGTGTTCATTCCAATGGCTTTCTCTATATATCCATTTTCGCACCTTAAATTGGAACTAACTATTGATTTAGAGGCACGCAAATTTTATAGAATATTTAGCATGTATATATTTAATAAAACTTTATATAATAGGGATTTGAAAGTTATATGTTATTTAGACATGGATCGTTACGTTGAATTATTAAAAAAAATCGATATTTTTTATCAATAATATTTATTTAAGGTTTCTGTCAGGTATGCAAATACCTTTAATTGTTATTTAACTAACTGAACTATTTTTTTACCTAAAGGGACAAAAAATTCTAGTTTTAATTTAAAATAATTACAGAGTTTGGATTTTGTAACAGCTGAAATTTCCAGAATTTTGGCTTATACGGAGTCCACTATAATTTAGGTATGCTATAAGTTTCTTGTGTGAAACTATGATACTGATGCGTCGTTTAGAACCTCCACAAATTGAAAAGATATATCATGCACAAAGTACCCTTCCCCAGAACAATGTAATATGTTAGCAGCAATGATGTTACTTGTACTGCGCCCTTACTTTTAAAAATGCTAAGTGAATTCGGATATGCGATGAAATTAGTCTCCTACCACAGTGGCACCTGCTTTTGGTAAACGACTTATGTCTTTTGCCAATCAGTTCGATCATCAGTTCCGAATTATGGCGTCAGTATGTGTTCTATTTTTTGTAAATCTAGCACCGCTTGGGCCATATTATTTGCTTGAATTTATGCTTTCTAGATTCGCCAAGTATTATGCAACTCCTATTATGATTAATCATTTGTACCCTTCTCATCTCAGATCAAAATTCCATGTATGTCAAGACTTTTTCACATTATGGTACTATACCCGAAAAGACATATTTACATAAATCATCTACACTTAATCCTTAAAGGCAAGTATGCTGTTACAATATATTTTCTTGTGCCACCTACTAAATGGTACGATATAAAAGTTATGCCCTTTTATAGCAGACATATTATAAACACTAATAATGAAACATCAAAACTAATCGATCTCATAAGACACATCTTAGATATCAAACTGAAATGCGTTCTGAAAAGGGTTAAATTCATAAATTTTATCACACTTTTGTATCTCATTTTTCTCATAAGGCCCAAAAAATTTCATAGATAAGTATGTGTTGCTTTTTAGTACGAAAAAATATTGTTCACCGAATTAATGAAATATGTTTTACGTCTCAAATTTTAAAGTAAAAAACATAACAAAAATTTAATCAGATTGAGGTGTGGATAGACAGAGAAATATAATTTATGCTTCAGCCCTATGTAATTTCTCCTCGGCTCTTGAAGAGAGTATCATAGCGAGCTGAGACTTCACGTTCTCTTCCAATTATAATCCAAAGTTAAAAATAGAATCATTAATAGGTTTATCCTTTCGTGTCTGTATCTCATACTGTTCACGATGTGTATCTCAATACATACGTGGTGCTCAATATGTATCTCAATACATACGTGGTACTCAATATGTATCTCAATACATACGTGGTACTTAATATGTATCTCAATACATACGTGGTACTCAATATGTATCTCAATACATACGTGGTACTCAATATGTATCTCAATACATACGTGGTACTCAATATGTATCTCAATACATACGTGGTACTCAATATGTATCTCAACTTGGATTAACACCAAGGGCGGATCCAGGATATTATTACGGGGGGCAGTTTCGGGACTCTCACCCGGGAAAATTTTTTGTTTTGGATTGCTGAGCAGTTTAATTAAATATTATATTATTAGCCTTCCTTTATACTCACCAAAATATTAATTTACGACGATGAATTAAATATTTCTTCTTTATATTGGTATGTTCTTTAATTAAACTATATGGTTTAGGGCAGACTATAGTCGAGTATGACAGACAGATAACCTAGTAAAGGAGACATACGCAATAACGAAAACGATAATTTACAATGTAATTAATAGAACAAGTTTAAATTTAATCTACGAAACACAACTTTGTAAGTATTTTACTTTTTTATAAAAAGCACAACTTTTAAAAAAATTATAGTGCACAATCAAGCTATATTGGTTAATCTGAAAGCGTGTCAGTCACTTTACGTCAATATGTATCTGCGGGTATGCGTTAAAATCTCTTCTGTCATCCGCGTTCGAAGCCAAGTTTGACGGCGCTTCGAGGATAAAAAACTACGTTCTACTGAAGCAAGACTTACTGAAAACGTAACTTGCAGATTCGAGGAAAAACGTCTGGATCGTATTTTTCCAAGACTTGGAGACGTTGGACGCATGTGTAAGACTTTTGTTCATTACATTTGTAACAAACAACACATAAAATATCCTTCATCTTTTTTTCATATTTGACCCTGACGTGGGTGACGATCGCCCCTTCCGCCTGTCGCTGGATTCGCCCTTGGTTAACACATTGCTTAATTATTGGTAATCACAAAATATCAACTAAATATAATCATATTAAAAAAAGCACAATTCCTCTCAAAAAAAACCAAAAAAAAAACCAGTGATGCTGACTAAATATTAAAATAACGAAGTAGTAATACCTTTTCTTAATGAAGAAAAAACTCCACATACGGGAACAAAATATTATTAGCCACAAATTCCATATTTTATAAAGCTGTTAACCATAAATGGACTAAATGAAATAATATACCAATAATATCATAAAAGAACAAGAAAACCTTAGAAAAGTTATCAAAAGAGTCTTTTCTCCTGGGTAAAAATTATATGATTGTTATGAAGTGAACCAATGACCTCATGGAAGTACCAGGATCATGATTTATGAGGTATTTAATATCTTGAATACTAAGCATTAATGTCGGTAAATATGGACGAAATAGCGATTATAGCAGAGAAAATGCTATCTGTTCTGCGAGAAAGGAACTAATATCGGTTCCGAGCTGAAAGTCCACAAATGAGAAAATCAGAGTTTCTGAGTTAATGAAAAAATAGTTGCAAAGCTAGTACAATTTATGTATGTTTTTTAAATGACAATTATATAAAATATAGTTTCTAGACGAGATGCACTAAAATTTTATAGCTATCAGTTTTAATGTTTCACAGTTTGATTGCATATGTACTTAATTTTTATCTTATTTTTTTTTTTGGTTTGCTGTGGAACTGGAACGCAGATAGCAAAAATCGTCTTTGGGACGTTCTAGACATCTTCAGGACGTCCCTAGGACTGTCTTTGCTATCCGGGAAATGGTCGAAAAAATTGGAAAAGTTATATACGAAGGAAATAGTATATGGATAAAATTTAATGCAACTTTTAGGTTTGCTGACTAAATTTTCCGGTCATTTTCTTCTATTTTCTTGGATTTACTTTTTTTACTTTACAGAAAATATTAGACGTTGATGTCAAAAAGATAAAAAATTTGCCATTTCATTCGAAATTGAATGCGATATTTTGGAAATTCGACGCATTTTCAGATTCTTGAAACCTGCATTGAAACGGAAAAGCATTCTACCCTCAATTTATTTTGACAAAATCATCTTTGTGACATACTTCGAACAAAAGTTTGAGGCACTTTTACGTATTATTTCATTTTTTCATAGTTCTAAAAACAAAACATTTACTTGCTTAAACTAAATGATTCCGTCTCGTATGAAATTTTGTAAAATTTCTAATGACATGGAAGATTGGAAATTCTATCAAATACATTGGATAGAAGGTTTTTTACGTATCTCCTGTGATCAAAATCTTTTTTTTAAGACATTAGACCAAGATAAAACCTTCTATGTTTTTTTTATGTAGCAGAGAAATGCAAGCCAAGTTTTCTTGAATTCTATCTGATTTCTGATCAAAAATTTCTTTTTCCAGTGTACCGAAAAAAAAAATATATATACTGATAAATATATACAGAACAATAGGGATTATTATTGGCAATTTACTACAACGTTATTGTTTGAATTAAAAGTTTGCAAGAAAAGTTCGTACACTGAAGTGCCAGAAAAACCGGTACAGGCGTGCGTATGCAAATAACGGAGCTTTGCAACCAATCAGCGTAACGCGATGCTGTCGGCAGCGCCTATATAAGACAAGAGATGTCTGGCAAAGCTGTTAGATCGGTTCTTGCCGCTACAATGACAGGCTATCAAGATTTAAGTGATTTTGAACGTGGCGTTATAGTCGGCACAAGAGAGATGGGACATAGCATCTCCGAGATAGCGACAAAATTTGGATTTTCGCGTACGACCATTTCACGGGTATACCGTGAATATCAGGAATCCGGTAAAACATCAAATCTCCGACAGCGGTGCGGCCGGAAAAAGACCTTGAAAGAACGGGACCTTCGACGACTGACGAGAATCGTTAAACGAGATAGACGTGCAACACTTCCTCAAATTGCCGCGGATTTCAATGCTGGGGCATCAACAAGTGTCAGCGTGCGAACTGTTCAACGAACCATCATTGATATGGGCTTTCGGAGCCGAAGGTCCACTCGTGTACCATTGTTGACTGCACGGCACAAAGCTTTACGCCTCGTCTGGGCATGCCAACACCGCCATTGGACTGTTGATGACTGGAAACACGTTGCCTGGTCTGACGAGTCTCGTTTCCAATTGCATCAGGCGGATGGACGTGTACGGGTATGGAGACAACCTCATGAATCCATGGACCCTACATGTCAACAGGGGACTGTTCAAGCTGGTGGAGCTTCTGTGATGGTATGGGGCGTGTGCAGTTGGCGTGATATGGGACCCCTGATACGTCTAGAGACAACTCTGACAGGTGACAGGTACGTAAGCATCATGTCCGATCACCTACACCCATTCATGTCCATTGTGCATTCCGACGGACTTGGACAATTTCAGCATGATAATGCGACACCCCACACATCGAGAGTTGCTACCGAGTGGCTCCAGGAACACTCTTCTGACTTTAGACACTTCCATTGGCCACCTAAATCGCCAGACATGAACATTATCGAGCATATCTGGGATGCCTTGCAACGTGCTGTTCAGAAGAGATCTCCGCCATCTTGCACTCCTATGGATTTGTGGACTGCCCTGCAGGATTCCTGGTGTGAATTGTCTCCAGGATACCTTCAGACATTAGTCGAGTCCATGCCACGTCGTGTTGCGGCACTTTGGCATGCGCACGGAGGGGGGCTGCACGATATTAGGTAGGTGTGCCAATTTTTCTGGCACTTCAGAGTAAATATGTATATTCGTGTCCGTGATTTGAGTACCATGAAAAGTGTCGAAAAGAAACGAAACATTATACGCATATTCAAGAAGATAATGCAACATGAAAAATCTGGGATAAAATAAAATATATCAAAATTAAGAAAGGATACAAAAAATTATGTGAAACGATAATTTGCGTAGGAAAAGTTATTCATCTCTGGCATATATATGATCGCTATCTTTTCGCCTTCTTTTATTATCGCCTCTTTTTACTACGTAAGTCTCATCTTAATAAATGATCATCTTAATAAATAATCATCTTAAAAAATGATTGAGAAAACAAGTTAACGCAGTTTAAATGCTGTAATTAAAAGTTTCTGTTTCAATAACCCTAGTCTATTTTCTTCAAAACGGCAACTGGTTTAACAGGATAGTGTAATCACATCATGTAGCAAATATAGGCCTATGACGTTCAACAGAATACGGCTTGAGAGTTATTTACAAGCAACGCAATATTTCGCTACTACAATCGTTTTGTAAGCAATGCCAGATTTCATGAATATAATTAAAAAAAATTAACATATAACGTGAAACTAAACGCTGAAATAAGGGAAAAAATATACATCGTTCCTTGGAAAGTCCAAATGCGGCCAATAACTTTTGAACCAAGACAGATATTGCAACCAAAGTTAGGTATTATAGAGTAAAATGACTATGCACTAACAGATGAGATATACAGCAGTTCACTTGATGATAAATTGAGGAAGTTAAAAATTTTATTTCGAAAAATAATAAAGCTAGGTAAATATTTTCTATTAGGAAATTGTAGGGCATTCTTCAGTTAGTAGGAAAAGATATACAGTTTACGTGAAGCATATACACGTACTGCCACAAAGTGAGGAATTCCGGAAGTTTCAATGCATCACTTTAAGTTAATGCTTTATAGCGCTTTAGAGGTTGAGTTGAAGTTCTTATGATAAAGAAACCATTGTGTCTCTCTCGCTTATAAGAACTTGAACTCAACTTTTAAAACACAACATTAACTGAACACATAATGGCATTAACTGAAAGTGATGCACTAAAACTTCTGAAACACCTCCTCACTTTGTGGCAGTACGTGTAAATACTGCATCTGAGTTTTATATCTTTTTTACTAACTGAAGGACGCTCTACAACTTTCTAATTGAAAATATTTCGCTATCTTTATTATTTTTCGAGAAAAAAAAATTTTTAACTTCCTCAATTCGCCACCAGGGGCGCTGCTGTTCATCTCATCTGATAGTGCATAGTCATTTTACTAACTAATATCTAACTTTCTTTGCAATATCTGTCTTGGTTCAAAAGTTATTGGCCACATTCTGACTTTCTTAGGAACCCTGTATAATAGATGGCAAATTGAGGGTCACAGAGAAACCGACTTTCATTATTGCATATGGTTTTGATTGACATCAGCAATAGTTTTTCCAATATTGCCAATTTACCATTCTAAATAAAGCGATACAATGGAAGAGAGGAAAGAAACGTTTAATGGGGGGAGGGAGTCAGTTTGAAGATTAATAAACGTAAGAACTTTTTAGTTATTTCGGCTGTTGGTTACGAAGTTGGTGTCGCTGGGTTAGTTGAGAAAACAATCCCCGCTGCTCAATCTGACCTATTCTCAACTTCAAGAAGGTAGTCTTTAATTCCTTCTGTTGATTAAGAAGCCAACGATACCTGTTCTTCCAGTTTCCGTTCCTCTATAATAAAACAAATGTCTGCTGTTAATTTCTACTGACTCTTCATATTTTCATTTAACTGCACCTAGTCCTATAATGTCCCATTTGATCTTTTCAAGTAGTTCTTCCAATTACGAAGTCTCGTTTCAGAAGCAAGGGATCGTTCATTGTACGTTGCCAAGGTCAATAACAAATGGCAGCCTGGGTCATTCCAGTTACTCTTAACACCCCCTGATTTCATGCCACGCTGACCACTGCCTTGATATGCATCATTTCAACACCTGGAGACTAGGGGTTATGGTTTTTAATGTGTTAGCATAGTGGAGGAAATAGCCATATCACCTCGCAGGCTAGACATGTTGGTGAATTAACCCTCCATTTCCGCCTTTCTATTCGTGCAGGAAATATTAATTCCTTTCATCAATATAAAGTCTGTCCCGCATCACTTGAAGGCTGGGTAGGACACCAGGTTACAGGCCCCACCGGTTCCACGCATCGTAACGTAAGCTCAGTGTTTTGGTCTCCTTCGAATTAGATACTAGCAACTTTTTTGCAGGCCAATTTGTACATACATATACTTACTTTTAAATACACTTTTAAATACACGGGATCACATGTTGCTTAATGAGTATTGCAAACCAACAAAGAGAATGATCAGAAACTATATGAAGACTAAAAATAGAGTAATGTACACGGGTGCAAAAACCCTATTAAAGAGGCCATTGGCATCGCGAGCAACATGCTGGATGTCTCTGTTTGCAGTCCTGTATGTGTAGAAAATGGACTGCCAGTCACTGGTACCCAACAGTTTAGTTATAAAGGGAAATCGATATGAATTTGAAAGTCATGTAATTGAATAAACGGATTTTTGATAAATGGAAAATCTGTTTAAAACAGATTACGAACCAGGGTCGTGGAAGTGTGAAAAAGTAAATAAACCACGAGAAAATGCTTCCAAATATTCATCGATACAGTTACCTTAGATTTAATAAACATGGTTGGTAGTCTGCCAACTTAACACCGATTTCCTAAAAAGTTGGAAAAGACTCAGATATCAAATATCTAAATTTAAAATGCGTTTAAATTTGCTCAACATTACACTAACTACGTTGATTAATATGTTATTTTTTAAAAAGGTATAGAACGGCTGTTAAATTCAGCAGTTAAATTCAAACAGCTGCTAAATTCAACGAGGATAATAGAACCATTTTACAAATTTTAATACAATGCAATAAATCTGTAAAATAATTATATTATTGGAAATTATTTTACTTAAATACGAATTGTAATTGGTAAGGAAGATAGATGACACCAAAGTTGCAAGCATGTCTTCTGTCATATGCCCTTGTTCATAGATTGCAATTTTATTTTTGGATATTTTAATACCGAGAAAAATTTGTCAGGTTTACTGTTTTTTTTATAATTTTAAGGCTCCAGGATAAATTTTCTGATACAATTTGTCGAATTTAATATTGTTAAGTACAATAATATCATTTGTGTATCCCATTGCCTTGATACTGAAGTTTCCAATTTTCCTTCCGTGATATTGTAAAAGTGTTAAAGAGCTGGCAAAGTCACATCCCAATGGGAATCCTTTTTATTTGGGTATAATACTTCATGCCATTAAATAGTACATATTTAAAAACACAAAAGTCATATATAATGTTCAACTTTCTTCTTTTATGATATGTCTGAATTCGCGATACAAAAACCTAGTTTTTTATACATTTTGATGAAACGTCAATAAAAAGGTTCTCGAAGTCGAAAGATTCAGTGCTGCTAATATAATTATTATTTTCGTAAAAACAGATAATAACTATCAAATTAATTTCAATAATGAAGGAATTTATATTGTTTTTCTCAATAGTCATAAGTATTTTCTTTAGAACTTTTGGTAATTTTTTTGAAATTTTGTTACAATATGATGAGGTACCACTGATGATAAATCTCAATTTTCATCAATTTATCGTTAATCAATCTCAATTTACATTTAAAACATCTCAATTTATAATAAAAAATCTCAATTTATCACCAATTAATCATTGATGATAAGAGTCAGCAGGATTTTTATGGAATTTGACGTTAATTAGAATACATTTAAATTTTAAAATTTTAGGCTGTAAATTCACCTAACCTTTTTTTTTTTAAAATTGTACAAATTTCATTTGGTAATGGTTTCATTTGTAATAATTTCTTAGAGTAATTAATCATTTCTATTAGCAATAATTTTTTTGTAAGAAATTTATACAAATTTCATTTGGTTTAAATCAGTCATGTTCAAACTTTTTGGACAGCTTTTCAAATAGCGGGCCACTTAAACTTCTTTCACACATTGCGGGCCAGTTTGTTTCAGTTATGTTTTTATTTTCAAAGAAATAAAAATAAAAGACTCCTTCTTCGCTCTTCCGGTTATTTGATTGTTCATTTGCGACATGGAAAGGTCAGCATATTTCGTCCCTCAGTTTTTATTTCCGAAAAGAAACCATACTAATTTTAAATAAAAAAAAATTCATTTTTGGTTGGATTTTTGTTTGCCGTTTAGGTGGTTCATGCTAGTATATCTGGCTAAGGATTTTTTTATGCCGAAGAGTTGGTGGGCCGCAACAGCAAAAACCGTGTGTAATTCATGCATATGTGTTGGTGTGTATGTATGACGTGTAATATACGTCAGCGTTGAGCCTATTAATGGAGATATTATTTTAAAATATTTCATACATAATGGTTATCTTGTACATATTATGCTTACAACGGATTCTTGTTTTTCTTGAAAGTAAGAAATAAATGAAGTACACGAGACGTTTTCTCCAAACTAAATGCCTCTCTGAAAGCAAAGTTTAGAAGAAATAGGTATGAGAATTGATTTGTTATAAATCTTACTGAGTAATACAACGATATTTCTCAAAGATCACTTTCCATTTATTTTCTTTTGTGAACAACAGCTGATTGGTGCGAAGAACATATGAAAAGCTGAATCGTTTTACGTCTTCCTTAATCTATCAGACTGAATAATGCATGAAATCGAAGAATATGTGAACGCTGTCAGAGGCCTCTCTTTTTATTTATGGGACAACGGTTGTGATTTTTGGTCAGCGGTATGATACATGGCATTTAATGGAAAAGAGAGATAGAAGTTTTCGTAGCATTAAAATTTATAGTTTGCTTTCTTTTCTCTCACTGATTATTTGACCTAGGCTTTCAAATCTTTTAACTGTATCGCATATTTCTATAGGCCATTCCATCGCTTAATTTTTCTGTAACTTCGTTAGACCACGACGTGATTTCACTATAAAATGATGAATGGGCGCCGATAGCATAAAAATATTGGGGGAGGTAGTATACCAGCTTTTTGTTATTCACAAACCCGAAATGTTTATGTTACCAAAACATATTCATTAGCGAGGTTGTAAAAAATTTTTGCCTCCCCGAAATAATTTCTGATTAAAGCCTTGTTGTTAACCACTCTTTACAGCGATAACAGACACCCACAAGGCAGTGTTTAATTTAAATGTGCTTCTGCTTGATGACATTCACTTTACCATAAAATTAATATTCTAGTTACATTTCTAGTTTCATTTTCACATGCAATGCTCCTTAATAAATTGCGTATTTATTATGCTAATAGTGATGGTGTAGACAGTCCCTTTAATTTATGTCGTTGATAATGGGCGTACTAGGCCAAAAATGTCGTCGAACTTGAAAAATTAAAATAAAGAAACTATAGTTTTAGTTGTAACGTTATTAAAAACGTTCCGTTTGAAAGTTGAAATAATAACACGTCAATGAAAACGCTGCCATGCAGAAAAGAGAGAGCTATATACAAAGCCGACTAGGGAGGCACCAGGTGCTGCAGCCCATTTCAACCATAGCTTGTCCATGAGATATGACAAGTAACAATTTCACAACTGCCCCTAATTTATATTTTTTGGAATCTTTGATTTGGTCATATAAAAACTTATCGACACGTGTTTTGTATGGGTTAAATGGTGAAAAGTTTGGACATTCTGTGGTAGTGGTATTTAGAAAATGAACGAATTCAGAAAGTATCGAATTACAATTTTCTTTTCTGACTTTTTTACAGTCGGATTAATTTGAATGGATTTGTGTCATTGTTTATAACAATTGCTGCTTTCTGAAAATATCAATACAGAACATACTTCTCTGTACACATTTGTACACAATTTTGTTTTGGATTGGCGATTTTTCAACAAGATTTTTAATCATTGTAAAAATAGATGATTGACACTCGTGTTTTAATTCCATCATATATCTTTCCGGGACATTTTTCTTAATGATTAGTTTTTTTTTAACAATTTGTCTCCAATGAATCCGGTACAAATTCTATTTATAGAAGAATAAGTTTTCGTATCCATAAAGTACAAATTTGCTAATATAAATGTTGATTTCAATTCCTTCACATTTTCCGGTTTCATTACAAAAAAGTGTTTAAACGCTTCAAAACAATTGTTTTCAAATCATTTGCTAAAGAAGGTAACATGGGAGAATCGGTTTGATAAACAGCAAGAAATGGCTGTAGTATCTTTTCTACAGCAAAGGAACAGTTCAGTTTTATAGGCAATAGAACATCTTTTAATGCTTCTGAAACAATCAAATATGATTTGTTCTTTGGTTTGGATACCATTTTTTTTCAACAGATAATTTATATCACTTCAATTCTTCAATTATTTCAATTGTCCTTTCCACAGCAGGACAATTCTCAAGCCATCCATGCTTACAAAAACTTAAATGGCAATTTTTCAGACTCTGACAGTTGCAAATAGTCCTCTCTTCTTACTGGCGAATCCTTAAACAACCAATATAGGGATGGGAGAAACTTTCTATATCCCATCCAGTAGCGGCGCAGCTATGTTTGAAACTATTATGTAATGTGTGAAGACAACAGCTTCCCTTCATTAACTAATAAACTTTTATTAAAGCACATTGTAATGAAGAAAATACCTTCCAGTTAACTGATGAGCCATTTATTGACAACTTGGAAAAGTTCAGTTTATTAGTTTCCCTACAAATAGCAGATAATGCGACTTCTGCGATCTAATGTCCCATAAAAATTGAACTGTAATAGCGTGTCCTTACAAAGCCTTCCTTATCATCTCGAAATCGAACGTAAATATCCATCTGTTTCTCTTAAACTACAGTGTTCAGATTTTCATCAAACAGAATGCTATAGCAATCTAGTTCATTAATACATCTAAATAAAGCAGATTTAAAATATGTTGCCAAACCAACGCTTAGGAGGTATGCACCCTTCTCAGCACCACATTTAAATTGCGTTGCAATGGAACTAACAGGAAACATACTTGGAAACAAAGTAGAAATTTCGGTACGAGAATTTACAGAATAATGAATATTCACTGCTTTCATAATCCATTTGATTTTGGTATCTAATACTTCATTGTTGGACACATAACGTAGAACTGCATTCTCTGTGACAGATGAGCAGCTGGAACTTGGTGGACCTGTAACTGGTGGTTTTTCACTTTCAAAAACTGTTTTAGATTAAATTTTCCAGCTTCTAAAAGCGGTACATGCTTTTGCCCTTAAAAACAATTTGTATACATGTACACTGCAAACATCTGCAGTATTATTTAAAATTCCAAAAGAAGAGTGTACTGAAAATTGCGAAAATTATTGTACATAAGAGTGGGGGGGAGGGGGTTTAAAGTACTACTTGAAAACTGTACATGTGCAATTAATGGACGGCCCCTTTTCATCTCAAACATCAAGGAGATAGGCTAAAGCGTAGAGAAGTTTTAAAAGTGAGGAATTTGTAAGAAATTGTTTTTTTTCATTTTTTGTGCACCGTTAATTGTTGCAAATCGGGGCCAGTAAAAGGGCGGAAAGATTCAGAATTTTTTTTAGGGCAGAAAACCTAAGACCCATTTTATTTAGTGTAATTTCTTTTGTGGGGGGGGTTGAGAAGCAGCATAGTAAACCAGTGGTAATGAACCGCAGGTCATTTTACGATATTAAAATTTGCCCCCATAAAGCGAAATAATTTTCCTATTTACAGCGGTCCGGGCCCCCCTTGAGCTGACATTCTTTAAGGAAAAATGAAAAATATGTACGTATTTTGTAAAAAATATATGTATTGTGAGGGACGGCCACACCATCTTTTGGAAAATTGTGAAACGCGCCCCTCCTTGGGAAATGTCTGGGCGCCCTACTGGTGCGAAGTGCGCAATTTGATAATCGACTCAAACTACGTTCGGATGCAAAATTATAAAAGAAAAAATTAGACGTACCTTTTATATGTATCTTTACTGCGGAATCTCCCATTCATGAGACAATGAATATCTTGTTACAAAAATAGCAATTTACTTTATAGCGATCATCATCGTACATTAAAAGCCATTCCTTATATTTGGCGTATTCAATCCACAACTTGTTGAAAACACATTTTCCTCCCAGCATTTTGACGCTACTGCTATTATGGATGATATTTTCTTTGGAAGCTTCCAAACCCGTGACTGCTAGGGGAACACTGGCCGAAACAAGGAGGGGGGGGAAGGAGAAAGAGGATTGGTTGGCCAGTTTGGATGATTGAAACCACGTTCATTATGCTTCAGGCTAAAATAGGTCAAGGTCTCAGCAATCCGAAGGGTCGTGAAAGTTTTACATTTCGTTAATCGCGTTTGCTACCGTGAAGGAAAAAATAAGGAATTTTTTAAGGAGTCCCACGTAATATCAAAGAGTATTAAGAACCTTAATATGTACTTTTGATGTATAATTATTTATTACTTACTAATTATACATGGGTGTCAAATTATTTGTAAGAGAATTATTATATAATAAAATTTTTCTATTAATATACACTCTATAACAAACAAATCGACGCATCAAGGAGGAGTTGTCCGATTTCGATAAAAATTGGTGGATGTGAAGAACATACATAGAAAAAGAAACGATTAAAATTTCAGAACAATTGAATGATTTATTGCAGAGTTTGACCGTTACAAAGGGAGGAAGTCAATAAGGCGTTGGTCCACCTCTGGCCTGGATGCAAGCTGTCACCCGGCGTGGCATAGACTGATAAAGATCCCGGATGGTGTCCTGCGGAATTTCTTGCCAAATTGTCTCCAACTGTCGGGCTAAATCGTCAACATTCCGGGATGGTTGCAATCGCCTTCCCATAGCGTCCCAAATGTGCTCTATGGGAGAGAGATCAGGAGACCTAGCTGGCGAAGGAAGTGTTGGGCAAGCTTGAAGAAAATTCATAGCAACACGTGCCATATACGCCGCCGGTTGTTTTAGACACAAGACTCAATACTGAAACTTTATAATTAGAGGAGTTCAACAGTAAATAGTGTTTGCTACGGATCCTTCTTCGTAAGATAAATCTGCAATTAGGAATAAACGTCGAGTATTACAATCAAAGGTTTTCACCTTATTGTACGACAATCCTTGTTCTCCTACTACTGCTACACCATTGTAAATTTACAGAAACCCAAATGTAAGATAATAGAACATCTTCGATAAAATCCTCCGCTTCAAACTACCATCACTCAGAGGTCTTAGGTAGGCTCCAGACATTGCGGGCCACTGGGCTATTTACTTTTTGGGGGACCCTGGGCCATTCACTTTTGCGGGGCCCTTAATATTTTGGAAAGGGGCCTTACCGGCGAGCTTCGGGGTATAGACTGGACCACCCGAGAAAAGAGGATTCGGGGCCCTCCCCCGAAAATATTTGGAAAATGGACTCTTTAAAATAAGGTTTTTAAGCCATTTGATGGGAGATGGTAAATAGTTTTGTCTTCTTCTGATCCGTTGTTAATAACAATAATCTTAATTTGATAAAAGTATAACAAATGAATTGTAAGAACAATAAATATCATTTTAGCGTTATTGAAATTCGAATAAATTACGTTTACGTTTTATAATGAATAGGGATCTACAATTTAATGACAACCATTTTACAAGTGCGTCGATAATAAAAGGGCCGGCGCCGGACCCTGGGCGGTTGCCCGGTGGCCCATCCCTGAAGCCGCCTCTGTTTGTAGTTTTCCACAGCCCAAGAACTAAATGAAGCCACATGCGCATGGCGCACCACTTGGTTGAACTTAACTAAGAGCATAAAGAAGTTTGGCAATGGGCAAAATACGTTAAAACGTAAGATGTATGTTTTGAAAAATGACGCCAATGTAATTTTTATAACTGTATTTCGAGGAAAAGTACTAACTCTCCTTTGTGTACCTATGTTCTTGATATTTCAGTTCCTGAAAGTCTTAAGCTTCTTGTGTGTTTCGTGACGTTTCCTCTATAAAATAAGCCTTTCATAGAAGGGAAAAATGGTGTTTCATTTTTGTTAAACCAGTTTCCATTGCGCTCAGGATCTTTTTCGATGGAAGTTATATTATTTGGAGAAAATCTCTGGGGAAGTTTGTCCGAAAGAAAAGTAATTTTCCTTACGGTTCTTACTTATTTTGCAATTATTTAGGGAAGATTATTTAGCGATGATAACTTAGACACTTACCCAGATTTCTTTTCCATTTCTTTTCTTAGTTATTCCAAGGAGTCCTTCGAGTCTTTTCTGGATTAACTGGAGTCTGTATAGCTTTAGCTTTCAGATCGCTTATCTGCAACCGACAAATGGAAAGCACATTGATTATATGCCTTTTTCATGATGCAGTGCCAGTTGTCCTATTGAACGAAGATCCCTCCCAATGGCCAAATATATTCTATAGTTAGGTTGTATATTTCATTCCTTTCATTAAACTCGTCATTATTTATTATCCATTTGTACAAATTGAATAAAATTTTAATATGTATAGTCTTACTGGCGAAATACCATTGAGTGTTATCTAAAATAAGTGCTTTATGATTGTTATACGAAATAAATGTGTTGAGAGTTGTATTTTTAATTTTAATGTAGTATAATAATCATATATTTCGTTCATCAACACTAAGCGACTATACAGTGTCCCTAAGAAATGCAGCTAATAACTTTTAAACAAAGATAACTCTTGCAATAGAAGTTAGGTATTGGTATAGTAATGTGACTAAACACTATCAGAGGGATTAATTACAGCTCCGTGGTTGCCGACTGAAGTAGTTAAAAATGTTAGCTCGATAATTAAGATTGGGAAGTATTTTCAATTAGAAAGTTATAGAGTGTCCATTATTTAGTAAGAAAAGTTGCACGGCTCTGTATTTTGATATATATAAAAAAAGTTTTCCTCTAACCGTTCTTGGCGGAAACAGGCTTTAGGACGGGCAGAGCGCCATGTTCCCAAAGCCTCTTTTACATCACTTCTTAATGCCATGTCTAGAAACTTCTGACAATGTGACACGTGTTTAAGTTGTGGCTTTTGTATTTCAGTAATGTAGGTGTTTGAGTCAATGTTGAATACATCCAAATTCGTCCAAGCGTTTTTGGTACTATTCCTGATGCTGAGATAACTAACGGGATGACAAAGATCTTTTCCATACCCCATATATCTTGTACTTCATGTCTGAGGTCTTGGTACTTGGTGATTTTTGTTGTGTAGGTTGCCTGTATGTTATTAATGTTGGGTACTACTTTGTCGATCAGGTACGTGGTTTATCCGATTTATCGACGAGGGTTATGTCAGGACGATTGTGTGGGAATGTCTTGTCTGGTATGATTGCTCTATCCCAGTAAAGCTTGTGTGTTTCGTTTTCAAGCTCGGTCTCTGAATCATGTTTGTAGTATGGGTATTTCTTTATCAGAAAGCCAGCATTCGCTGCCAATTTCTGGTGGACTATTTTTGCCACTTGGTCGTGTTTATGTTTGTAGTCTGACTGCGAGAGGAACTTGCATCCTGCCATCACGTGTTGGATTGTTTCCGATGCTTCATGACAGTGTCTGCATTTGTCACTTTCAATGTCTTTTCTCTGGATGAATTTCTGATTGTTCCTTGTTGCGATCACTATGTCTTGGATTGCTATCATAAATCCTTCTATCTCTGGCTGGAGAGTGAGTTTGGCCAGCTAAGCATTTGATGACTTTTTGTCAACGTGTGATTTTTGTAGGTCATTGTAGTGCCTGCTATGTAATGGTTTTCCGGCCCAAGGTCCTAGTTTCTGTTCGTTGGCTGTTTCGAGGACACGCTCTTCAATTTTGCGGGTTTGAAGTGGCGTGTAATTTGCATCTGCTTGTGTTATGGCTTGGATGAGTGGCGATCGGGGACTCTTCAACTGGAAGTATTGCCTCATGCTCTGGATCTGCTTGTCATGTAAGTCTTTGAGGTCCGCTTGTCCGCGTCCTCCTTCTTCCCGGGGTAGTGTTTGCCGTTCAATTGCCGTTGCAGGGTGTAGTTGTCCGGCTCTTCTCTGGATGGTTCTCATTTTCCGCTGGAGTTGTTCTAGTTCAGTGTTGGACCATTTGATGATCCCGAAGGAGTAGGTGAGCACTGGTACCGCATATGCGTTAATGGCTTGCGTGGTGTTCTTCCCGCTCAGTTTCGTCTTCACAATGCTTCTAAGTCTTTCTTGGAATGCTTGCGTGAGCTGGACTTTGACTTTCTTGTGCTCCTGCTGCCGTTTTTGCATTATCCCTAGGTATTTGTAGGTTTCGCCCTCGTCCAAGGTCTTCAGTAGTCTCCCGTCTTCGAGTTCGATGCCTGGTAAATCTTCTTTGCTATTCTTCTGTATTTTGCACTTATCGAGGCCGAATTCCATTCCTATGTCCTTGGAGAATGTCTCTGTTATACTGATGAGTTGTCGGAGTTGGGTGATTGTTGGCGCGTATAGCTTGATGTCATCTACGTACATGAGGTGGGAGACTTTATGTAGGTTTCTCTTGTCTTTCTTCAGCATGTATCCGTATTTACTTGTGTTCAGCATCCTTGACAAGGGGTTTAACGCCAAGCAGAACCACTGGGGGCTTAGTGCGTCTCCTTGAAAGATTCCGCGGCGGATGGGGATCTCGGCCGTTTCTATTTTACTGTCTGGCGTGTTTAGCTGTAACCGGGTTCTCCATTGTTTCATGCTGCTCTGTAGGAATCGGATGATTGAGGGATGCACTTTGTATATGCTGAGTATTTCAAGGAGCCACGAGTGCGGAACAGAGTCGAAAGCCTTCTTGTAGTCTATGTATGCGGTGTTGAGTTTTCGCTTTTGTTTCCAGCGATATATATATATATATGTACAGGGTGGCCATAATTTAACGTCAGATGTTTAGAACTCAATATCAAATACTCTATTAGGCCAAACTAAAACAAATTCAGTGTATATGATCCTAGGGCCATGGCACTCTTTGATCCCTAAAGATTAATAATAATAATAATAATAATAATAAATATAATAAAAATATTTCAAAATTTTGCCCTTAAGGAGAGCTGGATGTGTGTACCCCAAATGATTAAAGTACTAATTATATGCAAGCAATTAGTACCAATATATAAAGAGCAATTATTATAATTGTTAATTAGAGTGATAACGTCAGTGACTGACGTCTACTTCAGCAGTACACGTTTGTAAAATTT
>QLNU02015359.1:20629141-20643789 GCA_006491805.2 Dysdera silvatica | reverse complement strand
GCCTTTTCATGAGCTGTTTCGTCTTCTCAGATAATTTGCTATTGTGCTTTTTACAGGTTACACCACCAATTTCCCCAGCAGTTTCAACTATTGTCTTAACAATGTTTTCATTTGCTTCTGAGATATCACTTTCATCAATAAGTCCTTCCAGTGCAGAAAAGCGATTTTTTAATTCCAACTTGAATGCCTCGGTATTTACTTTCAGTTTCATTAGATCCACCCTCTTACTTACTTGTTTCCTAATGAGCTTCTGTCGTTCTAATTTAGTATTTAAGTGCACTTTACATCTCACCATTCGATGATCACTTCCAGTATTAAATCTGTTCAGTACACTGCAATCTTCAATAATTGATTTCTTGTTTGCCAGGATATAGTCAATTTCACTAGTTCCCCCATTTGGGTGTTTCCATGTCCATTTTCTTTGCGGTTTCTTCTTAAAAAATGAATTCATGATGCTAAGATTTTCAGCTTCTGCAAATTCGATGAGTTGATCGCCACGTTCATTCCTTTCCCCATATCCGTATTTACCAACCGATGTCTCTCCTTGTTCCTGTTGTCCAATTCTTGCATTGAAATCCCCCATGATGAGCTTGATATGTTGTTTCCCTTTGGTGTGTAACTCTTTGATTTCTTCATAAAATTCTTCAACCTCTTCGTCGGTATGGCTTGATGTTGGTGCATATACCTGTACTATTTGAAGTTGGTATCGCTGGGTTAGTTGAACAACAAGCCTCGCTGCTCGATCTGATGTACTTTCAACTTCCAGAAGACAGTCTTTAATTCTTTTGTTGATTAAGAAGCCAACACCACTTGTTCTTCCAGTTTCCGTTCCTCTATAATAAAACAAATGTCCGCTTTTCAGTTCCACCAACTCTTCACCTTTTCTTCTAACTTCACTGAGTCCTACAATGTCCCATTTGATCTTGTCTAGTTCCTCTTCCAATTCCTGAAGTTTTGCTTCAGAAGCAAGGGATCGTCCATTAAACGTAGCCAAGGTCAATAACAAACGGCAGCCTGGGCCATTCCAGTGATTCTTAGCACCCCCTGCTTTCATGCCACACTGACCGCTGCCTTGATCAGGAGCACTCCAGCACCTGGAGACTAGGGGCCATGGTTTCTGGTGTGTCAACATAATGGAGGAATTAGCCATAATTTCACCACGCTGGCTAGACGGGTTGGTGAATTAGCCCTCCCCTTCCGCCTTTCTATCCGTGTAGCAAATATTAATTTGCCACATAAATAGAAAGCTCAGCCTGCACCACTTGAAGGCGGGGTAGGACACTAGGTTACTGGCCTGGCCGGTTCCACACATCGTCACATACGTTCAGCGTGTGGGTCTCCTTCCAGTTAGATACCAGCAACCCTTTTGCAGGCCATATATATATATATATTGATTGATTGATATATCGTTGATTGATATGCGAAACAAATATTTGATAGATTGAATCGCAGCTTTAAATAAAATTTGATTTTGTAAATATTCTCTCATTGTGTTTAACGATAACATCCTCCGTATTACCCGTTATTGATTTAATTCCCTAACGTTACATATCCTATCTTCCTAAAAAAATATAAATATTCACTAAAATTGAAAATATCGAAGTTTTAATTTTAAAGTACAAATTTTGGATTTTAAAATTCGTATCATGCAGTATACTACACTAAGGAAACTTCCCTCTGTGTCATGCGTCTCACGCAAGCTCTCTATAATTTATTCAAAGAACGGTTTATGGAGTATTCTTCAACATTCGAACGTCCAAAAATTTTGGAGAAAGTCAAAAATATGTAATCCCGTTGGAGAAATCTGGTTGCAAAAATTCAGAAATATGCTTTGAAGAAAAATAAAAGCTAAAAGTATTTCTTTTAAGTAAACACACGGTCGCAAATCGATAGAGGGCGCCACTACTACTCCAGCCATCAGTGATCTATTCCCAACATCCTGTTGAAGTAAAACTCCAGCACTTTAACGCACCCTGCTCACAGTGAAGCCAACATTACGGAATGCTAGTTACAGAAGCCTACCCACTCTCTCACCCATTTTGAGACCAGAGGCAGAGTAACAGGTAGGCGGATCTACTTTGATTTTATTCACTGGATAAACTTCCCTATTTTAATTCTGTATTTTCGTAAAAATTTACAACAAAATGGAATTATTAAAATAAAATGAATAAATTGTAATTACTTGATCATTAGGCATTTCAAAGAAATTGTATAAAACATGTAAAATTCCTTCCGACATGTTTTCTTTGAATATGCCGCAATTTTTGTAAAACTTTGTAAATGATATTCACGTGGTATATGAGTAAATACATTAATATATTATTTCAATATTTTATTTAAAAATACTACAATTCAGCAAACAAAATACATAAATATATTTCCTGCAATATTGTACTCTTTTAATAATGATTTGTTCGGCAAATAGTTCCACTCCCTACATATTAAAATATTATATAATATTTTGCTATATAATTTTATATTTTGACGTATTTGCGAAATTGAAATAACGGAATTATTTCATTCTAGACACTGCTTAAAAATGACAAATAGTAGACAGTCGATATATTTTTTTAAATTAAATTTTCGTCAAATAAAATGTATGAGCCATCGTTAATTTTTAAAATTAGTGAATTGTTTAATTCAGTATTTTCAAATTTCATATTAATAATGCCATTTCAAAACTTCTAATATGAACAATAGACATTTTCATTTCGGTTACTGAATTACTGACTTAATTATCATTTTCTATTTCTTAGTAGCATCATTTAATAAAAATTTCATTTTCTTAAGGAACTGCAATTTATACATTTTTGTTTTAAATTTGCCTTACATATTTTTTCTAATATTTACAATTGCCAGTGTGTTAATTTTCACCCTTGAAATTTGCGAGTAGCTGCGCTTAAACCAATCACCGACGACACAACTCCAACCCACTTTGGCTGCTTCTTCTCGAAATAACTTGCAACAGACAAGTTATGGTCACTTTACTGAGTTTGTGTTTATGACGCCAAGGCATGTACATTTCATCCTGGAAGGAGCAAATGTATTTATAGGGTTTATTTTAAGAGCTATGAAAGCTTGCGCAGGATACTTGAGTAATCAGTTTCCAAATAACTTGTTTACACTTTACTTAAGTTTACACATAAAAGCCATTTTGTTTTTTCTTCATTATTGTATTTTCCTGAGACGTCTATTCGCTTTCAAATATTGTATTTTTCTCTCAGAATATACGTTATCTGTAATTAAATACTCTAAAATGTGAAGCAATTGCCTACAGGAAATAATTTCGGCCCACCGTCTAGTGCCGGATTTACACATAGGACAAGACGGCCAGGGTTTAGAGCCCCCGTGATTTTGGGGAGCAATATTATATAAGTTTAAACGTTTAATTTTATTTATTTACAGATATCCGAAAATTTTTCATCGTTGATGAACCCGGATATTGACGATGATAAACTTTAAAGAAAAAATATGGTCCATTGACTGAATATCCCGAGGACTACAATTTTTGGGGCCTCATTTCATCCTTCCAGCCTAAGTCCCATTAAACCTTTCATCTGATCATCTATCCTCATAGCACTGAGACACACACATGGGCGCCCATATGGGGGAAGAGGGGGGGCTTGAGCCCTCCTCTAGCTGTTCAAACATTTGATTTGCCCGATTCTGTTGTGCGTTTACCTTCAAATGTCTTAAAGTACATTTAAAATAAGGTACTTTTTAGCTCATTACTAATTGTCAAGCAGTATAAATTATTTTTGTAGCATTTTAGTATCTTGTACATTCACTAAAATTTTTGACAGTCTTGAGAAGAAAGTAATAATATTTCTCAGTTCCCCTCCCGCCTAAAATTACTCATATGGACGCCCATGCTAAGACCGAAACCAAAAAGTCCACTGATTTGTATTTAGCTTTGGTTTCTGTCACTTTTATTACTTTGAGACTCCTGTGTCAAAAATGGTTTTGGGTTGAATCGTGCGAAAATTGTGGATATGGCAGAAATATATGCTCAATTCAAAATTTTTGTCATGATTTAAATTTTGGATACAGAGAGTAACTATAGAATGGAGGAAAGGAGGAACGAGTTTCGTCTGAAAATAAACTAATTCACATCAAACTTATCTTCGATAAATTAAAAAAAAATTATCATATTTGGATTGAAGTCTTTAAAAGGATCCAATCTGCTAACAGTAAAAATGAGTCTAAATACATTTCCAACGATTTTGATAAATTCACTCTATAAATAACCTAAGAAATAAATATTATAATTTTAGAATAACTAATTTGACAAAATAATGTTATGAAATTTAACATATTAGTTCAAATTCGAATTTTCAGTCTTCGTAAAACATTTTTTGAAAATCTTATGCTCGTTATAAATTTAATAAAACTGAATTAACTCTATAAAACTGAACGTTAAATTGAACATGTCCAAAGCAGCGTATATTTAGTGTTTTAACTGAACGGCAGTTGCATTTTATTTTAAACCGGATTTTAAATAGGTATACACAGTTAGAATTTGCCATGATTTATATCGCCCAAACGTTATTTTCCTCAATAATGTACCGGCAATTCAAAAACACTAAATGAATATTTCACTGAATTTCCAAATATACGTACCTATTGATTACATTAATTATTAAGTAAACATGCATATTTAGTAAGTGGCGCACCCAGAATATTCCCAAGGGGGCGCAGATGGAGATGGTTCTCTTTTAAGCGCGGATTCAAGGAGGGGGGGCATGGGGAAATTGCCCCCCCTCGAGCTGGAATTATATCATGGAAAATAATATGAAAAGTACGGGACACTTGGCTAAAAGTGGGAATAGGGAACAAACCACAGCCCCCCTCCCCCGCTGAAAAATTTCGGGATCCGCCCTTGTCCTTTTGTGTGCATTTATCATTATTAAATTACTAATAATTCTACAATGCAAGATACTTAAATTATTAGAAGTAGTACTAGATTATGTTCGTAAAATTTTACAATGGCCAGCCCTTGTCCTCCATAAAAAATTACCGTTTTGATAATAGGTTTAAGAATAACCCTATTCTGCAAAACTTGCTTTTGCTTGCCCTCTGTCTATTACTTCATCCACAGAAGCCTTTTTCTCTTCCACGACCCTTAAAAAATCATCGCCTATGAAAACCGAATCCGTGTGATAAATAAAAGATTCACGTTGGTTGAACTTCTCCGAGGTCTTTCAATTATTAAATCCATTTGAAACAAATTGATCCTTGGCTTGTGTCGATCTTAAATCTACTTCATGGAGTGAAAAGAAAACACAAAATTTTCAATAAGCACTGTCTTCTACCTTTGAGTAAGCTATATACTTATGCTTACTCATCCAAGGTAAGCAGAAATTTCGCCTGTGGTGAGGTTTTCCTTGACTTAATGCAGCACAAGTGATAGTCGTGGGAAGATTTCAATTTGCGTATGGTTCCCAAAGATTTTCAGCATTGTTATCCTACCTTCATCAGTGAGGTTAGATTTCTTCACATACGTAAAAATATCTGCAGTCAGAATTTCCACTTCAACTGTGTTTGATATTATGTTTTGCTCTACCTTTACCTCTTACAAAGTTGTTTGAAGACAGTCGCGGGCCACTGCTGTTGCTTTTCTCAAGAGCAGTCTCATCAGTGTTAATAGAGTTTATGGAATATCGTTGGGATCGTCAGCATTTTCAATCTTACATTAAAAGAAGAAATGACCAGTGTCTCTTTGCGTAATAGTTTTTTGCTTTTTTAATCCAAGGGGGGGGGCAGGGCCTCCTCGACCCCCTACGTGGGTACGCCACTGTATTTAGTGAAAATATAAATAGATTTTACCAGCTTAGGGTATTTTTCACTTTAACAAGCAATTTGTGTAATCGAGTTTTTTCATAAAATAATTAATTTATATGAACAATTGTGATAATTTTATACAATGTGTATTCATTTATACGATTTTAAAGGGACTTACTCAAAACAATATTTAAAAAATGAAAAGACGCAAAATCAAATATATGTGAGATAATGCTTACAGATCTTAGTTAAATGTTGTATAAATGGAAAAGACGTATAATAAAAATCAAGTCAGGGAATAAGAATGATTCAGGATCTTAGCAGAATGTCATACAAATGAAAAAGACGTACAAATATATTTTACGTTTTACACTGCACGTACTAAATTGACGGCTGAAGCTATTTGCATGTTGTTGGAATTCGGTTTGGAGGCCATGTGTTTTAGCTTCAATGGGACCTTCTACAAACAGGGACAGGAGACCGCAATGGGTTCCCCCGTTTCTATTGCTGTAGCTAACCTGTGTAGGGAGTCTTTGGAGATGGACATTTCGGACTGCGACGAGTTTAGTGTTAAGATCTGGAGAAGGTATGTTGATGATACTTTTGTCGTTCTTTCGAAGACAGAGGTGGACAGCTTTCACCGTTTCCTTAATGACTTAAACCCCCATATTCAATTTACCTTAGAGGTAGAACATGAGGGATGTTTGCCATTTTTGGACGTGAGGGTCACCAGAGGAGACGATGGAAGCTTGTCAACCTCTGTGTATCGAAAGCCAATTCATGCGGACCGGTACTTGGATTTCCGCTCACATCATCCAACTTACCACAAAGCTTCTATTGTGGGGTCTCTGACACGTCGGGCCCTCAAACACAACAACAATGTTGAGTTGAAAGATGCTGAGGTATGGAAGGTAAGGAGAGCGCTTGTAGATAATGGCTACCCGAGCAAGTTTATCGCTCGAAGATCTAATAATGGACATAGAGAACTTGTTGAGGAGAGACAGACTAGAGGGACGGTTGTTTTGCCATATGTGGAGAGGACTTCTGAGGAGATTGCGCGTATTCTTAGGAAATCTGACATCAGGACTTACTATAAACCTGCATCGACTTTACGTGACCTGTTGGTGAGAGTGAAAGATCGAGTTCCAATGGATGAATTGACTGGAACAATTTACCAGATACCCTGCAAAGACTGCGAAAAAGTATACACTGGCGAGACGGGAAGAACTGTTTGTACTCGCAAAAAAGAACATCATCGTGCTGTGGAGAAAGGTGAGATGACTAATCTTCTGGCAGAACATGCCTGGGAGAAAGGTCATGTTCCTGATTGGAAAAGTACAAAAGTTCTTCATAAAAATGTAACTTCTCGCTATTGTAGACTTTTTCTGGAGTCTTGGGAGACTTTTCGAATGCGAAGTAAGGCGATGAACATCGCAAAATCGATGCCTGAACCTTACCGCATTTTTGCTAGGAGATGGGGGAAAACCAGTTTCAGACAGGGGGAATTACCGAGTGCGGGACAGTTCTTAGAAAATCCAGACAGGGGGGAAAACCCGAGTGCCGGATAGCTTTGGGGAAAACCAAAGTTGGGGTATAAATACCGAACACCTACACTTCCTTGACACTTTCGCTTGATGAAGGGAACAGTAGTTCTCGAAACGTTGCGAATATTTTTGCAGATGGTAAATATCTTTTACCTTCTTCATTTGTATTTCGTATATTCCGACCAGTGTCAAATTTTACTAGTTAATGTACTTTATGTCAATTTAAATGTAAAGTTTGTCAAAAAATTACGTGATATACATTTAGTAGAAATAATGAATAATAATGGAGGGTTGTGTAATATTCAGTAAATCACATTTATAATAAAAAAATTCATAAGCCACTTATTATATAAATGTGTGTATATTTGTCATTGAAAGAAATTTACGGAAGGATATCTGGTTGCGTTATTTTACAGGTTTACGAAAAACTACCATGTTACTAAATGTAGCGATATTTTATTTTGTTTACAAACGAATTTATTACATTGTAGTCAACGCAATATACCTAAATAACAGAAATCCAGTTTTTTTGGAAAAGTGAGTGGTGTCATGAAAGATAATGTACTTTTCGTCAGTCTAATATTTTTAATTTGAATTAATAACGCCATGGACAATAATTTTGAAAAATATAGATAAGTTGTGGAAAAAAATACATTTGCCAATTTTGTGGTCAATTATAAACAGGAATCTCACCTATCTAGAAAATCTAGATAAACTTGAAGTGGCAGGGAATTTTTAAACGCGTCCCTAAAAGTAAAATGATAATAAATTTTTTGGG
The DNA here is from genome assembly GCA_006491805.2 of Dysdera silvatica. Lineage (NCBI taxonomy): Eukaryota > Metazoa > Arthropoda > Arachnida > Araneae > Dysderidae > Dysdera > Dysdera silvatica. The sequence goes on along the minus strand of QLNU02015359.1, from coordinate 20,635,686 downwards.
CAAACTGGAAAAGTCAGGGAAAATGTTCCTAAGTTCAGTTTGGAACAGCTGAATCTCCCGTGAACATAAAATAGTTCTCCCTAAAACGAAGTTCTTCTGAATTTTCTAGGAAATTTTGCTAGAAAACTCGAAAGTCTTTTCAACATGATTTTGAAACTTGTATACGAGTGTAAAGATTGCCAATACCATCGCTTTTCAGAGTTTACGTAAGACTTTCTTTCAAGACCAAGACAGATCCAAGGTAACAAGGGGGTAGCAATCCCCCGTAAGATAATAAATGTACACTTATTTTACATCTCTGTATTTGTTTCCAAGGTATGCGCCACCCCTGGAAATAATTTTTATATACGGTCTTTGTTTCAGTTTAATCGGTCGTGCTTCTTAGTTTTCAGTTAATCGCTTTTTTTTGCGGTGGCGCAGTGTGGTAACGCGTTCTCCTAGTGCGCCGCTAATCCGGGTTCGACTCCCAGCAGTGCAAAAAGAACGCTTACTCAGAGATCTCATAAAGATCGCACTGCTCACTGTAGTCCGGGGTTTGGTTCCCTAGGCCTTAAGAGGTTCGGATTCCTCGGAAAACAGTAGGTCCCGGCGCAGCATGACCACTGTAGTCTTTGAGCCGTAAAACCAAAAAACAAACATAATGGCTTTTTTTTTACATTAGATATTGCAATGGAGTTACACACCTGTAAATCTTTGGAGGACATTCTTTGTGCATAATTTTCATTTTAGCGTTATCTTTGTGGCAAAGAGGCTTCGCTTTGTTAAACAAGGTAAATTATTTTATTATCCAAACAAGTATTTATTTCCTTACGTTTAGTTACCGTCTCCGCCTCATTTCTGAGCATATTACAAAATACAATCCAAATTAGCCAGATAGTAAATCGGATACGTCTACCCAAATAGAAAAGGGCATCCTCGTGGAAGGAGGTTTTCTTGTCGGAATAGCTATGCCCTAGTGACTAGCAAAGTCGATCTTTTTTGTGAACTCTCTTAGAAATAGTTCATGTAATAATTTTTCAATAGTTCGGGACGCTCTTTAGAACTATTTTTATAGAATAAAACAATCGACCCGTATAAAATATAATATTGCTATTTTTATAATTCATTGAAAAAAGTTGTACATTCATTATATCGTATAATATCAAATTATAAATTGTGTTGAATTTCGCTTTCCATTATATTTTGTAATCGAATTATTTATATGACAGATATACTCTTAACCGATCATATAATAGAGTTGATGTGTGCGGTAGAGCGCATTTTTAGTAAGGTTTTGCAAGCCCAAATTTTTAAGAGCTAAATCAACTATAATGAATTTTATTAAAGAAAAATAAATTTTAATTGGAGCTTAAAATCTAATTTTTATTCCGAATAACATAAAATATTGGTTGTGAATTTTTAAACACATTTTATAATTTAAATTTTAATTGAGGTTTTAAATATATACATATTTAAACAACTTATAGCTGAAAACTCTGAAAATAGAAAGATTTGTTTTTGCTCGAGAATCATATTTCAGAAATATATAAAATCATAAATAGATATACATGATTTTAACAATTTGGGGTATGGGAATGTAGAGTAAACTTCATTGAGGAACTGTGGTCGTATACATTTAAGAATATGAATTATATATACTGAACATAAAAATTAATCAGAAAACGAGAGAAGAGACCTTGGTATATACAAAATAACAACCAAAATACAAAATATTGTTTAATAAAAAACACATTTCAAATTTAAATTAAACAACACATACCGAAATTGAATATTAGTGAAACGCTTTAAAACAAGTGAAAGCATTTAAATTTAAATTACCAATTAAAATACTAGAGCATGGTATTATATAAAATATAATAACATATTGTGACTGAAATTTAAAAATTGAAATTTAAAAAAAAAAATGGAGAGTTTGAAACTCCCTAATCTGCTCTGGTTTTTATTTTCAATTAAAATTATCTTGCTTTCGGGAATGTGTGTTCGCAGGACAAGTTAAACGAACAAGTATACACAATCTTTATAAAAGCGCTTTATATAAATGTGGGTATAAAACCTTCTACGATTCCCACCAAATCAACGGGCCATAAAGTAATGCCAACGGTGGCTTATCCAAGATCAAATCGTAAATTTCTGGTCATTTTGGAGTTATACACGTCGAATTAAAGCTTTTACCTCCGTGTAGCATTCCCTCCTCAATCTAGGCGAAGACTCATCTAAGTATAGAAGGACTTTTATTTAAATTTATATTAAGAAAATTTCGGATTCTTCACTGAAACTTCCCATATGTAAAGTAAGTTCAATTGTTCACAAAAGTCGAGATAGCTACGTACATCTCATTTTGGTGATTAGTTCAATTTGACCCTTTTGTTTATCACGGTTAAGTTGTGACCGAAACAAATTTATATCTTATAAACTGTGAATATTTAATCTCAGTGTATTCTAGGATCAAGCATCCACTGAACTCCTATTAAGGAAATTGTTTGTTGTAGCCAAAGGAATAAGCAGAGTCCCTCGGTAATAGGAATACATATCAAGTCTCTGAGTAAAATAAGTTAGATCAGGTGTAGGGCATCAGCGGCCTTTAGACCAAACTAACACTTTGCAGGAAAATCATTTTATTTGTATTAATATTTTTGAATAGTACTAATTACGTACTAACAAAATTATCATACAAACGAAGAATATTCGATGTTTGTGAGATAAAACATTAGAACGGATAGTTCGTTTAGAAAGCCAATTCCCAGAATAATAATATATGTAAACAAGGCAGGGTATTTGGCTTTAAAAGACAGAATTCTGTTAGCAGAATCCATATGAATTATATCTGCATTCTCTTAAGTTCGTAAATGTTGCTAAACCCAACGAAGGGCCAAGCGCTACCACGATGAGGAAAGTGGATAAGCATTAATGAACTGCAGATTTGATTCAAGGCCCAAAATGAAAGAATGTTTTTAGTGCGATGCACCAGCTTTATGAACGTACGTTTTCAATTTGAATATTCAATGAAATCCCATCTTTTAGAGCAACACCTAAAATTTCACAGAAGTAGAATAAGGGATCAAGATATGATTAATTAGCAAATCAGGCAATACTAGACGATATCGTTTATTGTGAAAGGATAGGCGTTAAGTTTTTGACATATTTACACAATCTGTTTGCAGTAAACAAGTTAGATAATTACAAACTACAACATTGTAAGAATTACACTGCAAAGGAATTTGTTAAATATCAAATATTCTTCATTTTAATGTTAAATTTTGTTAGTACGTAATTAGTCATATTTTTTCTTGACGAAATGTGTTTCCTCATAAAAGTTTTATTTGTGATGACACATCAAATCCACTTTTAAGCGAATTTAAATGCAATGCTTCATCCTTCAACACAGACTTCGTTTGTCCATTAAGTTCTTTAAACTTGAACTTAAATTGTGATTTTTGTAAGAAAACTCGGTAACAATTTTAAGTTAAAAGATCTCAAACTATTAAGTTTTCTATTAATATTACGAATTTTTTAATGCGTGGACCTAGCTATGGGATTTTCGCCAAACTTTATTTCGTGGGCCTCCTTTTCGCCAAATGTCAACCCCACACTTCGCAAGATATATATGGGCCCACGTACGAGTATACTTATGTATTGTTAGATATATATGGATGGTTAAGCAGATAGCAAAAAGCGTAATGCAGAGACGAGTAGGATCCGCAAAGAGCTGAGAAAACTCAGCTTTGCTCTTTAACAAGAACGTTGTTATAACACATTTACTGTTTTTTCGTTCTGTTGAAGCTTCTTTTATCTCTGTTAGGTAGGGTTTTTTGTAACCCCGAGATAATGGCCCTGCTGTTTTCTTTTAGTACTGAAGTGCAAGAAATAGAGTTTTGGTCTTTAAACGTTTTGATAAAAAGGTTAAGCACAATCATATCCTTAGATAAACTCGTTGTTTTTTCAACAATTCCTAAAGCTTAGTTCGTGGCAAACACGCATTTGACACAGCCATCATAACGGATCAATAATTACTCCTTTGTGAGTGATTAGCTTTTTAAGTGAAAAAATTCTAGTATTTATATAAAAGAATAAAACGTTACATTATTTAAGTTTTCAGAATAGTTCGTGGGAGGCCCAGGGTTTCACACCTTTAATTCAATTTTAATTCAACTTTAATTCAAGATTTTCAATCACTTTAATTCAAGAACACCCTTCAATCAAATCTACAAGTTGTATTACTTTAAAAGCTTTACTTCATGTATGTCTCAGATTTCGAAGCTAGCAATTCTGTTCTCTTAAGAAAGCAGTAAATCTTTACGAGAATTTAGCTATATGTAAACTATTTAGCACACTTACTATTTAGGACACTTGTGTGTATTTAGATATCTCCGTTTGATACTTAACATTAGTATCCGTGGTCCATTTAGTTAGTATTTAATTTTTTCGTCCACTTTAATAACTTTTTTTGAAGAAATTTTAGTATACTGTAATTGGCCTAATAATAGGTAAAATATAATACATAGTATGGGAAAGGGCACAGTGTTTTTGAGAAGTTAAATCCTATATTTGAAAAATATTGTTATTAATTTTTCCCTGTGATCAAAAAGGAGCCCGGCGTCGATTGCAGAGCTCCTGGATACTTCTTGCTCAGTTAGCAAAGAACGTCCAAGCGACGTCCTGAAGATATCTAAAATGTCCTCAAGCCGTTCCAAGGTCGATTTTTACGACCTGGGTGCTTAACATTCCTCAGCCTCCGTTCTGCGAAAACTTAAAATGTTTTCACTGCAGACAAATGGCTCAGATTGATATCTGTTGTCCTTGTGCCATAAAAATGCAACCAACTAACTCATTTTCTTTTGAGAGAAGATTTTACAATCAAAAACCTCCCTTTTCATCAAACATCTCCCCTTTTTTGAAATATTGGGTAGGGCCTTGGTTCAGGTACAATATTACTTAAAAATACAATCATTATCTAATCTCACTTGGAAGATTCACTCATGATCCCTTTTAATTTTAAAATCGTATGTACGATCTCGACGTGTTTGGCGCTGAATGACTTTTATCCTTCTTGAGTCATAAAACTATAAACGATCAAACTTTCCTTTGATTTTTTCACAATGATTTATGTTCAGAATTTATATTTTTAGAAAACTTAGCTCATACGTTCACAGCGAAATTAATGAAAGTCAATATATAGTTCAACGATAAAAATAGGAATATTTGCTTGAAGAATCACAACGTTGTGGCAGCCTGAAGTGGAAAATAAGAAAAATAACAAGATGCTGCCAAAAGACATGGAAATGTCAGCGTAACAAAGAAGAAAACAAACAGAATGTCAGATCTGATAATGAGTGAATGATAACGTCAGCTTCAACGTAATCTTATTGTTTCGTATCCGTTGGTAAATATTTATGTCCCATGAGAAATTTGTGCGAAGCTGACTGTTAAAAATCCAATAAGATTTTTTAATTTATTTGTGAAAATTTTTATACGGAAACGTGCTAACTTATTCTAGAAATTATAATGCAGAGTGTAGCTTAATATAGAAAATTGCATTTATTCGGTATATATTTTTTTTTATTCTGATATTAATCGAGCGGATTGGTTATTCACTTTACAATTAAAAGATGTTTTAGAATTTTACCGCAACACAGAGGCTTTTCTATGATTTAGGCGTCTATGTTTAATTTATTTTATCAAATTTTCAGAAAAAAAACCATTCGTTGTAAATTTTACTTTGAAAATATACAAATGTCAAATATTAAATTATAAATGCTGATCATTATTTATAAATTTTGTGAATCTGAATACTTATTTTTTGTAAATGCCTCACTATTAAAATAATAAAAATTAATTTTAAATTAATTAAAAGTAACAACATATTTAAAAATAACTTTTGTTTCCACCAAATAATTCCTTATTCCTAAGCCTATACTATTCAGTTTTATAATTAAAAATTCTCTATATTTATTATTAATTATTCTATACTTTTATAATCAATTGATTCACTTCTTTTATATCAAGTTATTCCCTGTTTTAATCATCAAGTTTCCTCTGCTTTTATAATCAAGTAATTCTCACATTTTATAATTAAGTGATTCTATACTTTAAGCGAGTCACTACTTTTATGATTTAATAAAAAAAGGAGAATACCCTCACACAATGATCAAACGAAAATTCAGAAAATCAAACGCGCGAATGCACCTAAACAACACAAAAAAATTTGTTCCATAACCTTAATCATTAACCTTTTCTAAAATTTTAAAAAATTTTCTATTTTATTCTAATTCTAAAATTTTTCTAAAATTTTTTCTTTTCTATGTTATCTTATAAAATGTTACGAACAACTTACGTCGTCATCTTCAGTCCACTCCGATTATGATATCGTCTCAAGTAGCTCATCTAGAATATCTGTAATTTAAATAGGGAAAACAGAAGAAGTCTTTTGTTTTCCATAATGCTTGACACCAGCGCGATTTTCGTGGGGTAATTGCTTTTTAATGAGTGCTTATACTTTTTCTAAACATTACATTTTTTGCACGTTTAGTTTTTTTTTATATTTTATA
>QLNU02015359.1:20599682-20629041 GCA_006491805.2 Dysdera silvatica | reverse complement strand
TGCGATATAGGCGATCCAAAAATCAAAACTTTAATTTTTCACTCCACCTTAATATAGTATCATCATATTTAATCAATTGATCTATCTATCTATCTAATTGATTCTATCTATCCACTGCTGGATGAAGGTCTCTCCAAATGCTTTCCACACAAGTCTATCCTGAGCAATTCGCTTCCACGTCACCCCAACCTGTTTTCTTATTTCATCCACCCATCTAGTTTGAGGACGTTTTCTAGGTCTTCGGTGGTCTCTTGGAATCCAGTTCAGAATTTCTGTTGTCCATCGTTGATCAGTTCTTCTTGCAATATGCCCAGCCCATCGCCATTTCAGCCCTTTTACTTTAACAATGATGTCCTCTACTCTAGTTTGCTCTCTCACCCAAGTGTTTCTTTTTCGATCTCTCCTAGTTATTCCAAGCATGCACCTCTCCATGCTCCTTTGCGTTGTCTGTAACTTTCGTATTGCTCCAACTGTTAGACTCCATGTCTTTGAGGTATGAGGACTGAAAATGCATCTTTCGCTGGATTATATATATATATATAATGTTTGTTTGTGTGCGTGGATACACACAAGGGCGGAGTGGGCCACCTATCAGTCGGCCACCGAGCAGATGCGCTCTTACGGGCAATAGGATTTGCGCCCTTTGAGAAGACGTAGTCTGCCCCTGGATACACAGGCTTTCAGAAAAATTCTTTGCACTTTCAAAAATATACATAATAGAAAAGTAACAACAGATGCGAACTTACGCTTTGTCAAATTCAACACTGAAAATGTTAAAAGTTGTTAACAAATATTAATACATTTTAGCGCCGAAAGCAATCACGAGTCCTTTTAAAATCTTGCAATTTTCTGCTTGGTCGAGCAGGAATTAATTATCTTTGCAGAACATGCCCGTCTCCGATTTAATTTTGCCATGTGTAAATCTTTGGTCTTAGGGTAACCTTTTCCAGAATATCCCTTTAAAATTGCTCTCCATATCTCATTTCTGTAATCCACGTCACATCTCTGCTAACACCTGTAGTGACTCCATTTTGGAACGATAAGAGTAAGGTAACAGCATCGCTACCAAACCAAAACTTTATATCTTCTTTCATTGCTCAATGATGTAAAGGGTGTGTTCATGTCTATTATCGTACTTTCTTTATAATCTTTTAAAACTTTATACACGCCTTTTTGACACCATGATTACATGAACCTTTAAGAATCACAGTCGTGTAATTTAAATTATGAACATTAAAATAGATTAAAATCCATATTTCCTTATTGATTTTATACCTTCATGGTTTGAAATAAATAACATCTAAGTTTTAACGAGGAATGTCAGTACTTATGTATTTCTCTGAATTTTTTTATGAATATAATACAAAAAATGTACTTCATATAAACAAAATTATATTGAGAGAAGCCTCCGATTCTTTCAATACTTCAAATTGGATGCTTTATATTCCAAACGCGACTGGTTTACTTAACTATTTTCCAAGGTAATTCTGATAACTGAACGGAAATTTTTAGAATTAGCTAAGTAATTAATTAAAGAGGGAACATATGAAAACCCATCATCAAGAATAAATTTGACAAATAAATTACAAGTAATGGAATTAGTTGAGCAAGCAATTCAAGCACGAAAGCATATCATCCCATCTTCAAGTGTAACACTGACACCTGAATGGCAAGTAATGGAATTAGTTAAGCAAGAAATTTCAAGCGTGAAGGCATATCAACCAATCTTCAACAATAATTCTGACAACTGAATGGCAAAAAGTGAAACTATTACAGTGATACGTTCAGACGTGCTAAGGAAGGTAAAATAAAAATAATAAATACACCATAGCTCACACGGAACGAAACGAAGGAAATCAGGAATTATCCCATTACCGAAAGAGACGATGAAATCTCTTTACAGTCCGACAAATCCTGTAAGCTTCCTCGCTGTCGCAATATCCTTTTTTTTATTGAAGCGAGAATCTATTGCAGAAAAGATTTTGATCACTAAACGCATACATAGTAAAGCATTATTTTAGGATTTATTCTCAGCAATTCAGTTTCTTTTTTGTTTCGAATTATTTTATTCCAATTTCCAAACAGTTTCACCGGTAGAAAATCGTCCTTATGCTTTTGTGGGTCATAATCTATTTCTTAACATTTATTCCGAAGTGTGTACTGTTCAAAATGGGTTCTCAAAAATGAGTAGAAAGTACTCAATTTTGAGTACATTCCAGGTTCATAATAGCTCCGAGTAGAAGTGTCTCAATTTTGAAAACTGCAGTACTCATTTCTGAGTAACAACAGGGGATCAATTTTGAGTACGTTTAGTTTCAAATTTTAGACTTTTAAACCTACACGTACTCATGTTTGAACATGTTTAGTTTCAAACTGGGACTATTTTAAACCCACGTGTATTCATTTTTGAGTACACGAGGGATTCAATTTTAAGTATGTTTAATTTCAAATTTGAGACTATTTTAAACCCGTACATACTCATTTTTGAGTGCACGAGGGTTTTAATTTTAAGTATGTTGAGTTTTAAATTACGCACTCATTTCTGAGTGATAATTTTTTCGACATACTCATTAGATATATTTACACACTTTACATGTATCATTACTTATTACCTTTTATACGCAACAACGTATTTATATGTCTAAAAAATCTTTTTTTTCACACCTGACCTTAATAATTAAAAAAACTTTAGAATGTATGGTTAATAAATTGTGTAAGAGACTATATATTTTTAAAATTTTGTGAAATTTAGTTTAGAAGTTTTTGAAAATGTACTTTGATTGAAAAAAATATTTTTTCCATCGAAGTACATTATTTCAAAAATTCTTTTACCGAAGTGCATAAAATTTTATAAATATTTATATTTTAGACTTCCAAAAATTTTACATCTTCTGGAGGTTTTTGAATTATTAATATCAAATACGTGCAACAAATTGTATTTTTTGAACAAACATATTGTGACATGTATATATATATATATAATTTAATAAATAATGGAGATATTATCTTACAGAACATTCTATCCTTCATCGTCCAAGATAACCTTAGTACTACTTCGGGATGTTCACACAGCTATCTGTGTAGGAAATTCATTTTTTTTCATGAATGCTATATTTATTATGTAACTATCTTTAGCATGGAATAATTTGTGAAATATCATATAACGTTTAATACCTGCATGTAGACACAACATTTCGTAAATAGTGCTAAAAAAAAAACTTTACAGAAAAAAAATCTTTAACCCTGATTTGCTAAAAATGATATTGTTAGAGTGAAATCAAGATGAGATAAGTCTTGGCAATATGTATAACTGCACATACCCATGCTATTCTCTCTCGGGTTGGTCAGCAACATTGGTCCGTCAGCCTCAATTGAAAAATGTTTCATTTACTTGTCTTCAATTTCAATGTTTAAAGATTTTTACGAAAACATGAAAGCCCACTGAAAAATGACAGTGGATGATTATATTATATGTCACTACACACATAAACTATGGTTAAACATAACTCATTAGATTACAGTTGTCATACCAAATTCTAATTTTCATCGTCATTTACATCAGAATGAATCAAAAATGATTAAAAATATTTATACAGTTAACATTTATACAAATAACTGACCATTCCCTTTTACATATGAGATTTACAAAGAAAAATATAAGAATAATCTGATGTGATCAAAAATTTTCAGATTAGTATACACTTTCCAATTTTTGACATTGACGAAACATTGAAAAACATTGATGCTGTAGGATGTGATCCTATTGCAAAAACGTAAAAGTACATATACAAATGTTCTGAAAACGTGATGAAACAAATAAAAAATAAATGTTCTCAAAACAAATAACATGCTGAGAATGTTACTTTACGGAAATAAAAAGACGATTCTTTAATTCCAAAATACACGATTGAATCTCCAAGTCAAATTCAATATCATGAAAAATGGTGTTTAAAACATAATAAACATTTCTACAGTATGGTGAAAATTCAAGATTTAGAATATATGTCAGTTTAAAGCACAGGTCAACAGCTTTCAATAATGGATTTGCAATTATGCAATTTTCCTTCATGATGATGAATGTCTGGAATGGATTATACTTTTCTCCAACAGCCAGGACCAATGGCTATGAACGCTCTCCACCAAAAGCCTGTCTCCTCTTATGAACTTATCAATCCCTTGTCCAGTCTGAAAGTAATAAACATTATAAGAACTATTATCATTGACTAATATGGTACGTTAAGTTCACTGCACTTACTGAGCATGGACATTACAAACACTTAAACAGGGTTCAGACCATTAAAAATAATTATAAAAATAACAGGATTGAAATTAGGGATGGAGATATCTCTCCTCATACAAAACATAAATAAAATAGACATGAGTGTAATCTGGGAGGGGCGAGGGAAACATGTGCCCCCTAGTTTTTGAAGAAAAAGAGCAAATCAAATTTACATTGGAATTATAAAAAAATCAAGTTTTCGCCCCCTCCAGTTTCCGACACTGAAAATAAGGGAATTAAAAATGTAAAATAAAGGAATATTTAATAGAAAAAAAAAAAGAAATAAGAATACATACATAGTTCCTTGACATTGGTTCTGGGGCATGTTATATATTATTTTTTTTATTCACCTATGACCTCCATAAGTATTATATTGTTCACAAGTTATAGTTTTCAGTATTCAGTTTTTTCTACACAAGGGCGGATCCAGAGGAGGACACGTGCCCCCCCCCACCCACAGACGAGCTAAGTAAACACTAGAAAAGATCGATATTTTTCAAAGTTATTTTCAAAATTATATATTGTATCCCCTTCTCCCCCAGAATAATTTTCTGGATCGGTACTGCTTCCAATAATAGCTAATAATATTTTAAGATGCCGAAGGGAGTCGACTTCGGGAGCTGAATTTTCGATTATTTTATTAATTTAGTTTAATTTTTTTGTTTTCTATAAAACAAATTGAATCGTTTTAATCAAAAGTGTATTTTGAATTAGAAAACTGAAATTGCAAATTCAATACATTAATTTCTTGGTGCCATATTCTTGGTTTCTCTACTTGCGTCGGTACCCCCGACTTTGGGGGCCCCCACACAACTTACTTATTCCGGCCCTGTCATGAAATAACTTTACAGATCCGTGCCCTTGATATAGTACGTACTATTTTAGCAAAAAGAGTGATGGAAACTGGCGCACACAATATAAAAATAAACTTTTAAGACGCCAGTATAAGTTTAAAATGTCAGTTCATCTCAAAACCCGATTTTTCATTTTATTGTAATATCAAAGTCTAAACTTTATGCAAAATAGGCAAAATTTTTAATAAAATTGATAATTAATATAAAATAATAAAGTAAATATGTTAGGCCCCAACATTTCTAACATGTATTCTGACAGTGGTTCTATTTTAACGTCTCTCTGCATATCAATATTTCTGATATACCATGGGGCTCCAATATATCTTAGAATAGTTTTGTTCTTAAAATTATATTTTGTTCGTGTGTGTGTGTGTGTGTGTGTGTTTCTGCTGCACAGAGCCACACTGGACAAGCGTATGTGAGGTCTAATACAATTTTTAAAGGGGGGAGATTTTATTTTGAATACATAGTGGGCTATTTAAAAATTTATAAAATGATTTGGAGCCGACTGTTGCTTTTAAAATGGTTTTGCCTATACGAACTTTCCAAATAATAACGAATACTTGCCGAAATAAACAACGCCTAACTACTTTCAACACGGAGGGGTTTAAAGCACAATTATAATGTAGACCAAAATCAGAACTTATTTAAAAATTACTGTAAGAATTGGAAAAAAAAAGAGTGGAGTTTTATTAAATTCATAACTCCTCTTCCCCCCGGGGGGCACAGGGCCCACACGGGCACTCAAAACCGCAAACGTCTAGCGAACTCCACAATCAGGCGAAAAGTAATAGGCGAGATTGGATTACTTTGCGACTAAAGTAAATAGGCTGCCGTGAATTTAAATTGTTATATCCCTCCGCCATTGTTAGTTGAAGAACCACAATTTATATGTGAAAGAATGAATGCTAAATAAAAGTTCGAATGTAGTTTGGGACTATGAAATATTTAGTTGTGAAACTTTATGCTTTAGAAATTTTATTTTACCCTGTATTTTATTTTACTAACTGGACACGTGATATCATAATGAGAGCGGGATTTTTTACACCTATCTCTATTTTGATATGTATAATTATATAATCAAGTTAACTTGGCCTTAAACATTAAAAGACTAAAACACATACTTTCGAAGTAAGTCCGGAATTCTTCACACTTCCACTATTCTAATTTTTTTTTTTATAAACTCGTCCAGAATGGATTCCTATTTCAAACGCTAAGTCAGTCCATAGTGATTCCCTACGAGTGCGCAGAAAGCCGTCGTGTGCATGCGCCATGGGACGAATCACATGGCATATACATGTATGCATCCGCCATGAGATATAGTTCTCTAATTTACAGGTATTAAGTTTTATATACTTCGACATTTTGCGCAAATTATTTCAGATTTATACATATGCGCTTATTAACCAATTTATGGTGAAATTGAAAATTAAATAATACGTTTATTTATTGACGTACTCATTTTTCAGTAAGTGCGATTACTTATATTTGATAATTCACTAATTCCTTTATGAGACGATTATACTCAAAAAAAAAAAAAAAAAGTAGGCGCAAGTTCTCATTTTTGAGTAGATTTGTTTTTTCAGTGTGAGTATATATAACTTCAATACTGAAGTTATTAGGGTATATTTGCAATTTTCACATTAAATTTGGTAGTGCTTATCCTTCCTTTATAAATCATGTTAGTTTTTAAATTATTTATAATTTGTTCTTGGGTTTTTTTTACTTTTTTAAAGTTAAGTAATTTAAAAATTTTTAAGGCATCCTTATGCATGGCAATGTTTTTAATCTATAGGAAGGTCTTTGCTTCAGCAAGCTCTTTTTGTCTTAACGTAAGATCATTTCGAAGATTTTTAAAAAGTCAAATTAATGTTTTCGTTTTTTAAATAAAAATAAAATGCACTTTATTACACAGGTATAGGTATTTAAGTTTATAGAATAAACTGCAACATTTCGTGCTTTTGAACACTGTAAATGATTCGGTTCCACTTCTAAAACCTTATTGGAGCCAATCGAGTTTTATTATGGGAAAGGGCATAGTTTTCTAAAGAAACTTGACCACTTTCTCTTAGGAATTCAAACCGAAAACTACAACGTTACACAGGCATACCCATAATTACTCTCACTATAATTACAGACATCACCAAAATTATTATATTAGGGAGAGTGTTGTCTGAAGCATATATTGCAGACATATGTACATCCTTATGCATATGTTGCCTTCCTTCGCTGCTTTTTGTTGGGGTCTGAAGGTCTTTGATCTATCATGTTTTTTGAGGGTTTTTTTATTGGTTTGTATCCTTTGAGTTTATATAAGTGTTCATATTTTATTCTGATTGGCGATTTTGTAATTCCATGTTTTCCTTCCAACTCTAAAGTATTTGAAATTTGTTCGGTTTTAATAAATTTATTATTACAATCTATGTAAATTGCAGTTGATTGAAGGGGCTTTGGCTCTACGAGCCTGATTAAACCCTAGGTCTATGTATCGAGTGTTAAATTACTACAACATTACCTACAATTTTACAAAACCATCCATGAAAAAATTGTCTTGTTAGTGATGTATCAAAGATATTTTGGTTAGCAAAATCAACAAGCTGAAATGAATGATTTGTTTAATGCAGTTCTAAAATTTTTAATCATAAAAATAACGAAATTCATTCATGTTTCAAAGTTAATCATTGGCTAGTTCAAAGCGTCTAGCAAACTGGAGGTGGATGAATAAATTTTCATTTTTATATGCTTGCCTCTCAAATGAATATTATATTTATGCATATATGAATTTATGTAAATACAGTTAATGATGTTTGTATACAGGGTGTTCCGCAACTATCGCATAAACTTTGCACAGTGCCATTCCTTATAAAATTCTAAGCAAAAAACCTTAATGCGAAAATTCTGAGAAATCCATATTTTCGAGTTATTGAGTTTGGTTAAATTTTAAATCGAATGCCGTTTTCATTTATTAACGACCTTCAGGCTGAGGTTGAAACAAATTGAAGAACTCTTGTTTTTGAAAGGCGTGGAATAAATGTTTTCGATCGTTTATTCGGTAATTTTACTTTGAAAGCCAACGCACATGCGAATTTTTCTTCTCCAGGAAATACTGTAGAAGTTGCATCATACAATCAGTGTTAGTGTAGTAATCTTTGGGATGGTATTTTTCGCCAAGTATCAGCAAGTAATGCAATATATGGATGCATGAAAATAATTAGCAAAAAAATTTTAATTCTCATATCAAACTCACAAATGCATATAACATTAATATTTTAAAGAAATTAAAAAAGTAAAGTAAAAAAGGCGTAAGTTTAAAATTTACATTAATATTTTGCATTAACGTTTAAATTCGTATCATTGTTAAACAAATAATTGTCGTTTGTAAAACCAACTGACAGAAATGTTGTCTTAACCTGAGCAAACGCAAGTTTTCTATGTACTATTGTACAATACGGATACAACAGGACACAGAGACTCTGAGGATGAGCCTATTCTAAATGTAGCCTCTAGAATAAACGACTATTTAATAAAAACGCGCAAAAAACCGCATAAAAGACCTATACCTACTATAGGCGGAAATAAATGGCCCCGACGGAAGATCTAAATGTTATTTGATGGGTGCAAGATTTTACATGCGTACTAATGAGACCATTCGGCCACTTTTGCGCTCTAGCCCGGTTCCAATTTAAAAAAAAAAAAAATGAAAAACGCTGATTTTCGACCCACTCTACTGTTCACCCTACATCGTCGGATGCGGGGTTTCCCCCTGCTAGTGTTCACCCAGCCTTAACTATCCTGCACCACATGACGTCAAATGGGGATTTCCAACGTGCGAGTATATAAGATTAGGGCTTTCACTAACTTTTCATTCTACTGTCACTTGACAAAGGGGGGTAGTTAACTCCCGAAACGTCTTGTTTTAAAACTTTACGCCGGTGTCAAAATAAGTGTTTTTCTAATATAAAAAAATCTGTTTCCACACAGTAATACAAATAACACTTGCGTTGCTAAATAAATATACGGTGGGATTGTTCTATCTGAAGTTGATACGTTCCAAGGGCAACAGCTGGTAATAGCAAAACCTAACCTGCCTAGTAGTATAGCGAAATTAGTTGTGTTTTGTTAACATATATGTTTTTATGAAGTTTAATTAGGAAATTAAGCACAATAAGACATTACTAACGTTAAGTAATAACAATATACATAATAAATTTTATCGTTATAAACAGTTATGTAAGATTATATTGCATTTTCTCAGTACGAAAATGAAGTAATGTAAAATTGTATTGATATCGCGATGGGGAGTAACATTATACAGAAATTTGAGAGAAAAGAGCTTTCCTAAATTCTCGGACAGAAAAATATCCCCGTGTGGATCATTTATTGTGCCTTTGTCCTTGTATTAACATACTAATGCTTTATTTCTCGAACGAACGGGGTTCTAACGGTTTAGTTTAGTCTTGATGGATACAGTGGGGCAAGGAAAAATACCATGTGCATACAAAGTTTAAATACGTTTTTCTGCCAAATTTCACATAATTTGTTTTCTGATGACGGAAGTGTTAGTCATTTAAATATGAAAATTTTTCAAAAAATTCAATCATAATAGAAATTAGGTAATACCAAGAAAAGTGTTAAAATTTCTGAAATTGAGAAAAAATACTAAAATTTACAAAAACTTACCGAAAATTTGCGCTACTATAAAATTACTGGACTTCGTTCTGTTCTGTCTTATCAGTGCTCCCCATGACGCAAAGCTCGTCATATATGCAACAAATTGATTGCAACACCATGAAAGACTCGTGTGAATTGAATGAAATTTAATGTACAAACGACCTGTGTTGATACAAATAAACGATTAAAATTACAAAGCAAAAAAATAATATTACATGTCGAAAATCAGTATTTGGTGAAGCCACCACGCGCTGCAATAAGTGATGCTATACGACGTGGCATGGAATCAAACAGATGTTGAATGTGTGCCTGAGGAAGAGCATTCCAGATTGCTTGTATGCAACCCCAAAGTTCATCTGTAGTAGCTATGGGACGAGGATCACGAGCGAGACGCCGACCAACGAAATCCCACACATGTTCAATCGGCGACATATCCGGCGAATAGGCAGGCCAAGGAAGAAGCTGTATCTGTTGTGATGAAAAGAAGTCTTGAACATTCCTGGCAATATGTGGGCGGGCATTGTCCTGTTGAAATACAGCTCCGGGAATGCCTTGAAGGAAGGGAACAACTTCGGGCTCCAGAACTTCATTGATGTACCGGTTGCTGTTAAGATTACCCACAATTCGTAGCAGCTGAGATCGTCCATGATACGCAATCGCACCCCAGACCATAACGCTGGGGGTTCGTCCACTATGACGTTGGATAACGCACTCCGGAAGGTGGCGTTCACCGGTATAGCGTCTAACACGGATGCGGCCATCACTGTACCCCAAATTAAAGCGGGATTCATCAGAAAACACCACTTGTTGCCAATCAGCACGCCAGTCTCTATGTCCATGAGCCCATTGTAGCCGCAGGCGCCGATGGTTTTGCGTCAGGAGGATCCTGTATAAAGGAACTCTTGCACGCAGTCCACGGTGCAGTAGACGCCGACGAATTGATGAAGCACACAATGATACACCTGTAGCAGTGCACCAACGTTCTGCCAACTGTCCAGATGAAGCAAAACGGTCCGTCACCGCCATGCGGACCAGGTGTCTATCATCCCGTGCTGACGTCACCTTTCGGCGTCCACTCCCGGATTTCCGAGTTGTCTGGTTCTCTTGAACCCACTGCTTCCACACTCGCATCACTGTGCTGCTGTTACGCCCCATACGAGCTGCTATTGCACGATAAGAAAACCCTCCTTCACGAAGGCCGATCATTCGTCCCCGTTCAAACTCCGTAACTTGCTGAAATGTCGCCCTCTTTCGTCGTAGAGGCATAGTGACATCTCATGTAACGTTTACCACTAGCAGATAGCCATACACGCCCCGCTACAGCCCTCTATTTATACGGATCCATCAGCAGTTCAGAGGGCGCTGCTCAGCCCACGCATGCGCGATGACTCTGAAATTCTAATCATTTGAATAGCATACCCTAATTTGCATTTCCTGAAAGTTTCAGCTCAATCACGTGATTCCTTCATGGTGTTGCAATTTTTACAAACATGAGTTTATATCGTAATTGCTCAATGGTGGAATTCGATTCTCTTTTGAATAAAAAGTGGCAAAACTTTTCGATATATGATAAATTCAATAATTACACGTAATAAGTAATTAAATTGCATAAAATTATTATAAATTGGCATTTTAAAGTAGTAGTTTACCAACAAAAGAATTTTAGTTTTCTCATTGCATTAAGAGAGATAAAAACATAATACCTAGCTTGATTCATACCTGACCAACTAGCACGAAAGGACATAACAAATAAATACACACCATTAAATGTGTTCGTGAAAACAAGAAAGGATGTGAAAGAATGTAATGAATAAACAGCTTATTAATAACTGCGTTCATGATGACAAGAATGAACGCAAATTTATGTAGCGAATAAGCGTATGCTAATAATTATCTTCGAGATGACAAGAATGAAACAGAAAGAATGTAGCGAATAAACGCAAACTAATAAGTGCTTGACATAATCCATGAATACGGTCAGAAGCTTGTTGGTGTTTGAAAGGAACTGAAGTCCTGTGCATTTGACAAGCGGATGGATGAATGACAAAATCACCCGCCGTCCTGCCATAAATCATACCGTAATAGTTTCAATAGTTCTGTTCGTTCCTCACGGGAAATACAATATTGAAATCGGTGGCCAGTCTTATGACTATTTTAGATAACGTTCTGCATAACAGCTAAATGTGCGTACAGACACGCAACAGAACATCGTCGCGTAACATCCCATGTTACGCGATGATGTTACGGGGCAAACATCGCCGCGTATCATCGGTAATTAACTTCACTGCGTCCCATCAGTTCGTGCCGATATCCTGTCTACTCCGACAAAACGCTATTGTTTGTAAATCGGTCTAAATACACGACATGGGGTGTAACGTACCCCCGTAACATTCCTTTGATGCGACGGGGGAAATACCGACAACTGATGGGACGCGGAAATGTTACGGTGTTCTGTTACGGAGTGCGGTCCAGACTTGGTGCGCGACGGTGTTACGATACAATGTTCTGTTGCATGTGTGGACGCGGCCTAAAATGAAAAGCGTTTATTTTTCTAAAAAGCGGACATCTGGAATCTCGACAAATATTCGTTTTCTGTTCGTTTTAAGATTCTGTTCATTTTCATGTCAAGGATTTGAGTCAGTTCGTCAGGTATCGATTTGGTATTAAATATATATTTTGACCAACATAGACATGAATTACCATTTGTAAACCAACAAACTGGTTTACAATTTGTAAACCAGTTCTATAATATTATTCAAAAAATAATAAGTATTCATAATTATCATGTATTATTCAATACATTAACATCAAATATTAAACTAGAAAATGATTCGGCTTTAAATTAAATAAAATAATTCTTCAAGAAAAGTGGGAAAAAATGTAGTTGACACAAATAGAAAACGTTTATTTTTTGCTTGTCATTGCTTATCCCCTTTTTTTCTGCTTTTATTCTTCGTGCGTGTGTGTTTCGTAAATGAAACCTTGCTTTTTCAAAAGCTCATAAACCCGTCTCAAAAGAGTTGCAGCTGAAGTTAAAACTTTCAAGTTTCTGTAAGTCACTAACCGAGGTTTATAATCAAGAGGAGCATTTTTTAGCACTTTCCAGTTTCCTCAGAATTGCTCCGTATTTTAGTAGCAGGCCATCATCATCATACTTACTTTATTTTGTAAGCTTTGGAGGCGAAAAAATAAGCCAAACGAAAGAGAGACCCTTTTAGCTCGAACTGGGGCATGTGTTGATTGGAATGTGGCTTGCAGAGCTCTGATATATTTCTCGTGTTTTTCACTTGGGAGGAAAAATTATTTCTCCTCAGAAAATACAACACGTTTAGTTAGCATTCGCCTTGCTTATTTGTTAATATAAAACGCTTAGGCCATATATTATACAATAATTTTTGCCACCCACGTATTAATTAGCTCAAACTAGAGCTTATTTGTTTTGGAGAAAAAGAGACGCTTTCCCCATCCTGGATTCGAACCAGGGTCCCTCCGTTTAGCCCGGAGTGTCTTGGACCGCTAGACGAATGAGGACAGGAAACAACGCTCTCTTTCTCCGTATGTAAAGATGTTAAGGTATTATTACCCTCCGCAGGGATAACACAATTGCCAAATATGGTCAACACAAGAAAGCCTCCGGGGCGAGAATTTTGTGAGTTTTCGTGGGGGAATTTATTATACTATAATTTTTGCCACCCACGTATTAATTACAGCTCAAACTAGAGCTTGTGTAATTTTGGAGAAAAAGAGACGCTTTCCCCATCCTGGATTCGAACCAGGGTCCCTCCGTTTAGCCCGGAGTGTCTTGGACCTCTAGACGAATGAGGACAGGTAATAACGCTCTCTTTTCCCGTATAGGCCATATATTTGGCACAGTGGTTTAGATCATGGACTACACGTTATTGGCTAGAAGTTGGAATTTAATAAATTTCAATGTCTCTAAATAGCATAGTTCGAAGCTTACGTACATAAACCGTCTGGACGTAGCTGGTGTATTGAATAGTCTTGTGGTTTTCAACTAAACATAATTTTCAAATCTACGCGTTATCCATTGCATAACACACACGAATGATGCCTGGTAATGTTAGAAATGCAAGACTGGATAACGTTGATTTGTCATTGTGTGGGAATGGTGCGAAAATAAACGCATCTCATCTCAAATATCTCCCAGCAGGGGCGAGGATATTTACTTGAAATATAGGCAGGAGAGGAAACAGCTTCAGTGTCCATTCTGTTTGATCTCGTGATATATTTTTGTCTCTGCGATAATTAATACGTTTAGATTTCGTTCATTCCGCTCCTATTTTTCTGTGCAGTATGCACACACTAGCAAAAGAATGTATTTTAAGTAATATTAAAAAATTTTAGACATGGTTATTCTATTCACATACATGGTTATCATATACATGTATCATATCATATATCATATCATGGTATTCATATACATGGTTATCCTATTTTTCTGTGCAGTATTCACACACTAGCAAAAGAATGTATTTCAAGTAATATTAAAAAATTTTAGACATGGTTATTCTACGAAATATTCAAACGCAGGTTTCTTACCCTAACTGAATAGAAAACATGATATCACTGTCCAATTTGGCAACCATGGATCCCTAAAGGTAAATAGTTATAAATGCACTTATGGTTCTTTAATGGATCAGGTTCAACATTTATGGAAATAAAAAAACTATTTTTTTCGTAAAATTACACATGATTTTATGTCTTATCTATTCCTAGTCTATCGCCTTAACTTCTACCTTTTTCCCCAAGAGATATGTTATTTCGAAGATCCGCGATTTCTTTGGGGATTTTTCATTTTTTTCCAAAGGAAATTTAATCAAATGAAAAATAGCTTCTTGAAAAAATATATTTCCATAGGGATTTCGCATTTAATACGGAGACATTAAAGATCTCAAATTTTCGTACTTTATTTACTTCAAAGAACTAAGCGTAATTGTGTGGTTATCTGATTTTTTTTAACTTAAAGTAGTTGGTTGTAACCTTAAAGATGGACGTAGCTTTCAATGTTGCAAATATTGATTAGTAAAACAGAAAATAAAACTCAATAATATTGACTCATGACGAAAATAGCCAATAAGAGAATGGTCTTTGATATTACTTCATTTTCGACTTAAATAATTTCGGTGGTTGTTTTTTCTTAGAAAGGATAAAAAGTATAAAATATTTTTTATATTAATTGGAAAATTTCAATGTAAATGCACACACACACACACACACACACACACACACACACACACACACACACACATATATATACATACATGGGCAACTTGAATAAGCTGATCAAATGCGAAAGCAGGGTAGACGCTACGGATTATTTTGTCGAAGAAAATCCCATAGACAGTGTCGGAAACGCCTAGTTTTTCAAACGGTGACATTTTACTTTTGTCACCGTTTCAGTGTCACACTATGACTGCTAATAGCATATATATCGGCAGCTATTGCGCATAATACTGTATTTGTTCTTCCTGCTGAAGCGCTGATTGTATGGTAGTTCCATGTTTTCAGTGAAAGGGATAATTTAAAAGTAAACGTTTAATAAGAAAAGCGCTGAAAATAGAATTTAAATTGGCTTATTTTCTTCATTTTTTAGGCCTAGCTGTAAAAGTCTCTCTCCATTAAGAATTCATTTTTTACGATATTTCAAAACTACTCTAACTGCATTATAAATGAGCTACACTTTCGCCCTCTAAATGTTTTAGTTTTGATTTTATCGACACTCGAGCATATTTATACCACCATTTATGCTTCGTAGTACGGGAAAAATGTTTTATTTTATTTAAAATATCTTTACAGGAGTCGTTATTATTATACAAGGTATTTCGGATAACATTTGTTATCATTCTAAGATTTGCGAATATCTACTCTCCTCTGTTTTGTATAGGAGTAACTACGCAAGCTCAATATATGCGGCTCTTCTTAAAACGGCTGGATTGCGGCGAGGTTGATCTGCGGCTTCGTTTATCCTCAAAAGTTTCTCATATACCTACATAGACCATTTTATATAGGGTTTTACCCCCAATGGGATAAGGTTCTGGGACCTAGATGCCTAAGAAATGAGAGCCCTCCTTCCCCCACCACTTATGTAGTAGTGGATGGTTTTGATTGAGAAAATATCTCAACATCTTGATAAAATAATGTGTTGACTGAGTGAGTTGAGTTTCTGCAAATAGTCCTCCCAAAAATGTTAATTAATTACCTACGTCCCCGTTTCTTCGATTCCTTCTACTCTGCTCACTTATGCGTAAATACGAATTTCCGCCTGCGCCAAATTTAAAGATCCTTTGTGTTCATACCATTTGAATTATTTTAATAAAATAAAAAACATTCAAATGAGACATCATTTTTCGTAGCATAATGAGTCCCGCAGATACCCTATGTTTGAATTTTAATAAAACTAAAATTAAAAGAGAAGTGTGAAACTTTCATCAGTTGGTAAAGCTATTTTAATAGTTTTCAATACCAAAAAACGCATAGTAGGGAAATTTGAAGTACGCACAAAATATGAAATAATAGCTAACTCTTCAGTAGTTTCGTTCTAGGATTTTTACTACAATTCCACTCTTAAATTGGCACTTTTTTCAAAAGACATGAAGACAAATCTACAGAAGGAAAAAAAGAAACTTCCATAGAATCTGTAGTAGCCTGCAAGGTAAATGTAGTTATCTGTTCCAGTATGTCATAGAAGAGATGACAAATGAAACACTAACTATTGATTTGAACATTCAATGTGCAATTCCTAGCCATTGATGGGTCCTACAGCCTTGAATTTTGTATTGTTTCTCACCTGTGTATTTGCTAGATGTGTATTAAATTTCAATAAAAACAAACAACTTCCTCATGGTGCTTCTTTTTATTATTTCTGCAAAAGAGTGTGCATAAAGTCTATAGTTTCATTACTTGCATCGAACATATATGCATTAATTCCTATTTGTAGAATAAGCTAATGATTTTTACTCCCTTCCAACATTCAACACATCCATAAGAAAAAAGTTCTTATTATAAGGTAAATTTTATTCAAGA
Source organism: Dysdera silvatica (assembly GCA_006491805.2). Taxonomy (NCBI): domain Eukaryota; kingdom Metazoa; phylum Arthropoda; class Arachnida; order Araneae; family Dysderidae; genus Dysdera; species Dysdera silvatica. The sequence goes on along the minus strand of QLNU02015359.1, from coordinate 20,612,193 downwards.
GAATCACACATAAATTACAAACACTTTAATATAATGATAAACATAGAATGATTCACCTGGGCATCGACGAATAAAGAGTGTTATGTCTATTACCAGCTGTAAATAATATATATGAACTAACTATTTGTATGTATGTTGGATAATATGTATGGTTACGGTAAAAGTATGATTATTATTGGTTAATTTATTTAAGCTATGTTGTTTAAATGATAAATGAGTATCCATGAGATGGGTAATTACAAAATGTTCGCCATTTTTGTTTAAAATAAAGCTTTCTATTAAATTGCGTAAGCAGAGTTAAATCGGAAAAAGAACAAACTCATTTATAAATAAGGGTTGTACTAATATGCGGGTCGTTAGAAGAAAGAATTGAAAAATTCAAAGAGCTGCACGATCTACAATAATAAAAATGCAATAAAAAATCTACAAAAAGAGGATGGAATAAAAGACAAAAAGATGGTCAATGTTAACGGAAAATTAAATTTAGGAAGTAGAAAGTGTGCAGCAAAATGATATTGAATTAAAAAATTTCTTACGCTCTTTGTGAAATTGGAATTTTTATTTACCTTTGAATACATATCTAGTATCAGGATTAGATCAGATACTTCATATTTAGAGACTTGCGTTATAGCCTATATTATTCTGCTATTAAAAATAGGATAAAAAACATGTTTTGACAAGCACTAGGGCTCTGGATTCCGTTTTCTTTATCACAATCGTTAACCTGTTAACCGGGGAATAAAATTTTGTGAAACTCGTTTCATACTGGGGACAATTTTTTTTCTCAGTGATATTTAATTAATTTAAGTGATATTTAATTCACAGTGATATTTAATTCAATGACAAAAATGTCGTCATTCGTATTTTGGTAGTCTTCCTGGTATGACGAAAAATGTCATACCCAGTTAACAGGTTAAATCACCAAGCACTGCCCAACGTGAATATGTTCTCATATATATGTCTACCAGTAAAGAAGGTGGTCTTAGTAAGTAGGTGTGAAAGTTACGGATGAATTAAGCACTACGATAATATTTGTTTGTTTGTTTGTTTGTTTGTTTGGCTTTTTTATGGCGCAAGAGCATCTGGGCTATACTGCGCCAAACATGGGATAATATTTGATATGTACTACGTTTCAAAGTTCATACTACTAACTCCAATTTTCCGAAGAAGAGAAAATGTGTCATGCAATCTGCTAAATTGGAGCAATGATCTGAATATAGACGTCACTATTTAACTTACTGGGACTCAACAAGATCCATATGGGCCCTGGGACCTATGTTGAAAATTTTAGGGTCAGAGATAAAATTTGGAATTTGGGTATGCATTATACTTGGAGACGAACCCAGGTAAAAGTCCTAAAATTGGGAGGGACCATTGAAACTAAGCATTTATTATAAAAGTTGGAAATGCACTGTTTAGGTAAGGCGTAGTGATCGGAAATGCAGCAAAATCACTCACTCATTTATGGAGACTCACTGGACAAAAAAATTTGTATTCCTCATTAATGAAGGTTTATCGGACAGAAAAATTGATATTCCTTATTAGTGGATGCTTACTTAACAGACAAAACTCATTCCTTATTAATGAACGCTTACCGGACAGAAAAATGTGCGTTCTTCATTAGTGGATACTAACCGGACAGAAAATTTGTTCAGTTAAACAGGAGTGGCCACCAATGAAGTAGATATTATTATGACGGTATCCTTGCTGGAGAATTTGTATCTGGTCACAAAAACGTGGTAACCATGTCTGCGGTATGTCATTTAAGTGGAATGTTGCTGTATTGCATTCTTCATTAGTGGATACTAACCGGACAGAAATTTTTTTCAGTTAAACAGAAGTGGCCATCAATGAGGTAGATATTATTGTGATGGTGTCCTTGCAGGAGAATTTGTATCTGATCATAGAAACGTATAACCATATCTGCGGCATATCATTTAAGTGGGGTGTTGCTGTATTGCATTCCTCATTAGTGGATACTAACCTGACAGAATTTTTTTTTCAGTTAAATAGAAGTGGCCACCAATGAAGTAGATATTATTGTGACGATGTCCTTGCTGGAGAATTTGTATCTGGTCACAGAAACGTGGGGACCATATCTGCGGCATGTCATTTAAGTGGGGTGTTGTTGTATTACATTCATCGTAACTAAAAAATGTCAGGTGCCATAGTTGAATAAAGCTTAGATGTGGGCCCCCCCCCTGCAAAAGAAGGTCGAGAATCAAATCACCTAGCTTGTTAAAATAAGCATATCGTAATTTCAATTTCCTTTAAGGCATATAACATACAACGTGGAGAGTATGCGTTTTAAATAAGAAGTAACTTACATGAAGTTTTTTATATAAGCTGGTAAGTAATTTATAGTTATTTCGAAAGGGATACATCTTGCTTTCGGCAGAATCCACATCAAGAACCACCACAAGATAGATGTTTACCGCCTAAATATTAGAGAGGAAACATTACATTTATGGAGGGCCAGATAACGTTCTTGAATCCTCTATTCTTTAATATATATATATATATATATATATATATAATAAATATATTAAAATAAAGAATAATTAAAAATTGAAAAATTCGCATTGGCAGAACAAGGCTCTTTTTAATTTAGCTCCATTCTTTACAGATGAGTGCTTATGGCGAATTCCAGACCTACTTTGAATTAATAGAATTAATGAATAAAGATGAGGTGAACATGCATACGTAACGAATTGATGGCGTGCTGAATATCACAGAAATTAAGACAGTCTGACATGAATATTTATAAAATGAACCTCGACAGTTTTCATGCGAATATTAAATAACATTCTCGACATGAAAATGACACGTTAGAAAAATTTGGACATTCGTGCATGGCATTGAGTGATAGGTGTGAATTAATAATCTTTCTTTTATGTATTTCAATACAAAACTCTCATAGAAGTATAAAAGCTAATCTTCGGCGGTTATGTAATTGATCAACATGTCTCAGGGTCAAATGGAAGAACTCGCCGTTTTGGCAATTTCTTATAAAAAATTGATAAGTATTCGATTCAACAAAATCCTATAGAATATATCCAACTCAATAGAAAAGACTTTGATGAAATTGTATCGAAAAAACAAAAAATTCGATGAACGTTTCAATCGATTTTCTTCAATATATCGATTATAGTTAAATCTTATATATCTCTTGCATTTCAATTCATGCTTGCAAATTGAAGCCATAAATAATTATTAGCACAAATCAATTGACAACAATCTAAACGATTATATATCAGATATCAATATGAAATCAATAATAGCGAATATCTGTAAAACTGATATTGAATTTTCAGCACCAATACATGATTTACTGGTTAGGAAAAAATCTTAAAATAATTACTAATTTAGGTGTAGTACTTTTTAATTATGCACAAACTACTAATTAGCATGAGGAATTTTTTTTTGTTGGAACCAAAATATATGGAAAATTTCTTTGTCATTTTTAATCCCAATCTAATCTAGTTTATTCAAACCAATTCATAAATTATGTTTTGCTTCTTATCGTTTAAATTTTATTAATTAGTTTTATGGAATAATTTTAATTATCGACTTATTTCGGAACACGTAATTACCAAAGGAACATATTTTCTTCGAAAAAACTCCTTATAAGTTATTTCAGTTTTCAAATAAATGAGCGAATGATTTTGTATATTGAGAGACGGGAATTTTATTATCTTTAATTAATTTTGTTAAAACAATAAAATTGCTTTGAATACTTCGTAGGAGAGATGGTATTTTATTAAATCTCAAAAATAAGCAAAACTTAATAAATCGCGGCGAAAGGCACGTCAAAATAAAAGCTGTAGAACCTCTTGTAGGGAAAAAAAAATCTTACTCGCTAACTGCAAAAATTTAGTCTCCCCAGTAGCGGTTCACTTTTTCAAGTTCTCGAAATAATCATAAAACAGTGTCATCCATGATATACTACTCTCTCCCATCATAGCGGGGATTTATTCCTTCTAACATAAGGACTTCGGTTTCCTCGGAAAGCTATAGCTCCCGGCGCAGCATGACGTTTGCTGCTTTTACGCCGTGAAACTCCCACACTCCCTCATTAGCGTCTTTTAATGAACAAAACAAAACGCTGTAAAATAGAAAAAGACTTTAATGGGAAAGTGTGTATTCCTATGACGCAAAATATCATCCTTAATTGAAGCGATGTTATTGAGGGAACTTACCATTTTAATAACAACTTAACTTTCAATATGTTGCATGGTTACATGCTGGATTATGTGCATTTCAGTTAATACGGTTGAGTTTTATGCATTGCAGTTTAAACGGTTGTGGTTCGCAGTGGCGCATTGCAGTTCATACGGTAGATTTACAAAAATTGCAGTTAATACGGTTGAGTTTCACGCATTGCAGTTAATACGGTTGATTTTCATGCATTGCAGTTAATATGGTTGAGTTTCACGCATTGCAGTTAATACGATCGAGTTTCACGTATTGTAGTTAATACGGTTGAGTTTCACGCATTGAAGTTAATACAGTTGAGTTTTATGCATCGCAGTTAATACGGTTGTGTTTCGCGCATTGCAGTTAATGCGACTGAGTTTCACGCATTGTGGTTAATACGGTTGATTTTCACGCATTGCAGTTAATACGGTGGAGTTCTACGTATTGAATTCTTTAAGTGAGAGGAATGCTTTCGTCCTATTAGATGAATGGTTAGAAGCGGAAGACAATAGAAAACATACCTTGCGTGTTGTGTGACTGTTCCATAGGTGTGAAGATAAGAAGTGGAAGAGTAAATAGCGTAACGGAAATACAAGAACTTTTCTGGAAATTGTGTCATATTATTATAATAGTTGCTTAATATATATATGCAGCTTCCAGTTCGAAGTATGCTCTTCCTGCTTTCTTAATCATGCTATTGAATAAATCAACAAACATAATTCGAAAATTACTATTCAGTATTTATATAAATCGAACACTACGCAGATTAAAGCAAATAACAATATTAATCAACGTTTATTGGCGTAGTGATACCAGCGCCGATGTTATGGCGTGATTAGATGGTGAAACGTTCGAAAGAAAATAAATTACTATTCAGTATTTTTTGTATTAATCCTCAGACGGCTGCTCACGCGATTTCCGAGGATTGATTTAATTGTTAGACACGCTGAAATAGCGGGAGAATTTTTTTCATACTTTCGAAATAAACTCTTTTTCTTCTATGTATAAAAAACTAGTTTGAGCTAATAACGAGGGTGTTACACGTGCAAAATGAGTATTAATATCAATTCCCTCTAAAATGCTACAAAATTGAACTGGCTGCTTTGTGTTGACCAGTTTCTCAATTTTGTTTACCCTGCGAAGGGTGATAATATCCCATAAAATTCAAAATAAATCGATTCAAATCATCAATCGATCGAAATAAATGGACTTCATAATATAACATGTATAATGCAAAAGAAAAATCGCATTGCTATATAAAGGGAACATTACGGGATCAGGTGTATTTACTTACAATGTCATTCCCTCTAAACGTTTTGTTTTACAACTCTTTATTTATTTTGAAACCAACAAGCAATTTGAAGCGATTGTTACAAATGCGCTCTGTAAGGAAATGTAATGAAATAATATCTGTAATGAAAATTAATGAAATAATATCTGTAAGGAAATGTAATGAAATAATATCTATGAAATGTAATGAAATAATATCTGTAAGGAAATGCCAATGAAATAATATCTGCAAAGGAAATGTAATGAAATAATATCTGTAAGAATGTAATGAAATAATATCTGTAAGGAAATAATATCTGTAAAAAGGAAATGTAATGGGGAAAAATAATATCTGTAAAATGTAATGAAATAATATCTGTAAGGAAATGTAATGAAATAATATCTGTAAGGAAATGTAATGAAAAATAATATCTGTGGAAATGTAATATGAGGAAATAATATCTGTAAGGAAATGTAATGAAATAATATCTGTAATGAAAATTAATGAAGAAGAATAATGAAGCAAAACTTTTGAATATAATGGCGTTACAGGTAATGACAGTAGTTTTGACCGTGCAAGATCCGTTTAAGTGCTGAATTCGGCATCTGACGTAATGTATTCCAAATCTCCCCATGGATGTCCATTAGAAATCTGACATTTAATACATACGCCACAACTTCCTGTCTGTATAATAAATCCGACATGATAAATCGTTTTATGAATTTGGGTGACTTAAATGACTCGCGTCATTAACTAATGAGGTTAATTACCGACGTTCAGCGTCAACTATGTTTATTGTAAATTTTCTCAAGCAGATTTCTTCATAACTAATTATCTTACATTAATTAAAATATTAGGTTTACCCTCCAAAATACTTTGAAAGAGATCAACTTCGTCATGTACAATAAAAACAATATTATGTGGTTAGTTAATTGCTTTTCAATAGAGAGAAATGCAATCTTTTTATCTTTTAATTTTCTCCATACATCGATGATTGAACTAGATATCGATATTTTCATTTTCCTTAAGCTGAAACTTTGTTACAGTTTATTGGTATAGGGTGCAACTTAACAGTATATTATTATTTTGTCTATTAATTAATCGAGCAAATGTCATAATTTTATATTTATGAAGTCGATTATATTTTTTCACTTAGGGAAGGCTCTGAATTTATCGTAGTTGTATTATGAACATAAATACTTTATAATTTATAATTTTAATTTACTTTATATATATAATAATTTTAATACTGAACATAATACTTTATAATTAATTACATCATATTTTAATTATTATTGAAGGTATACAGAATAATTTATTCCCGAATTAAATAAATTAGTTGTATTCTCGGATTTAGCAAAAAAATTATCCAGAAATAATTCTTGTTTATAACCATAGATATTTTCAAATTCTCCGTTTTGATATTTAATATAAACGTGGGATTTCTATTCTTCTGTTCAAGAAAGTAGAAACGTATAAATTGATTGAGATCATAAAGAATGAACATTCCCCATAATTATAATATAAGGAATATACTAATATCTACTCCTTAAACATAGTTAATAAATTTGAGTTTAAATTACATGGAATAAAATTAATGAATATTCTTAATTCTCAATTTCAGGCAATAAATATTTATTATTTGTTCAAATAGAAAACTAGATTGCGTTTAGTTGACACGTAACCATTCAATTTATTTTAGAATTCAGTACATGTTTTTATGTATAAAATTTAATAACGCTCCTGTTACGCGATTTTTCATCTTTTAAGGGGAGTCAAGTTTTCTGGGATTCATAAAAATCCCTATGGACTTCATTATGGTAAACCAATCTAAATTTTCCCATTGAAATTTGTGTTTTGTTTTGATTACTTTTAAATGGTTTACATTTTCTTGGTAGTTAAATGAAGTACTAATTCCTAGATATCGTGTTTTTTACATGTTGCTAATGGTATTATTGTTGGTTTGTAGTTTGCCCTGGTCTTGCGAATAAATTGGTTTCATTGATTGGTTTGTTCTGATAGTTCACGATTTATTTCGTTTTCTGTCTGCAGAGAATTTCCGCTTTAATCCGTTTTACGGTATGTCAGTTCACTAATGATTTCCGACGAGGAGCTTCAGTTAATTTAAAAGAACATAAAATCACGTAAAGATTTTGATTTGGAATTGTTTTCTATCCATGTTAATATTCGATTTATTGACGACACAATGTACTAATCTAACAGAAATGTTTGCACAAAATGACAATGCATTAAGAAAAAACATTTTCAAGTGTTTCGATAATCACATTCAATCATCATCAGAGAGTATGAAAACTTTGTTTTCAGAGAAAAACGGCACCTTGTTATGGAAGCCAATGTAAATAATATATACAGTCGTAATTTTATTTCAATAAAAGCGTTTATACATATGTATTTTCACAATTTATATTTGATAAAAATACAATAAAACAAAAATCACAGTTGCAATAGAGCAATTTAATTAAAGTTTAAAACGTTTCTTGGTGGCTTTTACATCATCTTCGATGAAGCTGTTTTAATAATGAAAATGGGGGTGGCAAGGGCGGACTCAGTCCTCCCAAAGGTCACATATCTTGGAATTCGAGAGGGCGTGAGTCGTATCGAAAATCGTAACGCCATGAGGGAGAAACCGGCCGCCCCTGGGAGGTAGGTTGTACATTTTTTGAGGTTATGGGTCTCATGCATGTGGTTGGTTCCCTCTTCTGAACGATGACGGAAATAATTTGAGGAAAGTAAACAGCATACAAGAAGTTGGTAGAAAACAGTGAATAATTATCAGAAAATAAATTAAGGAAGGGAATTAAGGAAGAAATTTGATGGGGAGGAAACGTGAAGACACCGGATGAAAGTTGGCCATAATAGCCACGGCACTGGGCAAGTGTTCGGTATTTCGATGAATGCGAAAGGCCTCGAAGGAAATTAAGTCGGCCGGAGAAGGTGGTTTGAAGATTATCTTGGCTTAATCGAAATTAAATTTGTGGTCAAAACACCAGCAATGAACCGCAATGGACGATTTTGAAAAATTTCCGTGTTTTAACATAAACCTGGTGTTCTTCAATCCGGAACCAGAGCCCACGTCGAGTTTGGCCCATGTACGATTTAGGAATCCCCATGAAATGTGATCCGAAATGGAGTTTTTATTTTTAGATACAAATTTTATTATAGGAGCATACCCAAATTTTATTCACCTCTAGGATTCTTCCACTCGTAATATTTATTCTGGTTATCTTTAATTGAATTATAGTTCGAAAACGATGTCGAAATATCTGTTTAATCATAAGTATGTAATTAATGTCGGAAATTTTCTGTCGTATGACAGTTTTGTTCGTTTTTTCTTTATCTAATAAACAGGATAACTGTCATGGAATTGATTCAAAACAAAATTATATCCAAGGGGATGTTGATTTTAATCAACATTTAATCCCGTCTCAAGAAAATTGCCTTATTAACAAATGCAAAGCAATAAATATTAAAATTAATTTGCGTTATAAAAGTGTGAAAACTAAATCTATAATTTCTATAAAAATATCCCTAGACTAATGGGTTCTTCAAAGGGTGTACTGGAAGCATTTTCATCTATTATCGATCTAAATAAATCAACTTCACCAATATAAAATTGGAGTAAAAAAAATACCTGGTTTTAAATCACAGTTCCACGCTCCTCCCTGTTCAGTGTGAATACACATTTTTCGTACATATCCTGAGCTTATTACAGGGCATGAGCTCCCATAGGAATAATTCTAGGGGGGGGGGCTGAGAAAAATTACTTACTTCTCAAAGTTGCAAAACATTTAGTGAATGCACAAGAAACTAAAATACTACAAAAATAATTTGTATTGCTTGACAATTAGTAATAAGATAAAGAATAGGTTATTTTAAAATGTATTTGTAAAACTTTTGAAACTAAATGCAAAACAGAATTAGGCAAATCAAATTCGAACGGGTAGGGTGGCTCCCCCCCCATAACTACAACCGTCTCAGGGTCATCATTTAAAAACGTCTCATCTTAATAATAATAATAATAAACCTTTGTTTATTATTCTCTGGCACAGTCATATAAACAGTCAGCATACATCCCAGCAAGAAAAAAGAAAAATAAGAAAACGAAAACATGACAGCACCAGGAAAGTTCCTAAGAGACTATCATTATATATTAAAGATTTGGGACCTTGAAACTTAATTTTGGTCCGAAAGTAGGTACTATTTTATGCAAAAACAGATAAATTTTTATTTGCAGGGGTAAGCCCAAAATTTGTACCAAATTTTTAATCCACTGCCCCATCGCCCCCCAGGCCCTATAAATTTAAATTTTCAAATGACAATCCTAATCTTGTGATATATCATTTAAACAACGTAAGAAATAAAGAGTATCTGCGAAAAAAAGAATTAAACTGGTTGATGCATTAGGGAGAAAGGACTAAAAATAAAATCGTTCTTTTGCGTTATTCGCGCTAATATCTTAATAAAAATAACGAACGCCGTCTTCAACATTTGTGGTTACTTTCTAATAGCATCTCTGCGCATGACCAACACTCAACGGAAACCTGAATTTCTGAGCAAACAGCGTACAAATCAATTCATTCAATTCAAAGATAGGTCAATGCGCCTGTCTTCTCTACGTGGTATCGTTTGAAAGGGTCAAAATAACGTTTTATTTTTATCTTTTTCTCCCGAATGCATGAACAAATTTAACTTTTTCGCAGAACTCTTTTATTCTTTTAAGCTGTCTAAAGTGTTATATCACAAGATAGAGAGTTCCATTTAAAAGTTAGAAGTTGGGGGGCCTGGAAGTCGGGGAGTGAAACACATAATTTTGTTTATACTAATTTTGGGCTTCTCCTTGAAAATAAAATTGACATGTTTTTGCTCAAAATCGTACTTACTTTAAAACTAAATTTATTAAGGTGGAGTGTTTTTAATTGATCAAAAACTGCATGCATGGCCTCACATTGTCTGGCGCAAAATGACCCTTGTTTGGCCCGTGCGTCATAATAAGTATACAACCAAATAACCTTTTACATGGTCACATTGTATATTGAATTATGTGCTTTCATCACATGATTAGAATCCCAATAATGCTCTAAACATATCTATCCTAGATCTAATCTGTGTTTCGCATTTAGCTGCATGCGTTCAGGGAAAAAAAAACGAAAAAAAAATTGCGGAATATTTTAATCTTTGGATTAAGTCCCAAGTTTGAGTAAGTTGCAAAAATTAATCTCAGAGGGGGAAAGTTTCTCATATTAAAAATATGTCAAACAACAATATAAATCAACGCCTATTGGCGCAGTGATACCAGTGCCGATGCTATGACGTGGTGAAACGTTCGGTGGGACATGAACCCATGACCTACCACTTGCCTGGCGGAGGCGCCACCCACTGAGCCACGAACGACAACATCCAATCTCTTTACGAACGTATATAAAGACTATTTACTGAAGCCGGTTATTTCGCAACATGGGGTAGTACATGGACTACTTTTTAAACCAAATTGCAAAGATACCGGTATTAAATTGATCGAAAAGCCCGTTGCAGCATATGTATTTATATAAATCGAACACTACGCAGATTAAATCAAACAACAATATAAATCAACGCCTATTACTATAGTGATACCAGCGCCGATGGGGAGGGTTGTGGGTTCAGATCCCTACAAACGCAGAAACATTTCTTTACTTTCGAACGTTTCACCATCTAGCCACATCATAATATCGGCGCTGGTATAACTGCGCCAATAGGTGTTGATTTGTATTGTTGTTTGATTTAATCTGCGTAGTGTTCGATTTATATAAATACAAAATTAAAAATATGATTAGAGAAACTGGATAATTAGCATAGGTGAAGAACTTATTTTCTTTTATCTTTAATTTGAATCGTGAAATAAAATTGATTTTTTTCTGTAAGCTGACGTTGGTTCTTCTCGTTTCAATTGGCCATAGTTTTATGTCAAAAACGTTGATTCTTTTACAAGATGAAACAATATCAATATACACACTTTTGCAAAAATAACGAAGCACCATGTAGAAATGTGATTTTATTGAAATTAAATGTACATCCAGCATATGCACAGATAAAGAAATGATTAAAAGTTTAAGGCTTTAGAAACCATCAACGGCCAGGAATTGCACAATGAATATTCAAATTAATAGTTTATGAGACCCTTCAGCGGCTATGCATGCTTCTCTACGTCTAAGTAAGGAGTGATAAATGTTCCTAATGTCATCCTAAACCTATTTTTCTAGGCATTCCTCAATTGTTGCTTAAAATTTTCATCATTTTGCGGTGCCCGAATCTGGCGGCTTACAATGTTCCGTAAATGTTCAATTGGCGAAAGGTCTGCGGATTTTACTTGCCAAGGAAGGGTATCAACAGCACTGAGGCAGCTCAGAGATACGTGCGTCGTATGTGTCCTGGTATTACTTTTTTGGAAACAGGTCCTGGGCTGTAGTGTCATAAAAGTTAATGCAAGTGGGCGAAGGATATCATTAACATATCGTTGAGTTGTTAAAGTTGTGCGCAGGATGATTGTGGGCGTCCTGTTGTCGTATGAGAAAGCATCATTCACCATAGCATGAGGAGTAATAGTTGTGTGCCTCTGTATCTGTAAAGCAGAAGGTGGCTAAAGCCGCTGGCTCTGTCACTTCCACACACGAATGAGATGGTCATCTGCTCCAAGTCTAAAGCGGGATCCATCGCTGAATACTACGTGATGCCAATCTGCTAGCCACCATGGTGATCGGCTTCAACTCCAGATGACTCTGTCCATGGTGATGGTTTAAAGCAGACTTTGTAAAGAAATTAGCATGACATGCTATTTTCTAATTGAATGATATTTTTCCTTGAAAGTTGGATCTCTATTAATTCTTATATAGTGATTTACTCTCATCTGGTATGCACAGTAAATGCAAACTTAAGCCACGACTGAAGTATCACATTTCTAGGAATTAAACATTTTTGGCTACTCACCAAATCTAAGGCGGTTATGGTCAGTTTTATATATTTAATCAGTTAAAGCTAAAAAGCTTC